>QRFJ01001817.1:127708-540633 GCA_006176705.1 Cocos nucifera | reverse complement strand
CGCATCCAACCAATGAATGATCAGGTCTAACTTTGGTTGGCCAACTCAACCATCATTAGAGAGACACATCCAAGTCATCATATGATGGATGATAATTCTATTAGTCAACAAGCATCAGGCCTTTGGGCCTCCAATGATTATTAAGTTAATGGACCCATTATCAAATACCTTAATGGTATGCTATGACTCTGTTATCCCCATCACTTTATCATTTTAAGGATCTAATAATTTTAGAGGATTTAAATTATTAATGATTTAAGGATAGAAAGGATATGGACCAATTTGCTCCCACTGACTTCACCAAGTCAAATCCTTCCACTGACTTCACAAATCACTGATGAGGACTAGGATCAATTACGATCCATGGGCACCTAAATCAGTCTTACTAAATAAAATTAGTCTCACTGATTTTCTATGTAACATAAGTTAGCACGAATCAATGAGCAACCTAATCAAAAACATTATTAACCACAGTGACTAGGTAAGTGAGATCGATAGAAGGGTTTGCTAAGGCTTGCCTTAGACACCATCAGAAATGGCTAGGTAAGTGGGCTGCCAATTAAATATCATCGATCTGGGATGATAGACTTATCTTAGACACCAATTGGTTTATCAGTTTTGATTTGGTCTGTCTAAAGATTCGGGCTCAACCATTGAGCCACGATCAGCATCCATTTATTAGATGTATGGACTTTGATCAACTACAACTATTGAAGTAATCTATAGAAATGATCTAATCCTAATTAACTATTAATTAGATTTGATCAATTTCTTAACTATGTCCATATTTAATCTAATCCTAGGTCTAACCTAGTTAAGGATCTAATCAAAGCTAACCCATTTTTCTTTAACCCATGTATTATGAAATTATCTTAGGATCTTCAAATCACAAACCTGATCCTAAATAATCACTTAATTCTTAATTAAGTTCAAGTCTTATGGGTTTAGGTTCATGGAATCTCAGAACTAGTTTTTGATTTTATTATTTAAAATATTTTTAAATTATATTAAATCATATTCAATATATAGTTTTAGATCTGATTTATTTCATTATTTAGATCATATCTTAGGATTTCAAATCTAGGATTTTGCAAAAAGTAAGTTTGCGATTTAATTTCTATAAAACAAATATGTCATACATATATATTCTAGATTCAAAATAAAAATTACATATCAACATATGTGTTGGAGATAAACCCTACTCCCGTCGAAGTTCAGCCTGATGCTTAGCCTAATGTAATTGAAAATCATGGAAGAGCTTCGATTGAAAATTATCCTCCAGTAGTCGAACCTCAGCCGAACTCCTCCAGCGGCCAAATCTTAGCTAAACTTCTTCAGTCGGTCGAACTCCTCTAGCGGCCAAATCTTAGCCGAACTCCTTCAGCCAACCGAACTTTTCCAGTGACCAAACCTTAGCCGAACTCCTCCAGCGATCGAGCCCCAGCCGAACTCCTCCAGCGGTCGAATTTCTTTCGAATTTTTTCTTCAATTAAGTTCCTCCAGGAGTCGAACTCATTTTGGATCTCTCCTTCAGTCAAATTTCTATAGGAGTCAAACTTCTTTCAGACTTCTCCTTTAGTCAAATTTCTACAGGAGTCAAACTCCTTCCGAACTTTGACTATTGAATCTCAACGAACGGTCACTATCAGTCTAACGACACTCCACTCTCCATAGCAAACTCCATGCAGCCCCGAGCGGCCCACTATTGGATGGTTATGTCTGTCACTATCAATCTGACAATACCTCTTCCTCTCTGTGCCGAATCCCACACGACCCCGAGCGACCCACCATCGAACGGTATGGCCATCATTATCAATCAAGCTTCATCTATAGAAAGGGACCCTCCAGATATGTTTTCTTTAAGCTCTCTTCTCCTTTCTAAAATTCTACTGAACTATTTTTCAGAGCACTCCATTCTTATTGGCTAGAAGAGCTGACTTGATCGTCGGAGGATCCTGTCGGAGCCACCACCATCGACTCCGGACAGGACTTTATTTTGCAGGTCACCGACGACGACCTCTTCCTCCTCAACTCCAACTCGATCCGATGTCGATTGAATTCTGCATCAACAGGATTGGTTCTAAAGGAAGAGCCTCTATTTTGGAGGTACCCTTATTCTTAAAGGAGTGCTCAGTCGATCCTGTGGAGCTTCTTCTCCAAGATCCATCTCCAACCTCTCTCTCAATCCCAAGAAATACCTCCAAAGAAGGTGACTACCAGGAGATCTATTGCTTCTGCCATCGAATCCAAGCCAAATCCATCCGTTCTGGCTCCAGCACTGGTGCTTCAACCTCCTCCTCCATCAGCGGCCATGGTAGATCCAGAGTAGTTTAACCTACTAATGCAGTGGGTTCAGAGACTCACCGAGATGGTGCAGGCCATGCGGCAGCCTCCGACGATGATTCTACCAGAAAACACCGGAACACAGGCAAGCACCAATCTCACCCATTCACCCTACCAAACCTTTTGACCGCCGCTTCACCTGTTCGCATCAATCAAAATCTCCTATATTACCCTTCCCCAATGGAAACAAAACGTACCCCAATAGCAAGGGATCCAATAAATGGCATACCCTAAGAACAGGTACAACAAAACCAGGCCCGTATTAGAGACATGTTTGCCTAGCTTATGCAGACCTAATCGTTGCTGTGGGCGTGAGCCAACAAACTAACCGATCCAAATGGAAGCTCGTCTTAGAACCTTTAAGACCTTTTGCGATAAAAATTAATCAAACTTTTCATTCCAATTTTATAAAGACGCATTTGGGTCTGGAATCTGAATACTAGGAAGAGCTGGGCTTAGATTTGATGAGATTGGAGTATTTCCATCCTCTAAAATTAAAAAAAAGAATGAAACTCCACCCACTACAATGAAAGATATTTCTATTTTCATTTGAGAATCCAACTCCTCCAACCAAAGATGCTTCAAGTTTAACCATAACAGCATAAGATATCACAAAGACTATGCAAGCAAAGCTGCTCGGTCCACGTCCATGAGCAGCACTGCTTGACTAGTGGAAAAACCAAGTCTAAGAATTATGCGTGGAGATTTTGATGTGAAATAGTAATATAACCAGCATTAAAATAAGGGAAAGGAATTTAATCAGTCTACCATAAACGCTTGGAGGATGCGTGAAGCCGCCTCCCCGTGGGCCTGCATTTGCCGGCCATCATAATGATCCCTTGTCCTCTTCTTGTTGTAGTTTTGCAATCACACTAGATTTTTATCGAGCAACCGCAATCTATGTTCCCTCCCATCTGAAATAATTTTGAAGGTCTTGATAACAAACAAAAGCAGTCAACAAGTTCTGTCCACGCCCCAAATTTCTCCGCAGACAAAGATGGTTCTGTGGTGTTAAAAACTTCGTCGAACAGAAAGAACCCGTGGTTCAAAGATCACAATAAAAGCATTCACAAGAAACCTTTGACCAAGCAAGCAGATAGGGCCAGACGTGCAGCCTTTAGAATATACAAGGCCTGCTTGGAAGATGTCAGACCTCGGAGAGATGTGGCTGGTTTTACTGATCTGACCTGGTTCTGCGACAGCCCCTTGCAAGCAGCCACACCCATGAAACAAAATGCTTTTATTCATCAACAGATACTTCAGGAGGCCATCAAATGATATTGGTGGAAGAAGAGACAAAGGGCAACTCAAAGAAGAAGGGGAGAAGAAGATGGACATGCTGTCCTTTTGTGCCGGGGAGGCCTCCCATCCTTGCGCCCATGGCTGTCTTGCAGCACCTTTGCTAAGCCTGATGGAGCCTAGCAATCCAAAGCACCGGACGACCACCACAACCAGGATCTCCAGATCCAATTTTGCCAAGTCCACCACTTCATCTCTGTTCCCAAACACCCACTTCACCAACCATGAGTCACTCCCTCCCTTGGCTGATGCCTTCTTCAGCTTCTCTGCAGTATATCCACGGTACGCCGAGACCCAACAAGCAGACCACATCAGGGACAGAGAATACTATCACCTCATGAATCATGTCTGCCTTGATTACACCGGGTTCAACCTCTTCTCCCATGCACAAATGCGCTCCTCCGTGGCAGGCCCTCCGCCCTCGGGCCTCCTGCAGCCCCCTTTCTTCAACATCTCCTACAAGTCGGCCAGCCTCAAGTCTCGTGTGCTGTATGGGAACCAAGAGACGGTCCTGGAATCTGCAATCAGAAGAAGAATTATGGATGTCCTCAACATATCAGATGAGGAATACTCTATGGTCTGTACTGCCAACAGGACCACCGCTTTCAGGCTTTTGGCAGAATCTTACCCCTTCCACTCCAACAAGAGGCTGCTCACCGTATATGACTATGAGAGTGAGGCGGTCGGTGCAATGGCTGAAAGCGCCCAGAAGAAAGGAGCCAAGCTCATGTCTGCCAGCTTTACCTGGCCGAGCCTGAGGATTCACTCGGCCAGATTGAGGAAGAAGGTGAGCAAGAGAAAGAAGAAAAGGCGAGGCCTGTTCGTGTTCCCACTCCAATCCAGGATGACCGGGGCCAGATACCCTTACCTATGGATGGCCATGGCGCAGGAAAATGGCTGGCATGTGGTGCTTGACGCATGCGCATTAGGGCCCAAGGACATGGACACCCTGGGTCTCTCCTTGATCAAGCCAGACTTCATCATCTGCTCTTTCTTCAAAGTCTTTGGTGAAAACCCAGCTGGTTTTGCTGGCCTTTTCATCAAAAAGTCCAGCAGCGCAGTCTTGGAGACGTCGGCGATTGCTAGGAGCATTGGGGTTGTGAGCATCGTCCCAGCAAGAACCCTGTCTCAACTGCCAGATGATTACTCTGGTACTGACTTGGACGCCCAATCTTCTAAGTTCCAATTAGAAGAGGATGATGCAGAAACCACCAGTTCATTCTCTGGTCCCATACCTACCCGCATCTGTAATGGTTCTTCTCGTACGGATGATGGGTTGGCTGAAAACCCTTCGAGTGTTAAACAGATTCAGAACAAAAGATTTGAGCAGGGTGAGACTTCTCAAATACGAGGACGAATGGTTAGCAAAGAAGAAGAAGAAGAAGAAGAAAATGCAGAACGATCACCAGAGATTGTACAATTAGAAGACGGTAACTCTGTTCAAGCAGCGAGGACTGCAGCAAACAGCCGGGTAGATAAGAGCATGGAGATTGAATGCAGAGGATTAGACCATGCAGACTCTTTAGGTCTGATACTCATCAGTAGCAGGCTGAGATACATCACTAATTGGTTGGTTATTGCACTGATGAAGCTACGGCATCCACACTCGGAAAATGGTCATGCTTTGATTAGGATCTATGGGCCAAGAATAAAATTTGACAGGGGACCTGCGATAGCATTCAACGTGTTTGACTGGAAAGGAGAAAAGGTGGAGCCTGCACTGGTCCAGAAGCTAGCTGATAGAAGCAACATTTCTCTCAGCTGTGGGTTCATACACAACATCTGGTTCTCGGATAAATACGAAGCAGAGAAGGATGCAGTCTTGGAAAGAAAGGTCGGTGAAATAACAGTAGCCAGTAAAAGGAAAGAGAGCATTGATCTAGGGATAAATGTTGTAAATGCTTCACTTGGTTACCTAACGAATTTTGAAGATGCTTACAAACTTTGGGCTTTCATTGCCAAGTTCCTGGATGCAGATTTTGTTGAGAAGGAGAAGTGGAGATACATGGCTCTCAACCAGAAAATGATTGAGGTTTAAATGAGAACTCAAGTTATGCATGTTTGACTGTGATTTCTGCTGGAGATTTTCAAATAGAACATTCAAAATTCTTTCAGCATTGAACCATTCATGCGTAGACTATGTAAGGGTTGATGTTTTATTCGACATAATGTCAGCTATTCATTTATTCTTTGTCAAAGAAGTGTAGTTATTACAAGTGAATTACATGCACCACAAAATTTCCTATTTGGTGCGGAGTCATATAAGATTGAAGAGGACTGGTTAAAAGCGCACAAAATTTTGTCGGTTATAGGAGATTCTGTGCCCTAGAAATTTTTTTTTTTTGATGTCGTCTTTCTTGCACTAGCACCCACCACTAGGCCCCATATCAAGTTTAAAATATGGATTTCTGTTTAGGTAAAGAAGATTGGTGCAACTAAAAGCACAAAAGGTTGCATCAGAAAGAAAACTAATCTAGGCAATAAAGTTTCGCAATGATTTTCACGGGTTATAGCACACGTGAGCAATAGAAGCCTTCAATTTCTTTGCTTCTTGTAGAAAAATTTTAATTTTCAAACAATACTCCAGGAATTCCAACACCCGCCACTGTACTTCATCAATGGAAATAATGAACAAAATTTTCTGTTTGTGTTCAAGATGGCATACTCTCCCCTGAAATTTGCAACAGCCAGGGGATCAAATCTCTGTCATCCAACAGTTCAACTCTTTGAACATCATATGACATTTTGATGCTCATATGTTGATATCATAAGAAAATTTGAAGCATGTTTTGATCCTCTAAGCCAATACCAGGCATGGCCCAAAGCAAACTAACAAAGGCCAATTGCCTACCTACAGCACACAAGCCTGATTTGTTCATGCTCCACACCTGATCAACTCAGTTACACAGGCCACAGCTCCAACTAAGTGCATCTGCACAAGCTCTATGAAGACTTGGTTTACTCTTACCAGTCAACATCAGCAGAACCACATGCCTGGTATCAGCTGGCAAACAACAGCCTCTCCAACTTGCTACAAAGCTAGCACTACAGACACCCACATCTGTGCACACCAATGTGTAAATCTTATCAGAGTCCGAAATAGCATGCCAGCCAGTATACACTTGGCCATGCGCCCACCGATCACTCGTTCCCTAGTGAATTCATCATCATGCTGCTAAGCTTATATTTTTTTGCACAATTATAATCCATGCATGATCACAAGAATGTGTAACAGTCCACACCCTGCACGTCTAGCAGAACAAGCAGTGCAACCCTTCACATCCCACGGTATGCTCCATGTTTTACGGTGAGAGCATATGAACCTGTTTGTCAAGTTCACTTGTGTGGGACTTATGCCTTGTTCACTCGTGTCCCCACACATCACATGCCCACTGATGCCTTCATGCATCCATGCACATGCTTGTGGTTGCAGCCAGCCTATTCCCACACCTGTACCAATGCCCCAACGCGTGCTCACAGACATTACCCATCTTTGTGCCTATGCCTGGAGCAGAATAGAGTACAGCAATTATGATGTTTGATTCAATTTACTCGAAAAAAAATGTTTGGTTCAAAGAAGCAGGTCCATCTCTAACCTCACTGAAGAGAATTATCACCCCCAGACTATGATTTATACCCAAATCAGTAACATCCTTGGCCTTGACAAAGGGAAATTAGCATTCATTTGTTCAAGCAGATTTAGGACAACCTTGATCCTACAATTAAAACATAGCAATTGCTACTGTAGACCAACCTAAGGGTAGCCATGCTCAACCAGCGTGGTGCCATTATATATACAATTCTGCAAAGTGAACTCTTGCTCTGCCAACACCCAACACACAGCCTATTAGAGTCAGTCAACATGTGCCCACTCCATGCCAGTTCCTAAAATCCAGTGTACCTGTTAGTGTTTTGCTTAAAACAATCTGGGAGCAACCTAACCAACATAACAAAATCAGATCCCCAACCAGTTCCTTTGTATCAACAAAGGCACAAACAAATCCATTTCAATAATTCAAAGCCCAAGTACTTCCTGCTAAAGAAAAAAGGGCATCCCACTACACGAGACTTCTGCCACTGCGAGGTCTTGAGGGGGTCAAATGAATACAGCTTTCCCCCCACACGCGGAGAGGCTGTTTCTGTGTTCCAAACCTGAGACACTAGCTCACAATAGAGGAACCTAACCATTGCACCAAGGGCCCTCCACTTCCTGCGACAAAAGACGTCAAAAGAACCTCTTGTGAGTCTATGCAACTAAATGTACCCAACCTAACTCAGATCAAAAAATTAAACTCTAAAATGTTGATGCTATCTATCCCAATGGTTATCTAACCTTAATCATACCAAAATTATGTCAAACTGAAAAGGAGAGAAAAAAGTCAAGTCTTATGCCAATTCTGAGTGGCCTACCCAATATGCTCTAATTCAATAAGTTAATCCCAAGAGAATCTGTTTATGATTAAATCTAGCAACAACAAGGCCTAATTCAAAGAATTAAGACTTCAAGAATGGCATGTTCCGCATCAACATAGTTAAGCCAATCCCCATTCAGCAAGTCCAACCCCCAAAATGGTCTACTCATGTTATGCTTGAACAACCTTAGTTCACGTCATACTGGGAAAGAGTCTGAAATGTTACAGTTTGTTGCAACTGGCCTTGTTAGGGTAACCTTTTATGCCACACAAAATTTCTAGGGGAAGCAAAAGCATCATGATTGATCTAAGCTAAGGATCACATCCACATCCTAATATAGGTCCCTAAACAGACCACAAATTTGCAGATCAAACCTAAGTCAAAAGGCTAATTCATTTTTAAGCAATCTCATCTGATATAAAATTTGAGATTTTTGAAATTTTAGACCCTATATTTATTCTAAACAATAACTTAAGGCTGCTGAAATTAAGTGAAGGTCAACTAGAAATTGAGAATGAATTTGAAGAGGAAAGAGGAGGAAACTGTGTTTTAGAACACCATTTCAATGTTCAAAGCTTCATCATCTCAAATAGTTGTAACAAAACTATACCTTTAAAACTCAGTCGCTAGACATTTCTAAAAGGAAAGAAAAACAGAAAACCTTAACTGAAACTTGGAAGTAATCTTGATCACTGATTTTTGGCCTTCATAGTTCATAATGTTATAAATCCCAAGCATTAGCCATACACTTCATTTGTAGGCCCAGAGATTAGGTACTAACTTAAAATTAACCAAACACAAACTTAAACACCAACTTTGGAGCTGAATTTTGCTCTGAATGATGCACTATGTTACTTCAAGGAAACCGCATTGGTGGTGACAGGTTGGCCATAACATCTTTGTCAAGACTCTAGTTTGCATGATTCTACATGCTTCTGAAAGACTATTCAAGAGGCTATCAAGTACTTAGTCTTGACTTAAAACTCCATATAGATTTCTTTTTGGTGAACCATTATTTTGACCCACTAATGTCACAAGTCAAGGTGCATTGATTGTGGGTGCTGGCTTGTGATGTAGAGGTGATGGCCATGTACAAGCAATGGTAGGCAACAAGGAATGAGTTTTCTTAGGATATTGAAGGCTTTAGATGATTCCTGACTGGGACTGGGAAAAGAACCAGAACTAAATACTCCTAATTAAAGGACAAAAAGTGCAAGTAGCTGTCCCAGGGTTTCTGGGAGGTTTCAAACCTATGACAAGGATTCCAATGAATTCATATTAGGTGATCAAAGGGCAGATGTCAGTGTTCAGATTCAACAATTTTGAAGTGAAAGAAAGTGTTCTTCATCAATCAAGCTCTGATTACAGCAAAAATCAGATTCTGCTATGCAGAAATTTAGCAATTAAGAAGAATAACAGCAGTAAACTAATAAACAAAATTGAGAAGGATGATACTTTATTATAACTGATTTTAATGTTATGCAGAAACTAATCTACATTGCAGATAAACCAGCAAAAAGAGGAATACCAATAGAAAGAAATAAGGGAAAACATTGTAGAAAGAGAAGAAATAAGAAGGAAAAAAGAACAAAAAAATAGTTAAGGGAAGAAAGTGAAATCATACCTGGCATTTTCTTGTTTCTCAGTGATATTTTATGTGCAACACTTTGGACGTCTAATGCAGTCCACTAATAAAGCCAGCTAACTCCTATTCTTTCATATAATTGGAGTCTTAAACTTACAATCTTGGACTCAGCTGGACTTTCCTAATAGGAAAAGGAAGAAAGAAATGGCTTTTGTTGGACATAATTATTCATTGCATTGTAGCATAAAGAGTGCAAAACAGTAAATTTCCCTTACTTCATTACACTAAATAATTCCTGAACTACCTCAAGACTCAAAAACAAAAGACACAAGACTAAAACTAGACTTGAACTGTTAAAGCAGATTTTAGGCTTCAACATGCTGCTCATAATCACCCATTGGATAAATTTCATAGTACACCTTTATATATTTATGCTGATACAATTTCAGCTCTCTATTGCTTGCATTGATGATTGGAAAGCCTTCTCAGCCTGTTCTTGCAACTATTGCTTCCTTCCTTGGTTAGCAACAAGATATCATCACTAGTACTACACCAATTGCCCTCATTTTTGGAGAGTTTTGACCATGTTGAATTGGGGAGGGACTCAAGATTGCATCTCTAGGTGAAGCCAATTGAAGAGAAAAAGTGCTTTCCATCTTTTTAAACTTCATCACAAGCAAATCTCGAGTTGGTAATATTGCATCAAGAGGCCTCCATGCCGAAAAGAATATTGTGGAACCATTATAATGTACCTCATGATAAAGCCAAAGCATACCCAATAAGAGGTGACACACTTTCACCGGTAGCACGACACACTATATTTTATCAATACATACTTTGACTAGCAGCATATTAATGCAAAACCAAAAGAAAAGAAAGAAAAAATTTGAAAAGAAAGAACAAAGCTCAATTCAATTCTCTTAATTATTCAATCAATTGTTTAGATCCATCTTTCTCCACATAGGTAGAGCCTTTAAGGGCATGTTTGGCCCAGCTTTTGGGAAGGAAAAAGTGCTTATTTTTCAAAAAAGTGCTTATTCTGAAAAAAAAAGAAAAGGGTGTTTGCGCAAGCTTATTTTTAAAAATAATTTGCTTTTGAGTGGTAGCAAAAGTAGTTTTTCTGTTGTCGGAAGGAAGCAAAAAATTGGAGCTTCTCCTTGGAAGCAGAAGCAGAAGCAGAAAATTAATTTTTTTAAGATAAAAAAATTCTTACTCAAAATCATTATTTACCATAACTATCCTTATTTATTTTCACCTAACCCTCCCATTATTTAGTAAATGGTGTATTTTGATATATTTTGATACATGTATATTATCGTATAAAAATTATGTAAAATGTTCAATATGTATTATCTTTGATTCAATTGTATTTATATTGATTAAAATTTTAATATATTTTTTGTTATTTTATTTTTTATTTTAATTAAATAAAAAATAAAAAATTAAATTAAAATTAATCATAATGAATATTTAAAATTATTTATCTATTTAAATAATATTAATTATAAAGTAAATTTATGCATGCCTTTTTTCGTAATTTGATAGTCAAAAATATTTTTTTTTGAAAGATTTGTCAAATACAAACTGCTTCTCAAATACTGATAAAAGCGCTTATCAAATGATTTTTCCAAATACAAACCGTTTTTCTCTCACAGCACTTTTTTTGAAATTTCATTTGAAAAAAAATGATTTTAAAATAAGCTGATTTTCACAGCTTGGTCAAACAGGCCCTAAATAGAGGAACAAAAAGTAATATAATAGGACTCTAACAGGTGACTTAAAATCCAATAGAACTTTTACTAAGTTCTAACAAAATTAAAAATCCCAAAAAAAAATAAATAAAATAAAAATCTCATGAAATTATATTAGGATTAGGATTTCTCAATGATGCTTTCTTCTTGAGTATGTGCATAAACCCTGATTCCTATCATTTCCTCCTGGCTGGAACTCGACTATGGCGAGAAAGTGATGTAAGCTTCTAAAACATTTGGATCCATGCATCATAGATCTTCTTCAAGGATCCAAGTAGCATCTGAGTCTAAACGGTCATGCCATTTAATCAGGAATCAACGAAATCTTCCATCAGCAATAGAAACAATCTCGTCTGTGATAATACGTTCAATTTGATTTAATGAAGACGATGAAAGTGATGGAAGAACTGGAACTGGTAGAAATTGATTATGATCACTGCTATCATCTGCATGCATAGTAGGAGGTTCGAATGTGCCTCGATAAAATAACAAATTCTCAACATTAAAAATTAAATTAAATTTTAAATTAGAAGATAATTCTATAAAATATACATTAGGCCCAAATTTACAAAGAATACAAAATGGACAAATGGCTCGGGCATATAACTTTTTTGAATGAATCTCGAAGATAATGTTTATGACAAATACGAACCTTCACATAGTCATCCTCGTTAAACTCCATTATTCTATGGTAAGCATTATCAAGTTTATATGTTTCAGTACTCATAATAATTTTTTGTCTAACATATTTAGTAAAAAAAGTGGCAGACTCAGAAGTACGATTATTTATAGGTAAGAAAACAAGTTCAATAGGTTGATGGGGATTGAAGCCATAAATAATTTCGAAAGAACTTTTATCAATAGACCTATTTACTGAATTATTATAGATAATTTTCGCTGTAGGCAATGATAAATCCTACGTCCCAAGTTTATTATCAACTAAACACCTAAGTAAATTATCAAGATTACTATTTACAATCTGTCTGACCATTAATCTGTGGATGAAAGGATGAAGAAAAATTTAAATTTATCCCAAATAGTTTTCAAAGAATTTTCTAGAAATAACTCATAAATTTGATATTACGGTCGAATGCTATGGAAGAAGGCAAATCGTGAAGTCGAACGATTTCCTTAAAGAACAACTTTGCAATAAAAAAAATATCAGAATTCTTTTGATAAGAAATGAAATATATTATTTTGGTGAATCGATCAACAACTAGAACTATGATTTTTTTTACTACCTATTTTCTTATTTCCTCACGCTCCTTAGGATTCAATCTATAATGTGAAAGATTAGATAATAGTGACCTTGGGACTAATTCAATGGCATATTGGATGTCATGCATGGAAGGTAAGCCATCGGATATGTCCTCAGGGACCATATCCTTAAATTCTTCTTTTAATTGCTCAATTTCAGAAGATGGGTTATCTTAGAAGTCTAAGGTCAGTTAAATCTCATTCCTAGGAAGGACAGCTAATATTATCCCAGATTCTTCATTTTCTTTTTCAAATTCTTTAGAAGTCAAAGTGTGACAACTTTTCTGATTAGGAGGTTAAAAAGAATTCTTATCCCTTTTGGCAAGTTTAGATACAACATTCATAGAGCTTTCACTATCAATGACAAGTTTACAGACCTTATTCTTACATTAGGCATATGTGTGAAAAATACTAGTACATTTTCAAGCCTCAGAGTCTACAAGAACGACATTAATATAATCTCCTGATTCTTTATATTCTTCGTCATACTCTTTTTCTAAATTAGCTGGTTCTAGAGGGTTAAAATTTTCTCTATCATACTTATCTCTCCTATGATAATGAGAACTCTCAAAATTATTCGTGGAATAGTGGATAATCGAAGAGGCTGTTGTGTAGATCGAGAATGTCTAAAAAGACTGACTAGTATGTATAACATGACTCTGGCTACCAATAGGTTTAAAATTTCGTAAAAGAGATCGATGAATAGATTGACTAAAAAAATTATCTTCTAGAAATTATTTGCATATTCTTGACTCTCTTAGGGATGATTGACGTTCTATCTACTGATCTATGAGATTCGTTATGTCTATATGGCTATTTATTTGATTAGCATGAAATTTTCTAATCTCAGAATGAAATCAGTCTAATGACTAGTAAATTTAGTTTAAAATTCCTTGGCAGGCTGTTTGGATATTTTTTATAGATTCAAGTTTGTTTTTCAAGTTATCAATAGTCATGATAGCAAAAAAAAATTTAATATTAATTAAAAACTATATATACTAAATTGCTTTTAGTTATGATGCTCATAGTAAAATTATAAGGTTCAACTTATTGTCTATGTTTCTGGTGCGTGCAATGGTAAATTATATGGGCATTTGATGCAAGATATAGCAAATATGTAGAAAAAATGACAGAATGAAATAAGGACCTAAGCAATATAAATTATCCAAAGATTTAAAAAATTCAAAATTTAATGAAGAAATTGTACCTTTCACCAAACGAAATTCAATACCACCCTATGATGCAGGTTGAATTCAAGGAAAACCTCCCAAGTGTTTTTTTCGGGTCTATAGATCGGGTCTATAGGCCGGGTGGTCTATAGACCGCTGTTGATATGCGGTCTGTGGACTGCGTGGATTCTTTCAGCATGTGGGGTCTCATGCGAGTTGCTAGGGCAAGGAAGAGGGACAGCGGCCTTCGACCAGTCGATCGGACGACAGCAAACGGCGATGACGATGGTCCGACGATAGGGCGACAATGACGATCCAACGACGGGGTGACAGTGACGGTGGTTCGACAATGGGACGACAGCGACGGTGGTCCGGCTATGGGATGGCAACGACAACAGAAGAGGCAATGTCAACGGTGCCGGAGGAAAGGTTGCCGAACGACAGCGATGGTGGTCCGGCTATGGGATAAGGCAGCAACGACGGAAGAGGCGGTGTCAACGGCGTCGGAGGGAAGGCAGCTTGGTCGATCGACAGCAGCTTGTGATCGACCGGCAAAGGCAACGGAAAAGCAGCGACGACGACGATTCTACCGAATAGGGTAGACCGAAAAAGGCAGAGAAGGGAAATAGGAGGCGGGCGTCGGCGAAGGATGCGGCGACGGTGGTGAGGCCTCTGCTCCCACCCGATTCGATGGGTCCGCAAGCTCTGTGGCCAGTCACAGCGAGGGTTCTGCTTCCACCCAATTCGTCAAGTCCAGGAGCTCAGTGGCCGGTCGCGGTGACTGCGGGAAGACGACGATGAAGCATCGACAGTCAACGGAGGAGGCAATGACTGTTGGCAGTGGAGGGAATGAGCATCTGATGGTTCGGGCTTGGCATCGAGAAGGGAGGAGATGGCAAGGGGGCTAAGAGGTGGGTGCCGGCGTCTCAACCAGGGCGGTGTTGTCGAACAAAAAAACCTTTTTTTTTTATTGATCGGGCGACGAGTAAGGAGAAAGAGAGAGAGAGGAGCGGGGAAGGAAAAGGGCTGCGATGTAGAGGGAAGAAAGAAAGAAAGAAATAAGAAAAGGGGAAGATTGTAGAACCGGCAAGAAGACGAGATCGGGACCCTAAAGCTCTGATACCAAATTTGATGCAAAACCAAAAGAAAAGAAAAAAAATTGAAAAAAAAAAGAGCAAAGCTCAATTCAATTCTCTCAATTATTTAATCAATTGTTCAGGTCCATCTTTCTCCACATAAGTGGAGCTTTTAAATAGAAGAACAAAAAGTAACCCAACAGGACTCTAGCAAGTGACTTGAAATCCAATAGAACTTCTTTTATTGAGTTCTAACAAAATTAAAAATCCCAAAAAAAAACAAATAAAATAAAAATTCCATAAAATTAAATTAGGGTTATGATTTCTCAATGACGCTTTCTCCTTGAGTATGTGCGTAAATCCTAATTCCTATCACATATCATATTATATCATATCAACAAGCTCTCCGGTAGTAAAAGTGATCCAACACCTCTTGTTGAATTTGAGATTGATGTTATCATCCAAGATATGTAAGGATTTGGAGGCAGCTCTATCCTTAATTTAAGCTTGTTAATTGAGTCCTTTGACATAACATTTGTGCAGCTTCCTGAGTCGATCACCATGGTGCTTTGCAGTCCATTGCGCCATATTAGTTTGGACTCTAGAATACATTGCTTTACCAATATTTTGTCACTTTCCAAACATGTGGTGAATAGTGGTGTAAGAACAACAGAATGATATACTTCATGCAGCTGTCCTCGCTTTGTCATCATCACTTTTTGGTTCCAATTCCAACAACACAACCTCTTTCATGATTTGACCAAAATTGGGAAAGGCAATAAGGGCAGACTTAAATAAAAGTAACCAAATGATTTGGGCACTTGGCTGAAAAATGACCAAATTGTTTGCATGTATAGCAATAGATTTCAGTCCTTGCTTTAGAATTGGGGCCTGAATCACTTTGGGTACCAAAAATGAAGAGGATTTATTTGGCCTACTACTAAAGGCAATAGAAAATCAATATAAGACTTCATTCAACTCGAATCTCCAATAGATCGATCTACCGTAAAGTGGATACTAAAAGAGGGCCCTGTAATTAATCTTTTTTCCTTCTTTCATCTCATAAGCCACTTGAATTGTATAAGGCAAGGTGTGTTACCTTAGCAGCTAATATGATGAGATGGAACCATGGTTCACCGAACAGTCTAGAATTGCCCAGTTCAGGACTCTACCAAACCAAACCATAGTGGAACTATGATAGTTCCCAGTCCCAAATGCAAAATCAGTCTAAATTGAACAAAGCAACCTAGTTCCGCTGGATTAAGGATTGTTTCGACCAGTTTTGTCCGGTGCAATCCAACATAAACCTCAACCTACCATCCATTTCTCTCCCGATCTAATTCCCTAGTGCTTCTTCTATTCCACATCTCTCTCTATCCCTCCCTCCTCGCCTCTCTATCTTCCACGAGAAATCAACAAGATATCCACAAGCGCGCCACCACCACCAATTGTCCAAAGCCTCACTTGGCCCTCATGATCTCTTTCATGGAAATGGTGATGATGGACGAAAGAGGGCTTAGAATTAGGATTTGGGATTTCTCTTTTCTCTCTTTCTCTCCTCTCCCTTTTGGTCAATCACCCTTTTGCTGACTTTTATTCTTTATAATTTTGGAGACTCGGACTCTACAATCTTGGAACTCCATTGGACTTCACTAATATGGGAATAAAGAAAGGGCATTTGTTGGATATCACTGTTCACAGTTCTAATTGTGAACAATGTTGAATAATAATTCCCCTTCTTTTCAAACCTAAAGTACTCTAACACTAAATCAAACACAAAAGATTATGGCAGCAGATTTTAGGATTCAAATTAATCCTTGTCGCTAATCAAATGGATGTGGTCCTAGTGCACCTTCATACACCGATGATCAGGCAATTACAGCCCTAAATTGCTTGGATCAATGACTAGAAAGACTTCTAGGCTAATTCTTCATCTATTGCATTTTCTATTAGCATACAACACGAAATGCCATACCAGGCCAAACTGCCCTGTACACCCCGTAACATACCACACCATACTAGTCTTGTGCTGGTACGTTATCTAATATCGTATCGATATTCCGTACGCCATCTCACACCATACCGAACCATGTGTTGATATTATAATAGGATAGTATTGGTACGGGATCCAGTACCAAGACAGTGAACCTTGGTATACAATAAAATGATCTTTGGTTACTGCCACATTACCTTGGAATGCATTCTAGCTATTTAGTCATGACTTGCAACCAAAGGTTGGCATCACCACTAACAATGTTCATCATTCTGGGGCATATTGCCTAAACTAGGTATTTCAATCCCATACTAGTAAAAAACCAATACAAAGTACAAGAAGAATACCAGGTGTCGAAATGCCAAACTAACTTATACCAAAATTGTACCAACATGGTATCCTTACCATACCTAAACTCATATTGCAAACCTTGCCACTAACTCTTTAGGTCCTAAACAACAAGAATCTTCTAATCACGGTAGTGCACTCACTTTAGGAACTCTGTAAAAACTTGAACTCTCACCAACTTCTTAAAAGGTTTCTTATATCAAGAATTTCTAAAAATTCCTTTCCCCATACCACACCCTTACCCAATCTTGCACATGTTCTTGACTGCAGTAATGAAAGTCCTAAACAGTGTTCAACGAACCAACCCAAACTAGGCGATTCTATTCATATCGAACCAGATCGCCAACAAATCAGGGCATTTGGTTTATTAAGTTGGTTCAGTTTATAGAATTATCTTGCCTTAGTGGATCGAGTCTTCAAGGACCTTTGAGAGGATTCTCAATGCTCGCTCTCTCCACACAAATGCTCGCTCCATCCAAGAGTGTCGATTCTCCCTCACTTTCTCTCTCCGCCAAATGCTCACTCACTTTCTCTCTCCACCCAAATGCTCACTCGCTCTCTCTTCCCCCATTTCAACACTGCGATGTTGACCAACACCATCATGTTTAAGCTAAGCCTCCCTCCTCTCCCCCCCTCTCTATAAGCCCCCTCTCTCCCCACTCCACTCTCTCTTCCTCCCCTCCCTCTCTCTCCATCCAAACTCAGTAAGGTATGTACCAATACTGTACTAAACTGGTTGCCAACTAGTATGAACCCAGATATCGATCGGCAAATCCTAGTCCTAAAGTAACAATTCTAGATCCAAATAATAACCTTTGTTTTATAAGTCCCTAGAAACTTAAACTCGGCTTCCTAAGTGGTTTCTCACTTCAAGTGTTTCTAAATATCTTTTTCCTCAAATACTTGCATGGTTACCCACTTTTGCTCTTGTACCTAACTCCATTAGCAAAGGTCTTAAAGTAAAAATTCTAGATCCAACAATATTCTATGCTCTATAACTCGTAAGATTATCCAAAATGATACTACTTCAAGTTTCCGATTATGAGTTATTAATTATCTAAATCTTAGGCTTGTTTATTTAAATGCAAGACTTCTCCTACAACTTATTTCTATCCAAGAAGTGGCTAAAACTACCTAGATCATGAGGTTGACTTGTAAAATTAAATTAATTTTGACTTTTCTCCTCCAAAACTTCAGTTTGTACTTCAGTATCATGTATTTGTTCACAAAAAATGTACACTAGGGTACATTCTAAAATAAACAAAATAATCAACAATAGCATTTAGTAAAGCCTAAACTAATGTTTTTTGATTCGTTAGTCTTTTCCTCATGTGCTATAGTCAAGGTTTCTTTGTCACATGCTCCTTTGGGAATTATAATAAATTTCATATATAAGCCATGAGTCAACAACTAAAAAAAAATCGAAAAAAAAGATTCTTATGATGAATTTAAAAGGATATCCATTCCAAGACTTCACATCACATCCTAGAAAATATAAAGGATTTTGTTTCACCAAAAGAAAGCAAGATGCTTAGGTCAACCAACATTAACTTCTAGCAAATCTATACTCTACATTAAAGAAGAGTCCAGTGCTCTCTCGAAGTGCCAAATGTCAATGGCTATTTGTGCCATGTGTCCATTTTAGAAAAGAAAAGAAAAGAATGGCAATCTTTTTAGAAAAAATTACCTTACCTGCTTAAATAGAAAAAAGGGAAAGGAAAGAAAAAGGAAGAAATGCCAAAAAAAAAAAATTAAAAGAAAGGTTATTTCATCATTGTTGATATTACAAGAAATTCTTTTAAAAAAATTGAAAATTTTTTCTCCACTTTTTACCAAGCAAAAAAAAAAAAGAAAAAAAATTTCTTTCTAATCTAAGACAAGGGCAAGGTGGATCAAAGCAGAGAATGAAAACATTTTTTTACTGCATTTTGTACCAAGAAAAAAGTGCTTTTGAACCAAAAGGAGGGATAAAACCAAAATAGAAAAGGAAGACAATGGGGAAAGCAAAAAGGGGGATAACAGAAGAAAAAAATAGATCAAGGAAAATCAAGTTTACTGATGGAAGAACATGTCCTCTTACTCTTACTCCTTTGCGGTGAGTTTGGTGCCATGTTCTTCCTCATCATTCTCTTCCTTCTCCTCTTTCTCCTCTGTCCCAAAATGTGGCTGACTCCCCACCCTTCTCAGTGTTCTTCTCATGTTTCTCCATAGCGCCCCCACCCCCTCCCGCTTCTCTCCTCCTCCTCCATGCTTTTACCCTCCTTCTCTTCCTTCACTTTTCTTTTCTTTTCAGCCTACTCTGCTTCTTTTTTTTTTTTTTTAAACATTCAAATCATAGAGTTTCTCATGGAAGCTTCTAGGGGCGGAGCAACTTTTTTTTATTTTTTACACTATCAAGCCAACCACAGAGCTTTTGGGAAAAACAATATGCAGGCACTCCTATAGAACGGTCAGTGCAGTCCCATACTGCATAAAAAACCAAGCCGGCAGCCCATAAAAGTTCTATGCATTCTGCCACTTTAAACACTAAAAAAAAGGGGGGGAAAAGTGCATGCTTTGTGCAAAAACCTTTCCTTTAGCAATTTGCATACTAGGCCCCAAAAAATATTCCTACATTTTTTTACCCAAAAAATAAATCAAAAAAATTCTGTAAAAAAAAGGAATCTTAACATTTGCAAGAAAAAGTTTTTTTTTTCCCACGTCAACAAGCTTTGTAATCATCAGAAGAGAGAATAAAAAAATTATTGGATCTTCCTGAATTTGGATTATAAATGCTAAAGTCAAAAATTTTATGCCACCATTTGCAAACACTGTAGGTGTTGCACCTTTCTCAAAAAAAAAAAAAAAACAAAAGAAAAAAAAATTCTTGCTTTTGATTTACAGTAAACACCTTTGTTTCGATCTGCATACTGGGTGGACAGATTTTTTCCTTTTTGGTGAAGGATCCACAATTTTTTTTTACTTACACATATTTTGCAATATATATTTTAGCTCAAAATTTATATATTGAATTTTTTTTCCAAAATTTCTCGAGTAAAATGTTGTTTCTTTACATACATTGAAGTGTGCATTCCCTGTTGCAATAGGTTCTAATTGGTTTTTTCCTTGTTATGGGATAATAGAATTGGCCTTTTTTTTTATGCAATAGCTACTTTTCAATTCCATCTTATGCGTATGTATGTTTATTTGTTCTTATATTTAAATGTTGACCATTGCCCGGTAAGCATTGCTGAATTTTGCCCAAAATGAATCATTTAATAATTATCCATTTACGGTTTCTCTATTGATGTTTAATTTACTGGTTAATTCTATTTGCATGCATGGACAAAATAAAATTTCATCAAAGCTTATGTTGGAGGAAGTCACACAAATATTATCACTTCCTGTGCTGATTTACAGAATTGAAGTTTAGGATGATGTTTTTTGTAAGATCTTTTGTTAATATTATCCTAAGCCAGAAGAATGAATATTAACTCTGAAAAAATATATTTGAGCCAAACTTTTTGCGAGGAAATGCCTGCACAAACATCCTTAGCTGCAGACAGAGTAATACACTTTGACCATCGTACTTTTTGCATAAGTTTGCTCACATATTTTCATTTTAGAAAATTAGTAAAATTTAATCATAATTTTAATAACATGTGAAAAGGACCATCCAAAGAGCCAAATAGAAAGACTGGGTACAAGATAATATGGCTTAAGACAAATCTATATCATTAACATTTTTTTTATAAAAATATGTTTTTTTTAGCTTTTTTACTAAGCTCGAGTAAAGAAGCCACGGGAGAGGAAGAATAAAATAATTATATATTTTTTAATGCAACCACTATTTTTTAAAAATTTTGTTAATTCTACATTCCGGTGCATAGCGTGGCTTTCTTGCTAGTAAAACAATAAGAATGAGCTTTACTAGTTCATATAATTTTGCCATATAACAAAGAAACAATAAGAACTCTAGGTGCTAGACACTAATGAAATGTTTAACAAGGCTTGCCATACCATACTGAACTGGACGGTACAAGGTGTACCATAACATACTAGTTCGGTATCGATAAGCCAGGGTGGGGGGGGGGAGGGGGGGTACTAACACTCGATACACCAAACTAGCCCTATATCGACATCGTAATAAGTTGGCACCGATACAGGACCCAATGGCTGGTGCTGAGACAACGAACCTTAGTTTAACAAATATAACAACTATATGAGGTTTCAAAATGGGACGCCCTATGCAAGACATTCCATTTGCATTACAAAGTGGGTGTTTGATCCTTTTTTGGTCCAATTGGTATCGCCATTATTAACTTCATGCTCAAAATTCACTTGGCCAAGACACTTAAGACGAATAGCACCATCCATCCAGTCAGTTAATATCACTTGCAAGCATCAATTTTTAAGGCTAGTTTGATGTTAACATAGCTCACTATCGAAATTCAATATTTGATGAGTTGGTGTCCCTGTTTAGTATGTGTACAAAGGACAAGAGGAATGCATGAATATATGTATGTGTACACACACATGGTACTCATTCAAGAGTACACGAGAACAGTATCTTCGTAAAAGATTTTCCATTTTCTTTATGGTAATCATTTGATAAGGATGCTGTCATTGTAATATTGTTTTAGCATCTAGTATGTCTGATATAATAAAGACTTTATAGAGAAGGAAAAGTAAAGAACTAAAAATTCAATAAACAGCCCATGATGATCTGCTAAAAGAAAAAATTGATGATCATTATCATTGTTCATAGCAACCTAAGAATTACAAGACAAGCAGATATAGCAGTTTGCAGAGTCTTACATGAGAAATAAAAAGAGCTAGCTAATTAGAAAAGGCTGATTTATTCCAAGAATTTTCCATACAACCCAACTAGCAAAAGCAGGTCAGCCAGATAAATCAACATGGTTGACTAACAGTCAAAAGAAAAAGGGAGTAAAAGTCACCTGAGGAAACCAAAAATTGAAAATGAGATGCTTTCTAATAAAAGAACCAACCACCAAGGTCACCAGAATACAAAATTAGCCATCCACATGCATGCATAAGAAGCACCAAAAAAAAAAGGAAAAAAAAAGAAAGGAAAGAAGAAAGAAAGAAGAGAAGAAGAATAGAAAAGCAAACAAAAATCTTGCAGGCAGCACTGCTTCCGGTCGGTAAGATTCAATTGTCTGGTTACCTAATTTCAGTGAGGTATAGGAACTGAAGATATTCATCCAAGATCCTCATAAGGAACTCAATCAAATTCCTCAAAAACCTCAAAAAAGTTTCCAAGCATGGATGCCGCCCAATGGTAAATCTGCCAAATTTAAGCAACATGGGCCCGAAAAGCATAACTAAGACTAACAAAATCACATCCAAACATTAAGGATCATGGTCTAGCAAGGCAGCTGAACACAATATAATTATGTAGCCTCGCAGCAAACCTTGGAGCACCTTGGAGCTCCAATACCATGAAACTTGGAAGAAATGTTGGATGGATAGATTAGAAAGCATCTACTAAAGAGAAAATTGTTAGATATATGTGCCCTAGAAGCCAGAATTGGCTGACACTTGTAATACACTTCTAGAGGGCAAAATTGTAATTTTGACTATAAATCAATAAAATGGGTTATTTTCTATCACATATGTGTATTTAGTGTCTGTGATACATCCTTTGAGTTAATGGTAATGAAAATTCTTATTTTCAAGAGTTGAAAATTTAAGACAAGAATTTTCATTATTAACTCATAAAATGCTCCTGACCGTAGGATCATCATGAGGATGGTGATTGATCCGGAAGGTTAGTGTATAATCGCATCTCTTTAGTAGATGAGTCTTGAGTCTACGGTGTGGAGACACCGGAGCGAGAGTACAGGTACTCGTTAGAGAACGAGGGCACTGAGCGTGACCACCTCGAGTAGTCATTAGGAAGTCTACCTTCTCGTCAATGACTGACTCGATGCTGCAGTAGTGTGTCTGGTTCTTTGACCTGAGATGCATCGGCAGTTCACCTTGAGGGTGTTATAGTTTGACTACACCATTACTCGGTCTCCTAGCCATATGGAACCCTGAGGTGTATGTTGGCTATAGCATGTTCATTGTAGGAACTGGATTGCATCAAGATGGAATCTATCTACCTCGGTGGTAGAGGAGCAGCCCTATGATGATCATGAGAATCAAGTCCAGAAGCCCATGGCCATGGCAGAGAGTGAAATAATAGAAAGAGTTTCTATTTAGATTTTCACATTGGACTCGAATCGAATGATTACATCATATGACAGAGACTAGGGTTTGACGAGTTCACCTTAACCCTAATCTGATCGGGGCTCAAGATAGAAGAACTTAATCACACAGGTAGCTGCACCAAGAGGTTCGCATTCAGCTCTGATGGGTTGCCACCATATACTGCTAGGTGTCACTGGTGGATTTTGGGAGCAATTAGAATGATTTAGATGATCGATCATTCTAGCTGTTCGAATCAGAAGAGTTCTGATCCATCGAAAGGAGTTTCGATGATGTCGATGATAGAGATCATGACATATCCCATTACCATACAGAACTGAACCTAACTGGGTCACACAAACAAGGGTTTGAATCTGGTGATCATCAATTGAACTGATCTAGTTCAATTGATCTGAATGAGATTCAATTAGGTTCAAGGAAATCGTGCTAGCACTCGATTGAACCTAACGTTCTTCTTTTACTATCATAAATAAGTTGTCCTGACTGAGCCAAAGGAGTTTGTGCTCAATCAGAGGCCTTCATATGGTCTGACTGGAGGTTGTCCAAGTCAGAATAGGTTGTCTTATTTGTAAGACATTACCTGCCATTTTTGGTCACCTGCCATTTTTGGTCACCTGCCATTTCTTGTTCTTTGACTTTGGTCAAAAGTCTACCTTTGACTGGTCAAACGTTGACCATTGACCCTTTGACTTTTGACCACATGTCATGCACCTATTGGAGAGCTGGTGGGGGCCTGTCCCCCTGCCAGAACCTGGCAAGGAGAAGGGCGCACGCCAAGGGTGGCGTGAGCCCAAGTTGGAGGAGGCGCCTAGGAGTCCTTGTTGGACAAGGACTCCATCTCCCTTTTTGGATTCCAATTAGAGTTCTTCTACTAAGAATCCAGTTTGACTGGTCTTAGGCACCCTCTAAGGAGGAATCCAGGGGTCTCTATTCTCTCATTCCCACCAATCAGATTTAGATCTGATTTCACAAAGGGTTGTGATTGGTTGGGAAGAGGAAGAGGAGTTGGATCACAAGAGGTCTATAAATAAGACCCTGCGCCCAACCCTCAATTTTAATAGCAATTCAATCCTAGCCACGCCCCAAGGCTGCCTCTCCCCTCCTTCTCCATGCCATAGCTCTCTTCTCCCCTTGCTCTCCACGTCCAAAAGGAGTTTTGGACTTTAGGTTGGTGCGATTCAGATCAAGAAAAGGCGATCAAAAGCAAGAAGGCTGCGCTGCTGCAAAAGGACGACTGCAGATCTTCAAAAGAGTTTTGAAGATCCTCCAGATCAGATCCAGATCTGATTTTTGGAGGTGTGATAGAGAAGAAGAGGATCTCCAGATCCAACCCGAGTGGATACCGGTAGAGGCCAGGCGCTTGCGTGGCTAGATCCAGAACCTTCCGCTGCAATCAGGATCATCAACAGGGTAATAGGATTACCCAAATCAGGTAAATTAAATTTGATTTAATTTATCTTATTTTATTTTATTTATTAAAATAATAAGAATCAGATCTGAAACATATCAAGATCTGATTGAGATCAAGAGAAAAATTTTTGAAATATATCTCTTGATCTGAATCAGATCTGAACGAACCTGGACCGGGAAATCAGGATTTCCCTTCAACTGGTATCAGAGCCATGGTTCTAAAATTATTTAGATCTGATTTTAATTTTATTTTAATTAGAAAATAAAGTGATTTCAGATGTCACATGAGATGTGATCAGATCTGAAATCAGAAAAAATTAAAATTAAATGATTTGGATCTAAGATTATGAAGATATGCATGACTAGTTCTAGAATAGAATAGTTCTATAGAATAGTCTTTGCATGTCTTTGATTTAATCTGATTAAATCATATTTTAGATCTTTTATTTACTATTTTTTGATATTATAAGTGTTATAATAACATCTGATAAAAGCAAAATAAAAATTATTTAATTTTAAATATCATATGAGATATGATTGATGCATGTCTAGACTAGTTGTAGAATAGTTCTACATAATTGTCTAGATTAGAATTTATTTTGATTAGATCAATTTAAATCTAATTTTTTAGATTATTATGAGATAATTTAGATCTGAAAACATGCATGATTTGATACATGAGATGTATGCAAAATATGCCATGATTAGATCTAATTTGTATATGAGATATATGATATAGATCTGATATTGTTTTGTAGTATTGAATGTTCCTGATTAAGGCGTTCCTCTTGGCCGTCCGGTCATAAGAACGAAGAAGGGTTTAAAGGCCCTCTCTTCCCATTCGATGGGGTGTTCTTATGATGTGTAGGGGTGCTGCGTGTTCGTCCTTAATCAGAAACCCAAAACTTACTTTCTGCAAAACCCTAGATCCTGAAACCCTAGGATTTATTGTGCATATTTTGTTTATGAACCCTAACTTAATTAAGAATTAAGTTTATGGAATATTAATTAGGTCTAAAATTGAGAATTTCAGATCTAAGACATATTCATAATACTGGGTTCGGGCTTGGGTAGCTCAATTAGGTCTAAGCGGTTGATCAAACCGAATCAAGAGTTGGTTAGATGGGATCAACAATGCTTAAATTGACCAGCCTAATAGGATTAAGTCTGGGTCAAGATCGAGTCACGATCAAGCAAGACCTAATTAGGCTCAGAGGTTAGAGTCTGGATTGTAGGCTAACCCAATTGGTTCTGACTCAACAATTTGGTGTCTAAGGTAAGTTTGGCACAGACGACCGACTGGTTTTTAATTGGAAGCTACTCGACCTGAATGCGTTCTTGTACGAGTTAATGGCATATTCCTTCCACCGGTCTCACTTACCTGGCCATATCTGTTGACACAGTTCTGATCTGAGGTGGTCAATAATCCGAGCTAACCCATGCCACTAGGTTAGTCATAATTGTTATGACTAAGCCAAGTCTAGTTTAATGAGACCTGAATCAATTCTCCCTAAGAAAAGATTAAGTCTGAGGTCTTCCACCATTGTAGATGTGCGGGCCCTTCCCGGGGTTGATTGTTCTCGGCTGGATACAGTGGCTCAGTTGCACCGGGAAGACGCAACCATGTCTATTAGGCATTGGATGCTATGGGCTGGAGGATGAGTTGGGCTCAATATTTCGGATACGGTGAGAGACTCAATTAGGAACCCAGTCTATGCAAATGGTGGGTCTGACTTAACTAAGGAGTGGATCAATATTCCGGATGAGGTGATTCATGATTAGAGACATGAGTTAGAGACCAAGTGGGTGCACCATGATTAGAGAATCATTGAACAAGAGTTGTTCACTCATTGGCTAACCCATCACCAATAACTGTTAGGTGAGGTGATGAGTCAGTTGGTGAGACCGCACCACCCACTAGAAATCATCAATCGTGGAGATTTTCGCATCTCTACAGAGGGAGTGTAGGGATCCGAGAAAATAGTGGGAGCTAATTTGTTTAAAAATAAATAAAATTTCCTAAACAAATTGGTCAAGTCAAAATTACAGTATCTAACTAGAATCTTTGACTCTCTACAGGAAAATGTCTGCGTCCAACCCACTGGCACGTATCCTAGACACACATAGACTGACTGGACCCAATTATAAAGATTGGCTCAGGAACTACAAAATTGTTTTGGGTTCAGAGAAGTTAACACATGTTTTGGACCAGGACCCTCCCACCTTACCAGCTCGTCCATCCACTGAACAGAGAGCGTCTCTGGAAAAATGGATTGACGAAGATAATAAGGCCAGATACTTACATGTTGGGCTCGATGTCTGATGAGCTCCAGCGCCAACATGAAGATATCGGGACTGCTCGCCAAATGTTGGCTCACCTGCAGGAGATGTTTGGTGAACAGAGTCGCGCAGCCAAATATCAAGTCACGAAATGACTTTTTAAGGCTAAGATGCGTGATGGGCAGTCAGTCCAAGATCACTGTCTGACAATGATCAAGGACATGGAAGAGCTTGAGAAGCTCGGTGTGAAGTTGGACTTGGATCCTGCAGAACGATATTATTCTGCAATCCTTGACTGATGCATATGGGCAATTCATCATGAATTACCACATGCATAAACTTCAAAATTCCTTGGCCGAGTTGAATGAATATGCTGGTTACCGCTGAGCTTTCTATGAAAGGTTCTAAAGGCTCAGTTCTTGCTATGGAACGGACTTCTTCCAAAAGAAAGTCTTATGGAAAGAAAAAGAAGTCTGTGAAAAAGCAAAAGGTGGAAGGATCAAAGAAGAAGAAGGCAGAACCGAAGAAGAAGGCCGATGTCAAAGGAAAGTGTTTCCATTGCAACAGCGACGGCCATTGGAAGCGGAACTGCCCTACTTACCTGGCCACCCTGAAGAACAACAAGAAGGAAGGTCCTTCTGGAGGTATGCTCGTTATTGAGTCTAACCTTACGGTTTCTTCTGCATCCAGTTGGGTGCTTGACTCTGGTTCTAGTGCTCATCTGTGCACTTCTATGCAGGGTCTTGAGGATAGCAGGAGGCTGAGGGATGGAGACATGATCCTACGCATCGGTAATGGAGCAAGAGTTGCTGCAGTAGCCATGGGAACATACCCTCTTCGATTACCATCTGGTTTAGACTTAGTTTTAAAAGACTGTTATTATGTGCCTGCAGCTAGCAGGAATTTGATTTCTGTTTCATGCTTAGCACAAGAAGGTTATGTGATCACCTTCTTTAAGGACCATTGTAACATTCTTTATGAAAGAAATAAAATTGCAAATGGTTTCCTTATTAATGGTCTTTATCAGCTACATATTGATGTACCTGTTTTTAACTATCGAGCAAAACGTGAATGCCAAACGACCTAGGGATAGTCCAAACGACAGATATCTATGGCACCTGAGATTAGGTCATATAGCAGAAGATAGGATCAACAAATTGGAGAAAAATGGGCTATTGAGTCCATTGACTTTCGAGTCATATCCAACTTGTGAATCTTGTCTTCAAGGCAAAATGACTAAACTCCCTTTTGTTGGACATGGGGAGAGGGCCACAGATCTCCTTGCCCTAGTACATACTGATGTGTGCGGCCCATTTGATGTGCCGGCTAGAGGCAATTTTGTCTACTTCATTACCTTTACCGATGATCTGTCTAGGTATGGGTATGTGTATCTTATGAGACACAAGTCTGAAGCTTTTGAAAAGTTCAAAGAATTCAGACATGAAGTAGAAAAACAAACTGGAAAACCCATTAAGGTTCTTCGATCAGATCGAGGAGGTGAATACCTTAGCCGGGAATTCCTAGACTATCTTAAGGAAAATGGCATAGTCTCTCAATGGACTCCACCAGGAACACCTCAACTCAACGGGGTTTCAGAACGGAGAAATCGGACTCTATTAGATATGGTTCGATCCATGATGAGCTTCACAGACCTCCCTGATTTTCTTTGGGGACACTCATTGTTTAACTTCAATCTATCTTTACTGAATAGGGTTCCCTCTAAAACCGTTCCTACCACACCGTATGAGATATGGCACGGTAAGAAACCAAGTCTGAGTCATCTCAGAATTTGGGGTTGTCCGGCTCATGTCAAAAGACAACAAGCGGACAAGTTAGAGTTTAGGTCCTTTAGAGCTCGATTCATAGGATATCCTAAAGAGTCATTAGGATACTATTTCTACATTCCAGAAGACCACAATGTGATTGTGAGTCGACATGCCATTTCTTGAAAAATAGTTTATTCAAGATAGCGGCATTGGAAAGCAGATTAAGCTTGATGAGAAAGTCTCACAAGCAGAACGAGCTAAGGACCAAGTGGAACCAAATCAGGTTGAGCCAATAAGAACACTACCTCCTCCACCTCGTAGATCGGAAAGAGTTTTCCGTCCCCCTGAAAGATACTTAGGTATTATTTCAGAGGATGTAGAGGAAATGTTCCTCATAGGTAATGGTGCTCATGGTGATGATCCCAAAACCTACAACGAGGCGATATCAGATATCGACTCCGAGAAATGGCTTAGAGGCAATGAAGTCAGAAATTGACTCGATGCACTCAAACCAAGTCTGGACCTTGGTAGATCCACCAGAAGGTATAGTACCTATTGGGTGTAAATGGATCTTCAAGAGAAAGATTGGTGCAGATGGGAATGTGGAGACATTCAAGGCTAGACTAGTGGCAAAAGGTTATAGTCAACGCGAAGGCATTGACTATCAGGATACCTTTTCCCCAGTAGCTATGCTAAAATCCATCCGCACATTGCTTGCTGTTGCAGCCTATTTCGATTATGAAATATGGCAAATGGACGTGAAAACGGCATTCCTAAATGGATATCTTGAGGAAGATATCTATATGGAACAGCCGCTAGGTTTCACATCCAGTGATACTGATCACAAGGTTTGCAAGCTGCAAAGGTCCATATATGGACTTAAGCAAGCATCTCGGAGCTGGAACACTCGTTTCAATGATGTGATCAAAAAGTTTGGTTTCATCAAAAATGAAGAGGAACCATGTGTTTTCAAAAGGGTCAGTGGGAGCGCTGTTGTCTTCCTCGTATTGTACGTGGATGACATCCTCCTTATTGGGAATGATATTCCCATGTTGACATCAGTCAAGATGTGGTTGTCCAAGGAATTCTCCATGAAAGACCTAGGTGAAGCATCCTTTATTCTAGGAATTAAGGTCTATAGGGATAGACCGAATAGGATGCTAGGACTTTCACAGAAGATGTACATAGAGGAAGTACTAAAGAGGTTTAGTATGGAAAACTCTAAGAGGGGATTAATACCCTTCAGACATGGTATTCATCTTTCCAAGAAGATGTGCCCTAGCACACCTGAGGAAATAGAACGCATGAGCAAGATCCCTTATGCTTCTGCAATAGGGAGCCTCATGTATGCCATGCTATGTACACGACCTGATATAGCCCATGCTGTGAGTGTCACAAGCAGATATCAGTCAAATCCAGGTGAAGAACACTGGACTTCTGTGAAATGTATCCTTAAGTACTTGAGAAGAACTAAGGATATGATGTTGGTCTTTGGTAATAACGGAGAACTCCAAGTCCAGGGATACACAGACTCGGACTTTCATGTCCGATATAGATGATCGAAAGTCGACATCTGGAAGTCTGTTTGTGTGCAATGGTGGAGCTGTCAGCTGGAAGAGTTCCAAGCAAACTGTGATAGCAGATTCCACCATGGAAGCAGAATATATCGCTGCATCAGAGGCTGCAAAGGAGGCATTCTGGTACAAGAAGTTTGCTGCAGAAATTGGAGTAATGCCATCAGATGCCATTCCTCTATACTGCGACAACAATGGCGCCATAGCCCTTGCTAAGGAGCCGAGGTCTCACCAGAAATCCAAGCACATTGAGCGGCGATACCATCTCATCCGCGATTACCTCGAGAAAGGGTTACGTCGAGGTCAAGAGAGTCAACTCCGCAGATAATGTGGCAGACCCACTTACAAAGCCGTTGGGCCAGCAGAAGATCGAAGCCCACCTTGAGAAGATGGGACTTAGACTTGTAGCCAATTGGCTTTAGGACAAGTGGGAGATTGTTAGATATATGTGCCCTAGAAGCCAGAATTGGCTGACACTTGTAATACACTTCTAGGGGCAAAATTATAATTTTGACTATAAATTAAAAATGGGTTATTTTCTATCACATATGTGTATTTAGTGTCTGTGATACATCCTTTGAGTTAATGGTAATGATAATTCATATTTTCAAGAGTTGAAAATTTAAGACATGAATAATCATTATTAACTCATAAAATGCTCCCGACCATAGGATCATCACGAGGATGGTGATTGATCCGGAAGGTTGGTGTACAATCGCTTCTCTTTAGTAGATGAGTCTTGAGTCTACGGTGTGGAGACACCGGAGCGAGAGTACAGGTACTCGTTAGAGAACGAGGGCACTGAGCGTGACCACCTCGAGTAGTCATTAGGAAGTCTACCTTCTCGTCAATGACTGACTCGATGCTGCAGTAGTGTGTCTGGTTCTTTGACCTGAGATGCATCGGCAGTTCACCTTGAGGGTGTTATAGTTTGACTACACCATTACTCGGTCTCCTAGCCATATGGAACCCTGAGGTGTATGTTGGCTATAGCATGTTCATTGTAGGAACTGGATTGCATCAAGATGGAATCTATCTACCTCGGTGGTAGAGGAGCAGCCCTATGATGATCATGAGAATCAAGTCCAGAAGCCCATGGCCATGGCAGAGTGAAATAATAGAAAGAGTTTCTATTTAGATTTTCACATTGGACTCGAATCGAATGATTACATCATATGACAGAGACTAGGGTTTGACGAGTTCACCTTAACCCTAATCTGATCGGGGCTCAAGATAGAAGAACTTAATCACACAGGTAGCTGCACCAAGAGGTTCGCATTCAGCTCTGATGGGTTGCCACCATATACTGCTAGGTGTCACTGGTGGATTTTGGGAGCAATTAGAATGATTTAGATGATCGATCATTCTAGCTGTTCGAATCAGAAGAGTTCTGATCCATCGAAAGGAGTTTCGATGATGTCGATGATAGAGATCATGACATATCCCATTACCATACAGAACTGAACCTAACTGGGTCACACAAACAAGGGTTTGAATCTGGTGATCATCAATTGAACTGATCTAGTTCAATTGATCTGAATGAGATTCAATTAGGTTCAAGGAAATCGTGCTAGCACTCGATTGAACCTAACGTTCTTCTTTTACTATCATAAATAAGTTGTCCTGACTGAGCCAAAGGAGTTTGTGCTCAATCAGAGGCCTTCATATGGTCTGACTGGAGGTTGTCCAAGTCAGAAAAGGTTGTCTTATTTATGAGATACCTGCCAATTTTGAAACAACACCTGCCATTTTCTCACCTGCTAATTCTTGTCCTTTGACTTTGGTCAAAAGTCTACCTTTGACTGGTCAAACGTTGACCATTGACATTTGACTTTTGACTTTTGACCACATGTCATGCACCTATTGGAGAGCTGGTGGGGGCCTGTCCCCCTGCCAGAACCTGGCAAGGAGAAGGGCGCACGCCAAGGGTGGCGTGCGCCCAAGTTGGAGGCGCCTAGGAGTCCCATTGTTGGACAAGGACTCCAGGTCTGCCTTTTGGATTCCAAACTTAGAGTGACCCTCACCTAAGAATCTTTGACTCAGGTCTTAGGCGCCACCTTAAGGATAAATCTGGGGTCTCTCATCTGATTGGATCAGGTGATGTCATCCCACCAATCAGATTTAGATCTGATTGCACGAAGCAACGTGATTGGTTGGGGTGATGTGGCACTGCGTGGCGCAGCAGAATCTATATAAAGACCTAACTGCGCCCAACTTTTATATAGCTTTCTCCTAGCCACGCCCCAAGGCTACCCTTCTCCCTCCTCCACGCCACCTTTTAGATCCTCTCTCTCCTCTCCATGCCCAAGGAAGTTGGACCTTCAGATTAGTGCGATTCAAGCAAGAAAAGGCTAACGAGAAAGGAAAAAGGCAGCACTGCTGCAGAGACGACTGCTGATCTTCGAAAGAAGTTTCGAAGATCCTCCAAATCATATCCAGATCTGATTTTTGAAGCAAAGAAAGAGAAGGAGAAGATCTTCATATCCAGTCCGAGTGAATACCGATAGAGGCCAGGCGCTTGCGTGGCTAGATCTAAAACCTCAAGCAATCAGTAAGATTATCAACGGATAATCGGATTACCCATATCAAGGTAAAACTAATTTAGATTTAATTTAATTTAATTTTCTTGTTTATCAGATCATAAAATCAGATCTGATTAGGATCTAAGAAGAAATTTTTAAAATATGCTTCTCGATCCAATCAGATCTGAACGAACCTGATCCCGAGAAATCAGGATTTCCCTTCAAAAATGATCCTATCAAATTATATGATCTATAGGCCTTTCATGTGTTATTATGCCAGTACCATGCATATAATGTATAGGCACGTAAATAACGTAGGAGCTAGGAACAAAGAGAAAATAGGACTTGGTGCAGGATAACTTTTATGCTACTCACAGTCCAAAGCATAACCAAGCATGACACTAGGGGATAAAATGTGCTTCATAACAGGTAGCCGCCACAATATGTAGAACCGCTGCTTGCGAATACATAATATAACATGATACAAGAACTTTTAACAATACACTGAAAGGAACACTTAAAAGCAATTATAGAAAGGTGAATGTACTTTTTAACATTATTCACTAATGGAGCTCATAGTTCAGTTCACTAACAATGTTTCTGCAAGGACAAGCATACCACTTCTCCAATTCAGCCATCAGATACAGGTGAACTACACATTCTAATAAATAATTGCACCTTAGATGCAATATGAAGTTGAGGTCTTCATCTACATAATAGTAAGACCATAATTAACTATGAAACACTATGGACATGCTCAAGATTATCACATGTTCAAAGTTAACAACTACAGTTTAGCATTTCTATGGTCAAAGATGAATGTGTAAATTCCTTAGAAATATGATGTCATGATCAAACAAGATGCACCTTGACTAGAAATTGAAATTGAGTGCCATCATGGACTGATATTCAGAAAATGGCCAATTTAAGAGAAGCTCACAATCATGATAAGCACAATCATGCTAAGTACACCTCCTTGTACCTATGCCTATATATATGCATAACCAGATAAAATTACTTCTAGACCCCATCACCATACAAGGTAAAAATAAAAACTACTACATCATTTCCTTCTAGTGTTGTATCAGGATTATCACATTGCTCCCAGTTGCAATCATTCATGAGGACTATAACACCAGGTCACCAATCAGACAGAATCTTCATCACATCAAGGATCTCAGAACCAGAATAACAATGTATTATATGTTGTATGAAAATTGGAATACAAGGTTACTATGCATTTTTACATTGTATTTTCTTTCATGAACATTTCAGGTCTCTCTCTTGAATCTTGACTATATTGGTCCAGACCCAAGAGAGCAAGTGTCTCATTGTTAAGCGCTTAAATATGTAGGAGGACATACTCTAATCAAATTCTTGAAGAAATAAGTGTCTTTCTGTTAGATGCCAAGCAAAATTTACCTTCTGTTCTCCACCCTTCAAATAAACATTGGCATCTTAACGGGCAGGCAAAGAAGCTCAAGGCCACCACTACATTAAAAAACTACAAGAATCAAAAGAAAGGAATCATGGCATCATAATAAAGATAAGCAGAATTTTAAATGAGACTAATTATGAGAATAAACTGTTGCAAAATTACAGAACCATAATAGGCAGTTAATTTAAAAGGAACAACCAGATGAAAAGGGATCATAAGTGACTGAACCTAGGGATTGTTTCTTTGGCACTAGATCAAATAGAATGACTTTGTGGTATCCAGAATAATACCAATACAAGTCAAATTATGGAAACAAACCAATTGAATGAACAATGTCAAAGATGCTACCATTAAAAACTGCATTTGCATGTTGATTCAAAATCATCATATTGCTTTGACGAGGACCAAGAAGTAAATGTGATAAGCAACATATGGCTGAGGCATGCCTACCTCGAGATGCAGTGTGCAGTGTCTAGATACATGTGTCAAGCACTTGACAGGGATACATGTGGCTCAAAGAAGCATTTGGTATCATTGATCACATTAATTGGATTTTCTAATAGATATAATGGATGTAACCCCATAATCCTTGGAGGAAAAAGAAGTTGAAGAAAGTGGCCCACCGATTTTAGTTGCAATGGATTTTAAGCTATGTGTAAACTTTGAAGTCATCAGAGTTTACTAGGATTGTTTTTCTTTTTATATTTTTCACATATCCTTGTGAGTCTAGGTCTATTAGAAATGCATAGAAGTCTTTGTCAATGTCAGAGTTACAATGAAGTATTAGAAGTTTCACAAATGAACCTTTTTTGTGCTCCTGTTATGAATATGAATAAAAAAGATCAGCATCTCAATGATATCTTCTCTTTCTGAGCAAACATGAAAGAGATTAAGCCTTTATTGACAAAAACTACAAATATACAGAGAGGTAGAAATTTTTCTGTGCAAGAATTTCAACTAGCTTTAATTGAAGATTATGGTACTCTGCACCAGCAACTGCAGAAAGGAAAATGTAATGAAGAAAAGCTGCAAAATAGCTAACCAAAAGACATTTAGTTCAATGTACTAGATACATAGAAAGTATTGCAGACATGCAGCAAGTTCTGAGTTACCATAAAGAATCACAAGATAAGAAATGAGTGAATGAAGAAACCATCATTCTTTCCATCCATGACTACCAAAACCACTCTTATCTAAAAAAATCTAATCGCAGTCTCTTCCTCAAGCAAGGAAGAATAGGATGCCATTGCATCACAATATCAAAAAAGGAAGAAAGGTCTGTATAACATAAGCCCCAACTAAAAAGCCTTTCCAGCCATGGACCATGGTTTCTCACTGGATATAGGATAAATGATCCCTGTTCAACAATACCACAAATCGAACCAGCAAAAGTTATAAAGACTTCAAAGTTATCCTCATCTAGCATCAACTAAAAGGTTAGTTACCTGCTTCTAACCAATTAGAAGAACTATTGAATTTTTTGAGGGCCTTTGAGGAAACCTTTCTTCCAAATCCAAACAGCAAGAAGGCTGGATTCCTCTTGATAACGTAGAGACAAATGTAAGAATCAGATTATGTCATCTATTTTCCACACTATCTCCAAGTTCTGGAAACTTCAATCTCACTGTAAGTGCCCAAAGGTTCAAGCCAAACCAATGTTACTCAGAAGATTCAGCATGTTATGATCACAGCAGATTTTCATGGAGGCTCAAGGTCAATGAAGGCAACAAGTTACAGAACCACTAGAGACAGAAGCAGATTGGTATGCAACCACAATAAAAATCATTCAGAATGTCTCCAACTTGAACCACCATAGCTCCAAAATTTCATCTCTTGCATTTTAACATCTCAATTACAGGAATATTGGGCAAAATACTGAATTTCTTTCTCTATAAACTTAATTCACTCCCCATTTCTGTGTTTGTCAGTTCTTCTCAAAAAGCATTAGTACCTAAGAATTATGATATCTAATAATTAGTTGCTTCATCACAAAGGTGAAAAGCAATTTAAAATTATCCAAAATTGGCATCAGAGTACGTGAAATGACCTATGGAGCAACATAAAATTTTATCATTTGGGAACTCTGAGATCGATTTGAGTGCCTTAAATTCTGACAAATATTATGCTTTCAGAACTTGCCAGAAATGAATTTAAAACATTCTGCAGAATAAAGCATAGGGCAGGAGAGAAAGGGAGAGGTAGGTGAGAGTTGCACCAATCATTGACTAGCCAACATATCCACACGGTTTCCCATTGACTGTAGTGAAAACCTAGCCACGTTGAATCTGCCAAAAAGTAAAAGCATATGCACCATGCTAGCACCAGACAGGCACAACATTGGCATGCAGCACTTTGAACCTGGAACAAGCTTGCTTCAATTAGCAGCAACTAATGTTAAAATTATTAGTCACCAAGATGGTTGATAGGCATGAACTCCTTACAGTTTTTGTCCTTTCTATCTGTTCTGAGAACTCGGAATGTGTAACTGGATGCATTAAATGCATCAAGTATAAGCTGCAGAATAATAACGGTTATAATAAACTTCACCTTTTAACAATTCCAAAGACATCTGGAAGAACATAGTTGATTTAGGTCCCTACGGGACATCCCACGGGACAGCGAGATGGGTTACAATCCCATATGTTGGGACAAGGCTGTCTCGCCAGCACCCCAGTGTCCCAATTGGGATATCCTGGGATAGATATCCCACAAGACACCGAGATAGGGTACCATTCCATGAGTCGAGACAGAGCTGTCCTACCAGTGTCCCAATATCCTAATCGGGATATCTTGAGACATCTCCTATCCCAAGTGTTGGGATAGAGTGGGACCACAGCATGTCCCGTTCCATAGGAAAATCGGGATAGATTTAAAACCTTGCTTGGTTCCCTATATGGACCCAAAACTATGCAATCATCCCTTCAATGCCTCCTTAAATCTCATCAAAGAGAGAGATTTCAACAGACCGATATTATCTATCATGGGTATTTTTTAACAGAAAGTAAAATGGACTGATCTCTTCTTGCAAAATCTGCATCTTTATCAACACATCGTTCTTGTGTTGTTAATTTCCACTCTTACAAGCAAATTGTCTACATCTTTTCTTCTGTCCCTCAAATCTTACTCTTTCTTCCTTTTGAAGTGCCTAGTTTAACTTGAAAGTCCCTTTCTATGTTGGTATCAGCATCTTCTATGTTATGGTTGAGTAATAACTTTTGTAGAAAACCCATCATGATCATAATCATCAAGAACGAAAAGACCAAGAACTATTACTTATCAAAGCTTTGTAAATTTAATGTGCCTCTACATCCACAATATCTTGACATCGAGGTTCAGATTAAGTTTCTTTACTGTCCCAAAGTTTAAGCTCTCCTTTTGGAAATTTGAGCCTAAATAGAATGAAAATATTTAAAAACAAAGGAAATATCACCAAATGATCACTTTATTTTCTTACTCTAATGCAAATGCAGTTTACTAACTTCTAAGAAGTCCAAAATTCCATCAAAAATTCATCCTCAATGGCATCCGATAATAAGCTCATAATCATAAAATGGGAATTCACCATTTCAAAGAGGCATACAAAATTCAAACTAAAATTTTTCGAATCCCTTGGGATGAAACTCACATAATTTTCACTTTCTATCTAATCTCTCTTGTTAACTTGTTCCTATCCTCTCTTGGCCCCACATATCATCTCCCTAGCTCTTCTTCTAACCCTTCATTCTTCTTCTTGTGCCCCCCATCTAACAAAACAAAAACAAATCCATTTTTTGGCACTTACCCAACCCTTTTGCCTGTATATCAAGAGAATCCCATTCAATTTTATCCGCAGTAGCCAAGAAAATCCAGACTACATCTATTGTTTCATGGTATTCTAAACATTCCTTCAATTTAAAATAGTTTCCACCAATGCTCTCTGCCAAGGTATATAGGAAGAAGTAGAACCCCTTAATCAATTTAATATTTCATCCATTTGAAAGGAAGCAAATGATTTTCGCCTTGCTTTCATTTGATACGGTAGAAAGTAGCCTGTAAGAGCACAAAATTAATTATTCTGCCGCAACAATATCTATTTTTTTAACAAACAGATACAAAATTGTTTCTGCAATAACATCTGTAGATTATATAACAGGCTATTAGACCATCCAATTCTTGTAGCTTTCTCCATAAGAACTACCAAATAATGCGACGCAAGACAAAAAAAAAAAAAAAAAAAAAAAAAAAAAAAAAAAAAAAAACGGAAAAGAAATCAAAATAAGCAGGAACACAGAGGGAACCCGACTTCAAAGAGTCAAACGCATCTCCACATCCAACAATTACCTGAAGACACGAACCCCTGAAAGCAAAAGGCCCTCAACCGATTTGGGGTTTGTCTCCGGGCCTCTCTCTCCCTCTCTTTGAATTTGAAATCCTGGAAGCCTAAAATTCTTCAAGCCCTCTTCTTTCATCCAGGTTTGGCCTTGGGCTCGAGATAATTGAGGGATCCAACATGCCTTTGTTGCGCCCAAGGAGGAATGCAGCAGGTAGGTCCCATGTTAACCATTTAATCCTAAAACTGACAAAGAGAGTGCGGCTGCCTGTCATTTTATTTTCTATTTTTATTAGAACCAGATATGTATGAGTATTTCTTATCAAAAAAAAAAAAAAAAGCCGAGACGGTTAACACTATATATCAGACTTAACATTAATTTTACCGATTCTTAGACCAGCTCGAATCATGATTAGCAACCCATTTAGATGCGATCATAAGGATCACCTCCAATCTCATCTCAGCACATAGTCGATCAGATATTTTTTTCAAACCCTTCATCCAAACCGTCAGATCGAATCACTGTAAGTCATTTAAGTTTGGCATTTAATCAAAGCCCCAGCATCTACTATTGAGACTCAAACTTAGATTGGTTGGTTGGAAGTAAAGGCCCGTTCCACTGAACTACTATAAATAACGATATCATACCATCTCATGCATACCAATCCAAAAATACTAGTGTTATAGATATTATAATAGCCATGATTTCACCACCTCACATTATATTATTTGGATAAATAACTTTTCATTATTTTCCATCACCATAGAGTTTTATAATATGAATAACTACCCTCTTGTATCTTCTTTTAAATAAAATAATATTTTCAACATTCAGATTTTTGCCTCAAAATTCTCACCAAAACTGGTTATTCATTTGAAAATATATATATATATATATATATATATATAATTATTTTATCTAATAAAAATAAATAGAAATATGATTTTTTTCATTGTTTTAGATTATTTTTCATTATAATACTATTATAACACTATTATTTTAGTAATTATTTTATTATTAAAAATTTTAAAAATTATTTTTTGAGACTAACAATAATCATTATAATGGTTCATAAAGGTTTTCATAAGGATCCATCGTAATGGGGTCACATGTTACTTAAAACTTTAGAGGAAGCTTGTTATGCCACGTAGTTATGATTCATGCAAGATTGGTTAATGTTCTACCATGCAGTTTATAGGTATTTTAAATAGAGCTTATCGTGGATTGAGTCTCAAGCCTATACCCATTTTAGTTAGACTTAAAAGTCCGATCCAAAATTTAGTATATCGATATCAAAGCCTGAATCAATCCATCGATGGTATGGTTTAGTATATATCATTCAGTATCAAGTATGAATGGATGCAAAAAGGGTAGAGGGAGAATGGGAGAGGAAGAGAAAGGAGGAGGGAAGAAAAGAGAGAGGACCACTAAAGGATAGTCGAGCTCGCTATACCACTCAATAAAAGCCGGAGGAGGACAAAGGGAGGTAAGGAGAGGGAGAGGGAGAGGGAGAGGAGCCCACTATAGACCTTTGGAGGACCGACGAGGAGGTAAGAAGAGGAGAGAGAAAGAAGCCCACCAAAGATCTTCGAAGGACCGACGAGGCCATCGACTGCCATCATGGCTAGTGAAGGATAGAAGAGGGGCTCAGCCTTCCTGCCAATCAAAATAGGATCTTTGGCACATTTTTATATTTTTTTGATGTATCCTATTCATTATTTTTTCTTTTATCAAGACTTTCAGTTGAAGTCGGCATCTGATTTCTTATTTTAAACAAATCTCCCCCACGTCCCCTCTTCCCAAAAAAAAAAAAAAAAAAACATGAGCCGAATACCCTATTTCAATTAGGAGGAAACCGAAACCCCTCATCCAGCCTCAATAGTGGTGTCATGGACTTGTTGGCCCTTTAGGAGCCTCCTCTGATGTAACAAGCTTGGCTACTCTTCAACAACCTCTAGAGGCTCTCCCTCTCCTCCCCTCCTATCTCTCTATCCCTCTCCTCCTCACTGGTTTCTTATTTTAAACATCAAAACCATCATGGTCAGCTGCCGGTGCAATTCGATATGCTTTGAATCACGGTTTCTTATTTCAAACATTGGAACCATCATAGTCAACCATCGATATAATTCGACATACTTTGAATCGAGCATTTCCACAAACAATGGCTAGACCTATGTAAAATTTATCATTTTTTGTACCCAAGCTTGACCAATCATCAGCTCTAATTCTAAGATATGCATGAACATGCAAACACAACTGCATTCTGGTAAGGCAACTAGTCTGTGGAGCTAAATATTGACCAACCAGCAACCCAGCATGAAACAAATAGATTCAAGATGAGTATATACAGGTACAGGCCATGAAGATGAGGTTGGTACACTAATCTACTTAACATGTAGGTTGGGTTCAGGTTCAGGTTCAGGAATTTGACTTTGACTGAGAGAGTATACTCATTTCATGGTAAGACTAATGTAACTTGGACTGGAGTTGTAAACAATAGGACATTGTAAATCCTTTTTGTAATTTTTAATCATTTATGCAATTTAACTGGGTTGGCCCAGGTTGCATTGGAATTGCGGCAATAGAGCTTTTAAAAATAGAACTTACAAAAAATCAAGCTTTTGACAATAAAATTTTTATAAAAAATTATTTATTATTTGATAACCATATTTATTAAGTATTTTAGAACTTTAGCATATATTTAGTAACTAAAATAAAAAAAAGACTTTAGGTATGATAAAATAATAATAAAAGACATTGTATACTATCATATAATGGATTATAATACAATATAATATAATATAATATTATCATAATTATAACATAATATATTATAATGTATTATAATCTAATCTAATAATAGATTACATTATAATGGATTATATTACTATAATATAATAATATTATATTATTAAATATTATTATATTATATTATATTTTTATAATATAATAATACTATAATGGATTGTATTATATATTTATAATATATCATAATATTAATTTATTACTATATTATATTAATAGTATAATAATATAAATATAGTATGATATAAGATGTAACTATGAAATTTGTTGATGGATGTTGGGGATAAATCCCGCTCCTGCCGAAGCCCGGCCCGACGCTCAGCCCAACGTAACCAGTAGCTGCTGAAGAGCTTCAGCGCCAGGCGCCAGGCCGAGCCCCTAAGACGGCCGGACCGCTTAGAGGCCGAACTCCCCCGCACCCAGGTCTCGGCCGAACTGCTTAGAGGGCGAACTCCCACCGCCAGCCGAACTTCCTGACGGCCGAGCTCCTTGGACTCCAAGCGGCTGGACTTCTTCAGGAGACAGACTCCTCCCAGACGCCCGTTCGGCCATCCGAGCTTTTCCCAGGTTTTCCCCTTCAGCTGAACTCTCCTACGAACCCATGCAGCCGAACTCCTTCGAATCCCACGGCCGAACTCCTTCGGACCGACCCCAGGCGAGTCCGTGCAGCCGAACTCCTTCGGACCGACCCCAGGCGAGTCCATGCGGCCGAACTCCTTCGGACCGACCCTAGGCGAGCCCAGGCGGCCGAACTCCTTCGGACCGACCCCAGGCGAGTCCATGCGGCCGAACTCCTTCGGACTTCCCACGGCCGAACTCCTCCGGACTTCCAGCGGCCGAACTCTACAGATGGCTGACCCTTCGGCTAGACGAACTCCCCCAGCTTCCCCTTCGACCGAACTCCGTTGCAAGTCCAAACTCCGTTGGATGAACCATCGCCTGCAGCAAGGCTGGACGACGCCTTCCTCTCCGTACCGGACTCCATGTGGCCTACGGCTCGCCGATATGGCCCCCACGATCTACTGGACGACGCCTTCCTTTCCGTACCGGACTCCATGTGGCCGACTGCTCGCCGGTATGGCTCCCACGACCTACTGGACGACGCCTTCCTTTCCGTACCGGACTCCATGTGGCCGACTGCTCGCCGGTATGGCTCCCACGACCTACCGGACGACGCCTTCCTTTCCGTACCGGACTCCATGTGGCCGACTGCTCGCCGGTATGGCTCCCACGACCTACCGGACGACGCCTTCCTTTCCGTACCGGACTCCATGCTGCCCGATGACTCTCTGCCAGACGGCACAGCCGTCACCTTCAACTAAGCTCCGCTATAAAAGGACCCCTCCCGACATACTAAGGCTAAGCTTTCTGAACTCTCGACTCTCTAAGCTTTCCTCCACCTCTCTCTAAGCTCCAGAACTCATTCCGAGCACTCCATTACTGTTGGCCGGAAGCTAACTTGACCGTCGGAGGGTCCTGCCGGAGCCACCACCCCACCGGTTCCGGACGGGACTTCCTTTTGCAGGTCCCCGGCGGCGCCCAGCGGCCTCGATTGCGGCGACCTCCGGCGGCGACGGATTTCTGCACCAACAGATTGGCGCCGTCTGTGGGAACAAGGGCCTGAACCTTCGAGGTTCCCTTGTTCTTAAAGGAGTGCTCGGCGACGATTTCCCTCCCCTGCTCCGGATCTCTCTCCTCCCTCTTCAGTATTCCTTTTCTGAAAAGAAAAATGCCTCCCAGAAGAACCTCGACCCGGAGGTCGGCAGCCTCCGCGGCCCGATCCCGTTCGGGTCCATCCGCTCCCACTCCGGCCCCGGCTAGACGCGGGCCCGCTCCGTACTCGCGGTAGATGCGGAGCGGTTCGACCTGCTTGCCCAGCAGGTCCGCGATCTTACGGAGGCGGTGCAGGCAGTGCAAGCCACGCATTCGCGAGGTCCAGCGCCCACTCGACCGGCGCGGGGTTCCCCGGAGCCCGGGAATCCAGTCCAGGAGCGACCGATGTGGGCTACCCAACCTCCGGCCCTCGGGAGAGAGGGGCAGCCGGCAAAGAGCCCCTGCTCGGACCGCGGCTCAACCCAGGGAGAAGCTTCGCACTCGCACCCCTTCCGCGAGAAGACCTTGGGGATTAAGGATCGCGAAGATTTCCTGGACCAAAGGCTCATGGAGATGGGACGGCGCATAGAAGAACTTCGTCGTACTCCTTCCTCCCGCGGTAACGATATTTGCACTGACCCTCCCTTCTCACAGAAAATTATGCAGGAACAGGTACCACCGAACTTCAAGTTCCCGCATTTCGAGAGCTACGATGGGACCACCGACCCGGTCGACCATTTGGAGGCCTTCAGGACGACGATGTTACTTCCATGGCGCGCCTGATGCCATTTTGTGTCGGGCTTTCCCTTCTACCCTCAAGGGAGCCGCTAGGAATTGGTACTCGGCGCTTAAGCCGGGCACCATCCTGTCGTTTGACCAAATGAGCCAACAATTCGCGGCCCACTTCGTCAGCAGCAAACGGCCGCGCAGAGGCTCGGATTCCCTGTTGGCCATTAGGCAAAAAGAGGGGGAACCCATCCGGGCTTACGTCACCCGGTTCAACACTGCCGCGCTGGAAGTCCGGAACCTGGACCAATCGGTTGCTATGGCCGCCCTCAAGGGCGGCCTTCAGAAGAACGACCTGCTGTTTTCCCTGGAGAAGAAATATCCCAGGGACTTCGCTGACATGTTAGCTCGGGCCGAAAGCTATGCCCGGGCAGAAGAGGCTTTCGAGGCCAAGGATGGTGAAGCTCGCGACAAGCGACGAGTAGGCAGAGCGGGAAGGCCGGCCGAGGAAAGAAAGCGCGCCGAAGCCTGGCCGCGTTCCCGAACTCCCCCTGGTCGCGGGCGTGCCCGGACTCCACCCCAGGCTCGGGAGCGGGAAGCCACCGACGGAAAGACGCGCCGAAGTCCTCCTCGGCACCGAAGTCCCACCCGACGCCGAGGTTCCCCCCGGCGCCGAGGTTCTCCCTCGCGACGGGGTCCCTCCCCGCGCCAAGGTTCTCCCCTCCGACGGCGTTTTCACAGCTACGCCCCCCTCAACGCCCCGAAGGCTCAAGTGCTGCTGGAGATCAAGGGACGACTTCCGGAGCCGGAGAGGATGCGTTCCCATCCCAGAAAACGCAACCCCAACAAGTTCTGCCTTTACCATCCGTGACCACGGTCACGATACCGAGGAGTGCATCCAGCTCCAGGACGAAATCGAGGAGCTGGTCCGGCGGGGCAGGCTTGGCCGATTCCTGCGAAGACGATCCAAAGAGCAGGAAGATCGGCCGAGAGTGTTGCCACCGATTGGGGAAGATCGGCAGGAGGACCGGCCGTCTCTTGGCGTCATCAACACCATCTCGGGAGGACCGCAGCAGGGAAAGACCGACGAACCCGAGGGATCGGCAAAGAGGCAGAGGACCTCGGAGCCCGTGACCTTCACCGAGGCAGACGCCCAGGGGATCAGATTTCCGCACAACGACGCGGTTGTAATCTCTTTAAACGTCGCTGATTATGATGTACGCCGCGTCTTGGTGGATAATGGAAGTTCGGCGGACATATTGTTTTACGATGCCTTCTCGAAAATGTCCCTACCTGACACCCGCTTAGGACCTGTAAATTCCCCCCTAGGTGGGATTTGCTGGACACGCCGTTCCGGTCGAAGGCATGGTGACTTTGGCAGTGACGGCGGGCCGATCCCCAAAATCGGCCATGGCGCGGATCGGCTTTTTTGTCGTAAGGACCCCGTCCGCCTATAATGCAATCCTTGGGCGACCAGGCCTTAACGCGCTGCGGGCGGTAGTGTCAACCTACTACTTAAAGGTAAAATTCCCGACGAACCATGGAGTCGGCGAAGTCAGAGGAGACCAAGCCCTGGCAAAGTACTGCTACTCAATCGCCCTGCGCGAGGGAGACCGGCCCGACCCGTTGCCTTGTTGACAGACTGGACGTCCGCGACGACCTCACTGAAGAACGGGGCAAACCTGCGGAAGACCTCGTCCCTGTGTCCTTACGCGATGGAGACCCGGGGCATGAGGTGCGGATCGGCTCCAACCTAGCGGCCGAGGTCGAGGGACAGCTCGTCGCCTTCCTCAGAAGGAATGCGGACGTCTTCGCCTGGGCCCCGGCGGATGTACCGGGGATCGACGCCGATGTCATAGAACATCGGCTGGCCATCGACCCAAGGCATCGACCCGTCAGAGAAAAATTACGCCGCCAAGCCCCAGAAAGACAGAAGGCGGTAGCCGAAGAAGTGGATAAGCTCCTTGAAGCTGGACTCATCCGGGAGGTCAACTATCCCGACCTGGGTCTCGAACGTGGTCCTCGTCAAAAAAGCAAACAACAAATGGAGGATGTGCGTCGACTTCAAGAAGCTGAACAAAGCCTGCCCAAAGGACAGCTACCCCCTGCCGAGGATCGATCAACTGGTGGACGCAACCTCGGGCCATGAGCTCCTTACTTTTATGGATGCGTTTTCTGGTTATAACCAGATACGCATGGCACCCGAGGATGAAGAAAAGACCACCTTTATTACTGACCGAGGTCTCTATTGTTACAGGGTCATGCCTTTCGGACTCAAGAATGCAGGAGCCACTTACCAGCGCTTGGTCAACAAGGTCTTCAAGGGGCAGATCGGCCGCAACATGGAGGTGTACGTGGACGACATGCTGGTCAAAAGCCGAGCCTCGACGGACCACCTCGCCGACCTTGAAGAAACTTTCGGTGCACTTAGAAGGCACAAGATGAAGTTGAACCCGACCAAATGCGCCTTCGGCGTGACCTCCGGAAAATTTTTAGGATTCCTGGTGTCGAAACGCGGAATCGAGGCAAACCCCGAGAAAAATCCGAGCCATCCAGGAGATGACTGCCCCGAAGACAATCAAGGAAGTTCAGCGCCTGGCTGGGAAGGTGGCGTCCTTGAACCGCTTTGTCTCAAGGTCGGCTGAGCGGTGCCTGCCTTTCTTCCAGGTCCTCAGGCGATCGAAAAATTTTTGCTGGACAGCGGAGTGCAAACAGGCATTCGAAGAGCTTAAAAACTACCTCGGCGCGCCTCCACTGCTGGCAAAGCCCGAACCTGGAGAAGGGCTGCTCCTATACCTAGCTGTCTCTCCAATGGCCCTGGCGGCTGTCTTGGTCAGAGAAGATGCGAAGGCGCAACAACCAGTCTATTACGTGAGCCGAGCCTTGAGGGACGCGGAAACCAGGTACTCCAAGTTAGAAAAACTAATTTACTGTCTTCTGATCGCAGCTAGGAAGCTCCGACCTTACTTTCAGGGGCATACCATCACGGTCCTCACGGACCAACCATTAAGAGCCGTCCTCCACCGCGCAGACGCTTCAGGAAGAATTGCCAAATGGGCGATCGAGCTCACGGAGTTCGACATCAATTACCGGCCCAGGCCATCGATCAAGGCTCAGGTACTGGCGGACTTCGTGCTGGAGTGCACCGCCCCAGTTGAAGCCGAGCTTGAGTCAAGCGAGACTATCATCAGTGGGAGACCAGGCCCCGACGAAGCCGAGCTGTGGCGGTCGAGCTTCCCTGAAGAAAGGGCCGACCTCCTTGAAGGCGCCTGGGTTCTGCATGTGGATGGCTCGTCCAACTCTAGCGGGGCCGGCGCTGGGCTGGTCCTGGTTAGTCCCGAGGGGGTCGTCACCGAGTACGCGTTGCGCTTCGAGTTTCCCACAACCAACAATGGGGCCGAGTATGAAGCGCTGATAGCCGGGCTGCAGATAGCCAGGGAATTGAAGGTGGGTCGGCTTCAAGTCTATAGCGATTCCCAGTTGGTGGTCGGTCAGGTCGGTGGCAGCTACGAGGCGCGGGAGGAAAGCATGGTGATGTACCTCGGGAAGGTGAAGAACTTAATACCAGCCTTCGACAGCTTCGACATTCGGCACATCCCAAGGACCGGGAATACAAGGGCCGACCTCCTCTCCAAGTTGGCCACCTCTGCCCCGGCCGAACTACCAAAAGAGGTGTTTCTGGAAACTCTGAAGCGCCCGACCACCGAAGAACCTCCGGCCGTCCTGCGGACGGACTTCGAGCCCAGCTGGATTGATCCGCTAATCGCCTACCTCGAAGAAGGAGTTCTCCCCCGCGATCGGAGAGAAGCTCGGAAGCTCAGGAGTCAAGCCTCCCGCTACGTCTTGTACGAGGGCAAGTTATACAAAAGGTCGTACTCCCTCCCGCTGCTGAGGTGCCTCCGACCCTCTGAAGCCTGCATCGCGCTGCAGGATGTCCACGAAGGGCTCTGCGGAAGTCACGTGGGAGCCAGATCCCTATCGCAAAAACTACTTCGGCAAGGGTATTACTGGCCGACCCTACTTCGTGATTCCATGGAATACGTGAAGAGGTGTGACCGCTGCCAGAAGAACGCCAGCGTGCAAAGGCAGCCGGCATCCGAACTCACTCCGCTCACTGCACCCTGGCCCTTCGCGCAGTGGGGGATGGACATCCTCGGCCCCTTCCCAACAGCGTCCGGACAACGGAAGTTCCTCCTAGTCGCGATCGACTACTTTACCAAGTGGGTCGAGGCGGAACCACTAGCGAAGATCACCGAGGCCAAGGTGCAGGACTTCGTCTGGAAGACGCTGATCTGCCGGTTCGGTCTGCCCCAAGCTCTCATAACCGATAACGGGCGACAGTTCGCCGGAGCTCGGTTTGCCGAGTTCTGCGAAGGACTAAACGTCTCCCACCACTTCACATCGGTGGCTCATCCGCAAGCCAATGGGGAAGCCGAAGTGACCAATCGGACCCTGCTGCAAGGCCTCAAGACGAGGCTCGATAAGGCAAAAGGAGCCTGGGTAGACGAGCTCTACCACGTTCTCTGGGCGTACCGAACAACACAGAGGGTACCGACCGGCGAGACACCCTTCGCCTTGGCCTTCGGCACCGAGGCAGTCATCCCGATCGAGCTCAAGCTCCCGTCTGCTCGAATCGTGGGCTTCAACGAGCAACTCAACTCCCAGGACCTCAGAACCAACCTCGACCTGCTGGAAGAAAGGAGGGAGGTAGCCCGCATCCGAATGGCCGCCTACCAGCGGAAGGTGGCTCGGTATCACAATTCCAGAGTCAAAAGCAAGGCGTTCAGAGCTGGGGACCTTAGTGCTCCGACGAGCAGCAGTCTCCCAGCCCCAGAATCAAGGGAAGCTCGTCCCAAATTGGGAAGGTCCGTACGAGGTGGTAGAGGTCATCCGACCTGGTACCTATCGCCTAAAGGAGCTCGGAGGACTGGCGCTTCCCCGACCTTGGAACTCAGAAAACCTGAGAATGTACTACCAGTAGTTTCCCTCAATAAAACCTCGTTGCTCGACACTATCGTTTCAAGGTCACTGGGAAAAAAGCGAGCGGAAATGCCCCCACAGCCGGCTAGGAACAGGAGGAGGAACCTCGTCCTAGCGTGAGCGAAAGTCGAAGGCCCCGTCCACAAAGGATGGGATGGGGGGAGAAGCGAGGACGACGGTCCTCATGTGCCCCCACAGCCGGCTAGGAACAGGAGGAGGACCTCGTCCTAGCGTGAGCAAAGTCGAAGGCCCCGTCCACAAAGGACGGGATGGGGGGAGAAGCGAGGACGACGGTCCTCATGTGCCCCCACAGCCGGCTAGGAACAGGAGGAGGAACCTCGTCCTAGCGTGAGCAAAGTCGAAGGCCCCGTCCACAAAGGACGGGATGGGGGGAGAAGCGAGGACGACGGTCCTCATGTGCCCCCACAGCCGGCTAGGAACAGGAGGAGAACCTCGTCCTAGCGTGAGCAAAGTCGAAGGCCCCGTCCACAAAGGACGGGATGGGGGGAGAAGCGAGGACGACGGTCCTCATGTGCCCCCACAGCCGGCTAGGAACAGGAGGAGGAACCTCGTCCTAGCGTGAGCAAAGTCGAAGGCCCCGTCCACAAAGGACGGGATGGGGGGAGAAGCGAGGACGACGGTCCTCATGTGCCCCCACAGCCGGCTAGGAACGGGAGGAGAACCTCGTCCTAGCATGAGCAAAGTTGAAGACCCCGTTCACGAAGGACGGGATGGGGGGAGAAGCTCGGACGATGGTCCGAATGTGCCCCCACAGCCCGTTAGGAACAAGAGGAGAACCTCGTCTTAACGTGAGCAAGGTTCGAGGCCTAGCCACAGAGTCTACGGCAAGCTTCTCTACAGAAGACGAGGTCTCCTTCGGACCTCAGCTTCAACTTCGGTGTCAGCATCAGCGGGAGACGGGATCTCCCCCAAGCGATCATAACCTTGGCTGCGAAAGAGGAGGTCTCCCCCGAATCGGCTTCGGTTGATGAAGGCGATGTCAACTCCGACCCTGACCACGGGGGGCGACATTGACTCCGGCCTCAACGATGACTTCACCAATTTTGGCTGGAAATGAGTCTCACTTCAACTCCAAACATCGACTGGGGATGAAACCCCCCCCCCGAGCTTCAGCTGCAACCAATGCGGAGTCTGGAAGAAGACTTCGGCAGTCGCCTGCTTTGGTACTCCCTTCCTTCAATTCTTGAACTCGGGAGTGGGGGGGCTATTGTTGGGGATAAATCCCGCTCCTGCCGAAGCCCGGCCCGACGCTCAGCCCAACGTAACCAGTAGCTGCTGAAGAGCTTCAGCGCCAGGCGCCAGGCCGAGCCCCTAAGACGGCCGGACCGCTTAGAGGCCGAACTCCCCTGCACCCAGGTCTCGGCCGAACTGCTTAGAGGGCGAACTCCCACCGCCAGCCGAACTTCCTGACGGCCGAGCTCCTTGGACTCCAAGCGGCTGGACTTCTTCAGGAGACAGACTCCTCCCAGACGCCCGTTCGGCCATCCGAGCTTTTCCCAGGTTTTCCCCTTCAGCTGAACTCTCCTACGAACCCATGCAGCCGAACTCCTTCGAATCCCACGGCCGAACTCCTTCGGACCGACCCCAGGCGAGTCCGTGCAGCCGAACTCCTTCGGACCGACCCCAGGCGAGTCCATGCGGCCGAACTCCTTCGGACCGACCCTAGGCGAGCCCAGGCGGCCGAACTCCTTCGGACCGACCCCAGGCGAGTCCATGCGGCCGAACTCCTTCGGACTTCCCACGGCCGAACTCCTCCGGACTTCCAGCGGCCGAACTCTACAGATGGCTGACCCTTCGGCTAGACGAACTCCCCCAGCTTCCCCTTCGACCGAACTCCGTTGCAAGTCCAAACTCCGTTGGATGAACCATCGCCTGCAGCAAGGCTGGACGACGCCTTCCTCTCCGTACCGGACTCCATGTGGCCTACGGCTCGCCGATATGGCCCCCACGATCTACTGGACGACGCCTTCCTTTCCGTACCGGACTCCATGTGGCCGACTGCTCGCCGGTATGGCTCCCACGACCTACCGGACGACGCCTTCCTTTCCGTACCGGACTCCATGTGGCCGACTGCTCGCCGGTATGGCTCCCACGACCTACCGGACGACGCCTTCCTTTCCGTACCGGACTCCATGTGGCCGACTGCTCGCCGGTATGGCTCCCACGACCTACCGGACGACGCCTTCCTTTCCGTACCGGACTCCATGCTGCCCGATGACTCTCTGCCAGACGGCACAGCCGTCACCTTCAACTAAGCTCCGCTATAAAAGGACCCCTCCCGACATACTAAGGCTAAGCTTTCTGAACTCTCGACTCTCTAAGCTTTCCTCCACCTCTCTAAGCTCCAGAACTCATTCCGAGCACTCCATTACTGTTGGCCGGAAGCTAACTTGACCGTCGGAGGGTCCTGCCGGAGCCACCACCCCACCGGTTCCGGACGGGACTTCCTTTTGCAGGTCCCCGGCGGCGCCCAGCGGCCTCGATTGCGGCGGCCTCCGGCGGCGACGGATTTCTGCACCAACAATGGATATTTTGGTCATCAAAAAAAAATTATTTAAATCAAAATATCTTTCCAACATTGACAAGAAAGTACTTTCAAGGAAAAACTCTAAAATAGATTTTTTTGCCAATAGACCATTTAGCTTTCTAGCAAAGACAAACAAGCTTTTCTTTTTTTCCAAACATCGCTGTACAATCTAAAAATATTTTTGGAGGGCCAGATAGCCTTTCTAACTCTTTAAAAGCTTTGCTAAAGAAAGCCTAAATCATCAAATATATCACAAAGTAACTCATTTAAGAAATATATTAGATTCGGCCTTAGATATCCAACCTATTCACCAAATGGATCAGGTTTTTATTTGAGAACTCTTGTTTCCCTAATCCAAACTAGACCCAACTATTAGTGCTAAATAGTAGAAGAATTTCCTTTGATCAAAAAGTAGCAGTTACCAGCTCCACCCCACCAAATAGATTGTAGAGAGGAGCAGTCTCTTCTCCACTCCACAAAGAAAATGTGAAGTAGGAGCAATCACATCAACAATATCTACATGGAATATATAGAGATTAATGGTGACTAGTTAAACAATACTTGAGCACCCCAACTACCATATATGAGCCATCCTGTAACCGTGCGTGGCATCCAAATGTCATTATCCACCCTGTCGTCTGCGGCACCTATCCTTGATTGCCACATAAGACTCACTAAGCAGTGACTGGAAGAGGCAAGAGACAATATTACTCTAAGATGGTGATCAAAATAGGGTGATGACCTCAAGATCAATAATAATATGAGTGGGAGTTAGAAGGTCACCATGTTTGATTGTACTATAATAATCCTATGCGGCAACGATCCTGATTTACCCCTACTCTTAAATCACCACTCAACCCATTGATGTTAAACCCATTCTTAAGGATAGATTTTCAAAATCACCATAGGATGGTGATGTTGAGATAAAATTTGGAGATAAAAACTCAGTCATGTGTGCGATCGCTTTGGAAGAATGCATGCTTATTTTCACCACTCAAGTGTTAGAGATCATGATATAAAAATTCTTAGAGTGTTTTCTTGAGTTTTTCTCTCTTCTGGGATGTCTCTTTTCTTCTCCCTTTTATCTTTGTTTCAACATTTTATTTATGGGCTGCAGTTTTTGGTGGTTACGTAACTTCCCAAAAACTACCATATCCCACTCTCTCATTTATTTTCAGTTATTTAATGGATTGGATCAGGTCAGCTCATCATGGATGCCCAACCCAAATTTAATATCTAACATCTCTCACTCATACATGATGAACAAAGTGTTTCCATAATCTCTATGACTTTCATATTGGCAAGTGAGCCGTGTAACCCGTGAACACACTAGCAAAAAAAAAAAAAAAAAAAAAAAAAGGGAGCTCAAACTATACACCCGTTAGGATTGACATAGTGGCTACAACACTTTTGATGAATAATGTGGTTCGTAATGCCCCAGACATGTTCGGTTATATTGGATTAAACACACTTAACCCCTTAAAGGTTATGTATAATCCTCATTTACTCATTATGCATTCATCATGGTGTTACAGCTCAACTTTCGTAATAGGATTGGTCGATTAGTGAATACACATGATGAATGTAATCCAATTATGTCTTCATTTTTACACTCATGCTTCTCAATTTTGAACTAATTGCTTTCATGTTCCATAAAGCTAACTTATTTCATTGCCATTAGAAACAGACTAAGGTAGCAGACATTAGCCTATCACATCAAAACATGATCAAAAGTAACATGGGCACCTTATGAGGCTAATAATAATCTCTTTGCCTCTAGGGACTCACACAGCGAGGATGTAGGGATTAATCTCACTTACTTTTTCTATCAATCGAATAGCATATGTGGCATAAAATACATGTTATGGTATAATTTCTCCTCCTAGGAGTGTATGTCACATTATATATATATATATATATATTGAAGAAAACAGTGCAGGATTTACCATGCTACTTTCGAAAAATATTTCAAAAATAGTAATGATACAGCAAAAAATAATTAATTTAATTAATTATCTTCTGATCAAATTATTTAACTCTACATATTAGGATCTAAACATAATATGCATGCATACATCAATAGAGCTGAAAATAAAACTATGTAATAAACTATTTACTACATCTACGTGTTCAAAATACAATATATTTTCGTGAGTAGTCGAACACCATAATCTGAGTCTACCAAATAATGCTCTGATATCACGTCATAGCTACACACATGTCCGTCCTCGATAGTTGGTCCACACGGAGCTCCTGATCCCGATCAGCCCCACTGGAGTGCTAGCTCCTCGTCAGAGCCTTCGATAACTGATCACGATCGATCTGATTGATCGTATATTTTTTAATTTTTTAAATATTTTAAAAAATTAGAACATAAATATTGGAGGATGATGAAGATGCGTTTCAAATTTGGTGGCGATCCGATACTCACAAAACTCAATCTCTCCATCCGAACCCAGATTTCCAAATCTAGGATTTTACTCGGCCTAAAAATCCTAACACACTAAAAATCCTATCACGCCCTCTCTGTGTGGAGTTTTTCTATAAAATAAATTTTTATGAAAAGATAACTTTCATATCTATAATCCTTATTTAAATCATATCTAAAAATAGAATATTCTTAGAAGTGAAAATTAGAAGAGAAGAGAGGCATAAAGGAAAAAAAAGTACTGTAGGATCTATTCACCTTCACTCTGAAATTTTTTTTTGCCTAGAACTGATGCCCAAACACTTTAAAATTTTTACCACATAATGCTAACCCCTTCTCCTATATACACAAAAATTTTTATAATTTATTGACGTAAATACCATAGGAAAATCATATGAAAAATGATAAAGATCGAGTGGTTGAGAAGTTTTAACCACTCACTTGATTTCAAAAATCAAATGAGCCTCTTATCCTAATCCAACACCTCCTTCCTTGTGTTTAACATGCAGAAGGACTCTCCTTCTATATGTACATTTTTATTTCTTAAAAAATATTCAACAAACAAAAGGGAGGGCGTGGAAAGCAGAGTGAAAAAATCAAAAATGGTGGGCGCATGGGAGAATTTAAATTTAAACTTCATTTGACTTGGTCCTAATTTATTTCAATCAAATCAATTAATTTAGACCTAATTAAACCAAATTAGGCTTAGCCTAATCTAATAAAATTTTAATTAAATTAAAAATTAATTAGATCTACATCCTGATTAAATCAGGGTCAAAACTCCCATAGCGATTAGGTCATTTCATGACCTGATCGGATCAAATCCAATTGAATCAAATTCAATCAAACTTGATCGAATCCTCATCGCTTAATTAAATTAAGCTAATCAGTAATCAAATTACTAATTAATTTTTTAAAAAATATCTGAGTCCAAATCGAATGGATTATTGGGCAACAGAGTCCTATCAACATGAAACTCTTGAAGAGTCCTAAATCAGTGGAACTCTTGAACCCAATATCCTAAACGAATCGAACTCATGATCATAGAGTCCCAGACTAGTGAAACTCTTGATTAGAGACCCAAATGAGTAGGACTCAAAGTCCTAGTCCAGTAGAATTCTTGATCATAGAGTCCTAGTCCAGTGGAACTCTTGACCATAGTATCCTAGATTATTAGGACTCATGATCAGAGAGTCTCAGACAAGTAGGACTCAGAGTTTCAGTCCAGTAGGACTCTTGATCATAGAATTTCAGTCCAGTGAAACTCTTGATCATAGAGTTTCAGTCCAGTGGGACTCTTTGATCAGAGTCCCAAACCAATGGGACTCTTGATCAGAGAATCCCAAACAAGTCGGACTCAGAGTCCCAGTCCAGTAGGACTCTTAGTCATAGAGTCTCAGTCCAATGAAACTCTTGACTATAGAGTTTCAGACCAATGAGACTCTTGATCAGCCATCAGATCAGGTAGGAACTTCTAATGTGTGTGATCCCGTAGGTCCGAACCTAAGTTGGTAGCACAGAAACCAATTTCTATACTAATCGAAGTGACCATCTAGCAATGGTACCCAACATTCGGATAGGTCAAATAATTACAATCGCAATATTCAGAATCTACACGAATATGGTTACTGTATAATTTATTTCTATGACCTCTGTGTAATAGATGACTCAAGGTTAGACTGTCAATCCTAGAAAATACATCCATATCGTATCTCAAAGCAATTAGTCCCATGACTCCTCACTAAAACTATCCTAACCAAAGTTTTGTTAAATTAAAATACAATTGAACACAGCTCCTGAAATCAAGAGTGATCAATCCTATCTTGATACACGCATCGACTCCACAAGTACTTGACTGTGCCCAAAAATCTTTCATTATTGAATTAAAAATTCAGATAATCCGATACCAAAATATAGTAAGTTGCTTGAAAGTCACCATGATGATCTCAGGTCGGAAGAACATTTATATCTATATTCCATCGAAGCTAATCTTGATAGGAGAAAAGCTCCGGAGTTGGTCATGTTCAGTGTAGATGTACCATACATCTCACTTGCATGCCATATTAGTGTCTCAACGCTCCTTGATTATGAGGATAACCAACCTATATGGTATACAACGATCTATACTTGATAAACATTGTCGTCCTAAGTAACAACGTATTATTTGGTCGTAAACTATTTAAGGACTAAATGATAAATTCTCCTTTGCCGAATCTAGATAATTCTAAGGACTTTATCACAACACAGGAGTTCATTAGAAGACAATAGAATTTATGATAAAAATATCAAAATAACTTTTATTAATTTATAATTTATATATAATTATAAATATATGGCCCAACCATTAATAGACTGATGATTGGCTTTGAAACACATTTCCAACAATCTCCCACTTGGATTAAAGTCAATCGATGCAGTATCTAATATCTATCTTCAATTTAAAGTCATCGAACTCCTTTACTGCAACAGCTTTAGTGAATGGGTTGGTCAGGTTCTCCTTTCTATCGATCTTCTGAAGGTCAACGTCACCTCGATTCATAATCTCTTGGACAAGATGGTAGCGGTGCAGAATATGCTTCATCCGCTAGTGTGTCTTTAGTTCATTCGCTTGAGCAATGGCTCCAAAGCTGTCGTAATAGAGCAGAACTGGACCATCAAGAGAGGGTTTTACTCTAAGCTCGATGATGAATTTTTTTAGCCACACCACTTTTTTGGTAGCATCTGATGCAGCGACATACTCCACCTCACAAACTAAATTGACCATAGTATGCTGCTTGAAATTCTTCCAGCAGATGACACCACCATTAAGGATAAATATGTATCCCAATACACTCTTACTATCATCATGATCAGACTGAAAATTAAAGTCTGTGAATCTCATAAGTTTTAAGTCTGATTTACTATATACAAGCCACTGGTCCTTAGTATTTCTTAAATACTTCAGGATGGTTTTAACAATCTTTCAGTGATTCTCCCTTAGATTAGATTGGTATCTACTCACTACATCTAGTGAGTATGCCACATCTGATCGCGTACATGTCATAGCGTATATTATAGAATTCACTGCTGAAGCATATGGTATTTTAGTCATATGCTCTCTGTCTAGAGGTATTGTTGGACAGTCCCTCTTTGAAAAAAAAATTCTATGGCCTATCGATAGATAGCCTTTCTTAAAATTTTTCATGCTGAACCATTTCAGTATAGTATCAATGTACGTGGACTGGGATAATCCAAGCAACCTTTCGGATCTATTTCTATAGATCTTCATCCCTAGGATGTAGAAAGCTTCTCCTAGATCTTTCATGGAGAACTATGATGACAGCTAGATCTTTATTTTTTGTAATGTAGGGACATCATTTTCGATTAAGAGAATATCATCCATATACAATAATACTATTGTTGGACCATTAGCCCATTTATATATGCAAGGCTCTTCTTCATTCTTAATGAAGTCATACGTTTTGATTGTTCTATCAAATCGTATGTTCCAGCTCCAAGATGCTTGCTTTAGTCCATAAATGGATCTCTGAAGCTTACACATCTTAGACTCATCTATGAACATGAAACCTTCAGATTGTATCATATACATATTTTCATCCAGCTCTCCATTCAAAAAAGCTATTTTCACATCCATCTGCCAGATTTCATAGTCCAGATGGATAGCTATGGCAAGCATTATCTGAAAGGATTTGAGCATTACCACAGAAGAGAACATCTCGTCATAGTCGATATCATAACGTTGACGATACCCTTTGGCAATCAGATGGACTTTATAGATCTCCACCTTTCTATCTGCGCCTTTTTTCCTTTTGAAGATCCACTTACATCCTATGGATTTTATCCCTTCGAGTGGGTCAACCAATGTCCATACATCATTGACCTTCATGGATTCCATCTCGGATTTTATAGCCGCAAGCCATTTCTCATAGTCAGATCTCTGTATTGCATCCATATAGGTGATTAAATCCTGATCGTTCTCATCGAGTTCAATAGGATCTTCATCCCGGATCAAAAAACCATAGTATTTATCCGATTGACGTAGTACTCTATCAGATCTCCTTAAGGATGTTTCTATAATGGATTCTGGATATGATCTAATCAGATCCAGCTCAGATTCAACAACTTGTGTCCATTCTTCCACCTATCGTACTTCATCAAGTTTGACCTTGGAGGCATTAGTTCCTTCACTAAGGAACTCCTTTTCTAAAAAGACTGCCTTAAGACTGACAAATACTTTTTACTCATCAGCAAGATAGAAGTAGTACCCTTTGGTTTCCTTTGGATAACCTATAAAACTACACTTGTTAGACCTAGGTCCAAGCTTGTCTGTCATCAGATGTTTGACATAGGTCGAACACCCCCAAACCCTAAGGTATGAAAGCATTGGCTTACGTCTTGTCCATATTTCTTATAGTGTTTTATTAATAGATTTACTTGGAATCCTATTTAGAATGTAACAAGCTGACTCAAGCGCATATCCCCATAGAAAGATCGACAAATCAGCAAATTCCATCATGGATTGAATCATGTTCAATAGGGTTCGATTTCTTCTTTCAGACACACCATTATATTATAGTATTCCAGGAGGGGTCCATTGGGAGAGAATCCCGTTCTCCTCAGGATATGTTAGAAATTCATTGAAAAGGTACTCAATCCCTCGATCAGACCAAAGAGTTTTAATATTCTTCCTAGTTTGCTTTTCTACCTCATTTCAAATAGTTTGAATATTTCAAACGACTCCGACTTATATTTTATTAAATAGATATACCCATATCTCGATAGATTGTGTGTGAAAGTTATGAAGTAGAAATATCTACCTCTGATACTTGAGCTCATGGGTCCACATACATTCAAATGTACTAAACTCAAGAGTTCAGTGGCTCGTTCATCTTTTTCAATAAAAGGTGACTTGGTCATCTTACCAAGAAGACAGAACTCACAGATCGAAAGTGACTCATAATCACTAACCTCAAGAATTTCTTCTTGAGCTAATCTATTAATTTTATTCTTGTTAATATGACCTAACCTACAGTGCTAAAGGTAGACATCAGATACATCACTAATTCTAGGACATTTACTGGAGGATTGAACCATGTTAACAGGCATAGAAAGTAAATAAATTCTATTATTTAATTATTCAATCAAAATTGTAATACCTTTCAAAATGACATTACAAAATTGTTTTATTGATATTTCAAAATCATTCATGGCCAAAAAGCCTACAGAAATGATATTCAATAAGAAAGTTAGACAATAATAACATTCATTAAGAATAACTTTATTTGAATTGATTACAAGGTTCATGATTTCTAAAGCTAGAATTGAAACTTGTCTTCCATCTCCAACATTCGAGAACCTCTCGTCTTGATCAAATCTCCTACTGACCTACAAGTCCTGCATAGAATTACAAATATAATAAGAGCTTTCAGTATCTAATACCCAGGCAGTAGAATCAAATAAGAAAAAATTGCAAGGTGTTATCATATAATTATCTTACCCAGCAATCACTTGCTTCTTTCTCGGCCTATTCGGATCCAGGGAGGCAATGTACAGAGGACAGTTCCTCTTTCAGTGCTTCTGCTTTTTATAGAAAAAGCACTCTACCTAGCTCTGGTCGGGCTTATGCTTTTTGGTCTGACTCTGTGTAGTCATCCCAGCATGCGGCCGCACCTTCTTATTTTTCTTCTTCTTGTTCTTCTTTCCTTTCTTAAAGGATTGACGATCAGAAGAAGATCCTTCTACTATATTCACCATCTTCTTGTAGAGTTGGTGATCCTTCTCAAAGTTCTGCAGCAACCTCCATAAGCTGTGGTGTTTACTGCAGGCTTTGTCATTCTAAAATGAGTTAGGAAAGGGAGGAAGGACTTGGGCAAAGAATTAAGGATCGCATCCTTATCAAGCTGCTCGTGCAGGAAAAAGCCCAACTTGCTAAGGCGCTCAATCATCTCGATCATGTACAATACATGATCGATGACTAAGGCTCCATTCCTCATCCGAGCATTAAAAATGGCATAACTTGTTTTGTGCCTTTTAACGTCGTTTAGCATGCCAAAAGAGTCGTTCAATATTTGAAGCATCTCCTATGGCTGGGCATTTTCAAACCTGCGGTTGAACTCGTCATTCATTGCCGCTAGCATTATACATCAAATGATGGTGCGGTCATTGAGCCACTTTAGATAAGTGTCTCAGACCGCTTTCTTAGCGTTCAGGGCTGGCTCCTTAGGTGCTCGATCTGTTACCACATAAAGAATCCGCTCATACTTCAGGATGATTTTCAACTTACGATACCAGCTATCGTAGTTGGATCCTATTAATTTATCATGGTCTAACAATGATCGGAGCGATAGGTTAGTAGCCTTGTCTGTATGAAAAGAAAAACCAAACCTACTTAGTATATGAATTATTAATCCTAAAGATTTGAACTTCAGTCTAAAGGTTTTTCCACTATTTTATATGAATTGATAGCCTCTACCTTCAATTCGAAAAATTACTCTAATTTCTTAGTGGATATTAGAATCCACATAGACTACACATGAGCCAAACTTTGGTTGGTCAACCCATGTGCACTTATGGGTAGATTCAAAATCAATTATTTCTCTAAATAATTTTTAGTAACATTAATTTTGCCTTATAGACCTAATCAGTAGGCTTTGGCCTCCACTGAAAAAGGTTCGGTTAGGTCCAACCATTAACATGACCACATTTGGTCTTATCTAACTAATAAATGATCAGGCCCACTTTGGTCAGCCAACCTAACCACCATCAGAAAGACTTAACCAAATTATCATTTTATGAATGATAATTTTATTAGTCAATAATCACCAGACCTTTGGACCTCCAATGATCATTATACTAATGAACCCATTATCACTTAGGAGACTATGAGTTAGTTATCTATATAACTATTTCATTTTTAAGAATCTAATAATTTTAGAGGATTTAGTTAACCAATTTAAGAAAATTCAATGAACCAATTTCGATCCTCCCACTGACTTCATCAAGTCAGAAAAGAATCTAATATAAGCTGGCATTAGGAGCACTTAAATCAGTCAGACTGATTTACTTAATAGACATGGGTAAGCCCGAATCACCAAGTGATCTAATCAAAATCTAACTCACCAGGATGGCCAGGTAAGTAAGATCAGTAGAAGGGATATGCCATTAACTCGTCAAAGATCGAATCAGTGCGAGTAGCTCCCAATTAAAACCACTAGTCAAACTGCTAAACTTATCTTAGACACCATCCGATTCATTAGTTTTAATTTAACCAACCTAGTAATTTCATATTCGACTGCGTAGTCTTGAATCAAGTCCATTTGGTCCTTGTTAAAGGCATGAACTTGATCAATTACAACTATTGTAATTGAGTTTATAGAGTCCTTGATCTAATCTAAATTAACATGTAATTAGATTTGATCAATTACTCTAAATTAGTCCATCTTTTAACTAACCTTAGGTTTAACCCAATTTATGGACCTAATTCAGCTAACCCAATAACCATAAGTTTATGATTAATGACTTAGAGTCTTAATTCACAATTCTAGACACTAAATTATTATACTTAATTTTTAATTAAGTTTATGGGTTGAGGATTAGGATTTGGTATTTTAAAAATATTTTTAATTTTGAAAGATTCTTTATAACTTAGCATTATTCATCAATTGAGTCGACTCATTTCAAAATTAAATCATCTCAATTCACAAACAACACTAGTTGTAGGGTTTAATCTAAAACTATATATACTACATAATCATGAAATTATGAATCAAACTTTATCTAATTATGCATTCATGATCATAAATTAGATTAAAATTTAATATAATTAAATTATAAAAATATTAGATTAAATCTAATAATTTTATGATTAACGATATAGATCAGCAATGTACCAGGATAACCTTTTTACTGTAGGGGTAAACCCTACAGCAAGACAACCTACAGTTCGTACGGTCTAGATTTTAATTTTTTTAATTTAATTACTTTAATTATTAGATCAATACTTAGATTAAATCTAAATTATTAATTTAAATATGCAAGCATATCATATTTAAAGAACCTTGCTCCGATACTATTTGAAGAAAATAGTGCAAGGTTTGCCATGCTACATTCAAAAAATATTTTAAAAATAGCAATAATATAGTAAAAAATAATTAATTTAATTAATTATCTTTTAATCATATCAGATTATTTAATTCTATATATTAGGATCTAAACATAATATGCATGTATACATCAATAGATCTAAAAATAAAATTATGTAATAAATTATTTACTACATCTACGTATTCAAAATATAATACCTTTTTGCTGATAGTCGATCACTGCAATCTAAGTCTACCGAATAAGTCTCTAGTATCACTTCATAGTCGTACATATGTTTGGCCTCTACGGTTGATCCACAAGGAGTTTCTGACCCCGATCAGCCCCACTAGAGTGCTAGCTTCTCGTCGGGGCCTTTGATGGCTAATCATAATCGATCTGATTGATTGCATACTTTTTAATTTTTTAAATATTCTAAAAAATTAGAATATAAATATTAAAGAATGATAAAGATGTGATTCAAATTTGATGATGATCCGATGCTCACAACACTCGATCTCTCCACTCAAACCTAGATTTCCAAATCTAGGATTTTACTCAGTCCAAAAATCCTGACACACTAAAAATCCTATCACGCCCTCTCTGTATGGAGTTTTTCTATGAAATAAATTTTTATGGAAAAATAACTTTTATATCTATAATCTCTATTTAGATTATATTTAAAAATAGGATATCCTTAGTTATGAAAATCATAAGAGAAGAGAGGCATAAAGAAAAAGAAAAGTGTTGTAGGATCCTATTCATCTTCACTCTAAGATTTTTTTTGCCTAGAACTGATTCTCAAACACTCTAAAATTTTTACCACATAATGCTAACCCCTTCTCCTACATAGAAAAAAAATTTCATAATTTGTTGACATGAATATCATGAGAAAACCATATAGAAAATAATAAGGGTCGAGTGGTTAAGAGGTTTTAACCACTCACTTAATTTCAAAAATCAAATGAGCCTCTTATCCTTATCCAACGCCCCCTCCCTTATATTTAACATACAGAAGGACTCTCCTTTTGCATGCATATTTTTATTTTTCAAAAAATATTTGACAAACAAAAGAAAGGGCGTAGAAAGCAGAGTGGAAAAGTCAAAAATGGTGGGCGCATGGGAGAATTTGAATTCAAACTTCATTTGATTTGGTCTTAATTGGTTTCAATCAAACCAACTAATTTAGATCCAATTAAATAAGATTAAATCCAACCAAATTAGACTTAGTCTAATTTAATAAAATTTTAATCAAATTAAAAATTAATTAGATCTATGTTCTGATCAAATCAGGATCAAAACTCCCATAGCTATTAGGTAATCTCATGACCTCATCTGGTCAAATCCAATCGAATCAAATTCAATCAAAATTGATCGAATTCTCATCGCTCAATCAAATTGGGCTAATCAGTAATCAAATTGCTAATTAATTTTTTAAAAAATATCTGAGTCCAAATTGAATGGGTTACTGGGCAATAGAGTCCTATCTACATGAAACTCTTGAAGAGTCCTAAATTAGTAAAATTCTTGAATTCAGCATTCCAAATGAATCAAATTTATGATTATAGAGTTTCAAACTAGTAAAACTCTTGATCAGAGAGCTTCAGATGAGTAGGACTCAAAGTTTCAATTCAGTAGCACTCTTGATCATAGAGTTCCAATCCAGTGGGACTCTTGATCATAGTCTCCTAGATTATCAAAACTTATGATCAGTCCAAGACAAGTAGGATGCAGAGTCCTAGTCTAGTAGGACTCTTGATCACAGAGTCTCAATCTAGTGAGATTTTTTGACCATAGAGTCTCAGACCAATGGGACTCTTGATCAGAGAGTTTCAAATAAGTCAGACTTAGAGTTCCAGTCCAGTAGGACTCTTGGTCATAAAGTTTCAATTCAGTAGAATTCTTGACCATAGAGTCTCAGACCAATGAGACTCTTGATCAGCCAGCAGATTAGGTAGAAACTTCTAATGTGTATAACCCCATAGGTTCGAACCTAAGCCGGTAGCATAGAAATTAAATTTTATACTAATTGAAGTGACCATCCAGTAATGGTACCTATTGGGGATAAACTCCGCTCCTACTGAAATCAAGTTCGGTGCCCAGCCTGATGCGGCCAGTAGCCACGAAAGAACTTCAACGGACGGGTCTTGGCCGAACTGTTATAGTTGATCGAACTATTTAGCGGCCGAGCTCCTTCGAACTCCTTAGCGATTGAGCTCCTTCGGACTCCTCAGCGGTCGGGCTCCTTCGGACTCCCCAGCGGTCAAGCTCCTTCGGACTCCCAGCGTCCGGACCGAACCCCTTCAGCTGATCGAGCTACTTAGCGGTCGAGCTCCTTGGACTCCCAACAATCGGGCTTTAGCCAAACTCAACCATCGAGCTTCAGTCAGGCTCCAGCAAGAGCCGAACTCTTTCCACATCGTTCCAGTCAGACGCCTGCAAGAATCGAACTTCTTCCGAGCTTTCCCTTCGATCGAACTCCTCCATAAGTCCAAGCTCCTCTGGATGAACTATCGCCATCAGTCTGTGATAGGTGACGAGATCGGATGATATGGCCGCCACAACTGGCGACACCACTCTCTCCATAACCAGCCCCATGCGGCCCATGACCTGCCAGCATGGCTGTCATTATCCACCTGACGACGCCTTCCTCTCCGTACCGAACTTCATGCAGCCCCAACAGCTCGCTACCAGACGGTATGACCGTCACCATCAATTAAGCTTCGCCTATAAAGAACCCTCCAGATACGCTAATCCCTAATCTCTGATCTCTAAGCTCTTCTCTTTTTCTCCAAGCTTCGAAACTCATTTTTGAGCACTCCATTCCTATTGGCCAGAGCTGACTTAATCGTCGGAGGGTCCTGCCGGAGCCACCCCCCCATCGGCTCCAAATGGAACTTTATTTTGCAGGTCCCCGGTGGTGACCTCATCGATCTCTACTCCAGTAGATTTTGGTGACGATCAATTTCTACGTCAATAGATTGGCGCTAGAAGGAGGGCAACCCCAAACCTTCGAGGTTCCCTTATTCTTAAAGGAGTACTCGGCGATGATTTTTCTCTTCCCTCTTCGGAGATCTCCCTTTTCTCTTCCGAAGAGAAAATGCCTCCCAAGAGAGCTTCAACTTCAACCTCAGCCAAAGATAAGATCTCTTCCGTGCGACAGAGACAACCTCGGCTAGAGATAAGATATCTCCCGAGCGACCGAGTCAATCTTGACTAGAGATAAGATCTCTTTCGAGCAACCGTTGACAACCTTGGCTAGAGATAAGATATCTCTCGAACGATCGAGTCAACCGAAGGCCTCATTCACAAAGGACGAGATGGGGGGAGAGGCTCTGACAGTGGCCCTTATGTGCCCCCACAGCCCGTTAGAAACAGGAGGAGAATCTCGTCCTAACGCGAGCAACAACCTCGGCCAGAGATAAGATCTCTCTCGAGCGACAGAGTCAATTGCTAGAGATAAGATCTCTCCAGCGATCAGACAACCTCGGCTAGAGATAAGATCTCTCCCGAGCGACCGAGTCAACCTCGAGAGATAAGATCTCTTTCGAACCGTTGACAACCTCGATCAGAGATAAGATCTCTTTCGAGCGAAGGCCTCGTTCACAAAAGACGAGATGGGGGGAGAGGCCCTGACAGCGGCCCTTATGTGCCCCCATGCCCGTTAGGAATAGGAGGAGAACCTCGTCCTAACGCGAGCAACAACCGACCAGAGATCACTTTCGAGCGACAAAGTCAATCTCAGAGATAAGATCTCTCCCGAGCGATCATTGACAACCTCGGCTAGAGATAAGATCTCTTTCGAGTGACAGAGTCAACCTCGACTAGAGATAAGATCTCTTCCGAGCGACCGAGTCAATCCTCGGCTAGAGATAAGATCTCTTCCGAGCGACCATTGACAACCTCGACTAGAGATAAGATCTCTCCCGAGCAACCGAGGCAATCGAAGGCCTCGTTCACAAAGGACGAGATGGAGGGAGAGGCCCTGACAGCAGTCCTTGTGTGCCCCCACAGTCCGTTAGGAACAGGAGGAGAACCTCATCCTAACGCGAGCGCCCACATCAACCTCGGTCAGAGATAAGATCTCTTCCGAGCGATTGTGCCAACCTCGGCTGCACGAGAGAATTTCAACCGAGTGCCCGCATCAACCTCGACCAGAGATAAGATCCCCCGAGGAAAGCTCGACTTAGGAGATAAGATCCCCCCGAGCGACCGTGCCAACCTCGGCCATAGGAGAACTTCAAGCTTCAACCTCGATCAGAGATAAGATCTCTCCGAGCGACCATGCCACCTCGGCCAGAGATAAGATCTCTCCCGAGCGACCGTGCCAACCTCGGTTGGAGAGCTTTCAACTTTGACCACAGCTAGAGATAAGATCTCTCCCGAGCTACCGTGCCAACCTCGGCTGGAGAGCTCAACTTCGACCTTGGTCGGAGATGAGATCTCTCCGAGCGACCGTGTCAACCTCGGCTGAAGAGCTTCAACTTCAACCTTGGCCAAAGATGAGATCTCTCCCAAGCGATCGTGTCAACCTCGATTGGAGAGCTTCAACTTTGACCTCGGTCAGAGATGAGATCTCTCTCGAGCGGTCGAGACAACCTCAGCCAGAGATAAGATCGGAGACAACCTCATCCTGAGATCAGATCTCTCCCGAGCGCCCGTATTAACCTCGACTGCTGGAGACAATATCGACCCGAGGAGCTCAACCTCTGACCTCGATCCCAGTGGATGAAGCCTACCTCAACCTCAGTCGGAGATGAGATCTCCCCTGAGCTTCAACTTTGACATCAACTTTAGCGGAAGATGAGATCTCCCCCGAGTTTTGACCTGAACCAGCATGGAGATCAGAAGAGAACTTCGGCAGTCGCCTTTTCTGTACTCCCTTCCTTCGAGTTTCGAACTTAGAAGTGGGGGGGCTATTGTTGGGGATAAACCCTGCTCCTATCGAAGTCAAGTTCGGTACCCAGCCTGATGCGGCCAGTAGCCACGGAAGAGCTTCAGTGGATGGGTCTTGACCGAACTGTTACAGCTGGCCGAACTATTTAGCGGTCGAGCTATTTTGGACTCCTCAACGGTCGAGCTCCTTCGGACTCCTTAGCGATCGAGCTTCTTCGAACTCCTCAGCAGCCGAGCTCCTTCAGACTCCCCAGCGGTCGAGCTCCTTCGGACTCCCAACGTCCGGACCGAACCCCTTCAGCCGATCGAGCTACTTAGCGACCGAGCTTCTTGGACTTCCAGCAGTCGGGCTTTAGCCGAACTCAACCGCCGAGCTTCAATCAGACTCCCGTAAGAGCCAAACTCTCTCCACATCGTTTCAGTCAGGCGCCTGCAGGAATCGAACTTCTCTCGAGCTTTTCCTTCAGCCAAACTCCTTTACAAGTCTAAGCTCCTCTGGATGAACTATCACCATCAGTCTGCGATAGACGACGAGATCGAACGATATGGCCACCACAACTGGCGACACCAATCTCTCCGTAACCAGCCCCATGCGGCCCATGACCTACCAGCATGGCTGCTATTATCCACCTGATGATGCCTTTCTCTCCGTACCGAACTCCATGCAGCCCCAACAGCTCGCTATCAGACGGTATGATCGTCACCATCAACTAAGCTCTGCCTATAAAGGATCCTTCAGATATGCTAATCCCTAATCTCTGATCTCTAAGCTCTCCTCTTCTTCTCCAAGCTTTGGAACTCATTTCCGAGCATTCCATTCCTGTTGGTCAGAGCTGACTTGATCATCGGAGGGTCCTGCTGGAGCCACCCCCCATCGGCTCCGAATGAAACTTTATTTTGCAGGTCCCCGACGGCGATCTCATTGGCCTCCACTCCAGCAAATTTTCGTAATGATCAGTTTCTACGTCAACAGATTAGTGCTAGAAGGAGGGCAACCCCAAACCTCCAAGGTTCCCTTATTCTTAAAGGAGTGCTTGACGATGATTTTTCTCTTCCCTCTTCGGAGATCTTTCTTTTCTCTCTCGAAGAGAAAATGCCTCCCAGGAGAGCTTCAATTTCAACCTCGGCCAGAGATAAGATCTCTCCCGAGCGACAGAGATAATCTCGGTTAGAGATAAGATCTCTTCCGAGCGATCGAGTCAACCTCGGCTAGAGATAAGATCTCTTCCGAGCGACCATTGATAACCTCGACTAGAGATAAGATCTCTTTCGAGCGATCATTGATAATCTCGGCTAGAGATAAGATCTCTTCCGAGCGACTGAGTCAACCGAAGGCCTCATTCATAAAGAACGAGATGGAGGGAGAGATCCTGACAACGGCCCTTATGTGCCCCCATAGTCCATTAGGAATAAGAGGAGAACCTCATCCTAACGCGAGCAATAACCTCGACCAGAGATAAGATCTCTTTCGAGTGATAGAGTCAACCTTGGCTAGAGATAAGATCTCTTCCAAGCGATCGTTGACAACCTCGGCTAGAGATAAGATCTCTCCCAAGCGATAGAGACAACCTCGGCTAGAGATAAGATCTCTCTCGAGCGATCGATGTTCAACCTCGACCAAAGATAAGATCTCTTCCGAGCGGACCGTTGACAACTTCGGCTAGAGATAAGATCTCTCTCGAATGATCGAGTCAATCGAAGACCTCATTCACAAAGAACGAGATGGGGGGAGAGGCCCTGATAGCGGCCCTTATGTGCCCCCATAGTCCATTAGGAATAGGAGGAGAACCTTGTCCTAATGCGAGCAACAACCTCGGTCAGAGATAAGATCTCTCCCGAGCGATAGAGTCAACCTCGGCTAGAGATAAGATCTCTCCCAAGCGACCGTTGACAACCTCGGCTAGAGATAAGATCTCTTCGAGCGACAATTGACAACCTCGGCTAGAGATAAGATCTCTTCCGAGCGATAGAGTCAACCTCGGCTAGAGATAAGATCTCTCCCGAGCGACCATTGATAACCTCAGCTAGAGATAAGATCTCTTCCGAGCGATCGAGTCAATCTCGGCCAGAGATAAGATCTCTCCCGAGAGACCGTTGACAACCTCGACTAAAGATAAGATCTCTCCCGAGCGACCAAGTCAACCGAAGGCCTCGTTCACAAAGAACGAGATGGGAGGAGAGGCCCTGACAGCGGCCCTTGTGTGCCCCCACAGTCCATTAGAAAACAGGAGGAGAACCTCGTCCTAACGCGAGCGCCCGCATCAACCTCGGTCAGAGATAAGATCTCTCCCAAGCGACCGTGCCAACCTCGGCTAGAGAACTTCAACTTCAACCTTGACTAGAGATAAGATCTCTCCTGAGCGACCGTGCCAACCTCGACTGGAGAACTTCAACTTCAACTTCGATCAAAGATAAGATCTCTTTCGAGCGATCGTGCCAACCTCGGTCAGAGATAAGATCTCTCCCGAGCGACCATGCCAACCTCAGCTGAAGAGCTTCAACTTCGACCATGGCTAAAGATAAGATCTCTCTCGAGCGACCATGCCAACCTCAATTGGAGAGCTTCAACTTTGACCATGGCTAGAGATGAGATCTCTCCCAAGCGACCATGTCAACCTCGACTGGAGAGCTTCAACTTCGACCTCGATCAGAGATGAGATCTCTTTCGAGAGGTCGAGACAACCTCGACCAGAGATAAGATCGGAGACAACCTCATCCTGAGATCAGATCTCTCCCGAGCACCCGTATTAACCTCGACTGCTGAAGATAATATCGATCCGAGGAGCTCAACCTCCGACCTCAATCACAGCGGATGAAGCCTACCTCAACCTCGGTCGGAGATGAGATCTTCTTCGGACTTCAACTTCGACATCAATTTTAGTGGAAGATGAGATCTCCCCTGAGTTTCGACCTGAACCAGCATGAAGACCAGAAGAGAACTTCGGCAGTTGTCTTTTCTACACTCTCTTTCTTCGAGTTTCGAACTCGAAAGTGGGAGGGGCTATTGTTAGAGATAAACTCCACTCCTATCGAAGTCAAGTTCGGTGCCCAGTCTGATGCGGCTAGTAGCCACGGAAGAGCTTCAGCGGATGGATCTTAGTCGAACTATAACAGCCGATCGAACTGTTTAGCGGTCGAGCTTTTTTGGACTCCTCAGTGGTCGAGCTCCTTCGAACTCTTTAGCGATCGAGCTCCTTCGGACTCCTCAGCGGCCAAACTCCTTCGAACTTCCAGCATCCGAATCGAACCCCTTCAGTCGATCGAGCTACTTAGCAACCGAGCTCCTTGGACTCCCAACAGTCGGATTTTAGCCGAACTCAACTATCGAGCTTCAGTCAGACTCTCGCAAGAGCCGAACTTTCTCTACGTCGTTCCAGCCAGGCGCCTGCAGGAATCGAACTTCTTCCGAGCTTTTTCTTCAATCGAACTCCTCTACAAGTCCAAGCTCCTCTGGATGAACTGTCGCCATTAGTCTACGATAGACGACGAGATCAGATGACATGGCCGCCACAACTGACGACATCACTCTCTCCGTAACCAACCCCATGCGGCTCATGACTTGCCAGCATGACTGCCATTATCCATCTGACAATGCCTTCCTCTTCATATCGAACTCCATGCAGCCCCAACAGCTTGCTACCAGATGGTATGGCCGTCACCATCAACTAAGCTCCGCCTATAAAGGACCCTCCAGATACGCTAATCCATAATTGCTGATCTCTAAGCTCTCTTCTTCTTGTCCAAGCTTCGAAACTCATTTTCGAGCACTCCATTCCTGTTGGCCAGAGCTAACTTGATCATCGGAGGGTTCTATCGGAGCCACCCCCCACCAGCTTCGAATGGAACTTTATTTTGCAGGTCTCCGACGGCGACCTCATCGGCCTCCACTCCAGTGGATTTCGATGATGACCAGTTTCTACGTCAACAGTACCCAACGTCCGGATAGGTCAAATAATCATAATCACAATATTCAGAACCTATGTAAATATGGTTATCGTATAATTCATCCCGATGATCTCTGTGTAATAGATCACTTAGGGTTAGACTGTCAACTCTAGAAAATATATCCATGTCGTGTCTCAATGCAATTAGTCCCGTGACTCTTTACTAAGACTATCTTGGATAAGATTTTACTAAATTGAAATACTATTGAATACAGCTCTTGAAATTTGGAGTAGTCAATCCTATCTTGATACATGCACCGACTCCATAAGTACTTGACTATGCCTAGAAATCTTCCATCATTGAATTAAAAATTCAGATAGTCTGACACCAAAATACAGTGAGTTGCTTGAAAGTCACTGTGGTGATCTCAGATCGAAGGAATATTTATATCCATATTCCATCGAAGCTAATCTTGATAGGAGAAAAGCCTCGAAGTTGGTCACGTTCAATGCAGATGTATCCATACATCTCACTTGCATGCCATATCAGTATCTCAACGCTCCTTGGTTATGAGGACAACCAACCTATATGGCACACAACAATCTATACTTGATAAACGTTGTCATCCTAAGTAACAATGTATCATTTGATCATGAACTATTTAAGGACTAAATGATAAATTCTTCTTTGCCGAATCTAGATAGTCCTAAGGACTTCATCACAATAATGGAGTTCATTAGAAGACAACAAAATTTATGATGAAAAATGTTAAAATAATTTTTATTAATTTATAATTTATATATAATTATAAATATATGGTTCAACCGTCAACAGACTGATGATTGACTTTGGGACACATTTTCAACATATATATCATACAAATCTCAGATCAGACACCTAATTTGAGCACCTAAAGAAATTTCTCATATTTTGGGATCTCATATATGGCTTGATGAGGTTCACATGATCACGGGGTAATCGTGTTCAGTCATTAAATTTGTTCTTATCTTATTTCTTATCAAGGTGACACATGTATTATATATACACACACACTTTTAACATTTTTTTAGTCACAAATTTATGCACAAGTTTCTCAGCTCAACTCACTACATCAGCACCTAAGGCAGTCACTTATGTGAGTAAGCCGACTTACAAACCTGATGACATTATATATTTATGCTAATCATATCATTTTACAAATATGATATAAGTTATAAAATACAAATTTTATTGCTATATAATGATCTGTCACAAATAGCATTACATTTAGGGTTGGCATGGGCCTGAGTGTAATTTTTTTCGAGTTGGCCCAATTAGGTTTGGGTCAGACTTGGATTTGGGCTCAGACCAAGCTAGGGCTTGGGTTCTCCAAAACTTTTTGGGCCTAAGTCTGGCCCAAAGTATGAAAAAAATTTTAGAAAGGGTTTGGATAGGGATATGGCCCAGCCCAACCTGGCCCATTTCCAACCCTAATTACATTACAATCTACATAAGCCCAAAGATTCAACATGTGAATGGGCTTAGTAAATGGGTCCATAATCATTTGGCACATAGATATATATTTAAAGATCACTTCTTTTTTGTGTAATAATGTCTCTAGTAAAATTATTCTTTGTATCAATATGTTTGGTTCTTCCATACTACTTTGGATCCTTCACATAGATAATTACTACTTGATTATCAGAATAAATTATCATTGGTTCATTGATATTCTTAACAAATCCCAAACTTTGCAAAAATCTTCTCAACCAAACTGCTTCTTACATTGTAGCTGAGCATGCTATAAATTTAGCCTCCATTCTTGATAATATAGTGCAGCTTTGTTTCTTGTTACTCTATGAAATAGCATCATTATTTAGCAAGAAAATATAGCCAGAAGTAGATTTGCACTCATCTAGGTCTCTTGTCCAATCTACATCTAAATATCCCATCAAGAACAAATCATTTCCTTGATAACATAAAGAATAGTCCATTGTACCTTTAAGATATCTCACAATCCTCTTGACCGTCTTCCAATACTTCCTTTCAAGTTTTGATTAATAGCAGCTCAGCAATCTCATGGCAAAGCAGATGTCTGGTCTTGTATACATTGTAACCTACATTAGACTTCCAACAACACTTGAATATAGAATATTTTCTATCTCCCTCTTTTTTTTGGAGTTTTTGGATACATTTGAAGATTTAAGCCTTCACCTTTTGCCATGAGATTGTCAATGGGATTGCAATCTTGCATATAGAAATGTTCAAGAAGCTTTCTGATCTAGGACTCTTGTAAAAAAGCCACTAATTTTCTTGAATGATCGTTCTCAATTTTTACTTTGAGTATGTAAGCTACCTCTCCCATGTCCTTCATCTCAAAATTGGAGGACAATCATTGTTTCATAGTTATAACATACTCTTTGTCATTCCCAACCATCAAATTGTAGGACCATAGCCCCTAACCAACTTTCCAAAAGGCAATTGGTTGAGGGAAGGTGGGGTTTATTAATCTTTATTAACTACATAGAACCCTACGATAAGCATGCGGGGGTGCGTGAGGGGCTTCGCACCTGAGTCAACTCGCATCAAGCCAAATCAACCTCAAGTGATAGGTTGGGCGGCCAGTCCCATTTAATCCCTACCTAGCAGGGGTAGGTCAACCCACGAGTCAACCCTTGAGGATACTACCAGCTCAATAGCCACCCTCTAGCTGGCAACCCCTCTGGTTCCACCAGATGTGCACTGGACTTTGGCCAATAATCCCCTCCCCTAGTGACACTCAGGGGGTCTTGTCAGGTTTCAAATATGCAACCTCACTCTGATACCAATTGTAGGACTATAGCCCCTTACCAACTTCCCAAAAGATAATTGCCAGAGGAAAGACAGAGTTTATTAGTCTTTATTAATTATACAGAACTCTATGATAAGCATGCGAGTATGCATGAGGGGCTTCGCACCTGAGTTGGCCTATATTAAGCCAAATTGACCTCAAGTAACAGACTGGATGATCAGTCCTATTTAATCTCTACCAAGTAAGGGTAGGTCGACTCATGAGTCGACCCCTGAGGACACTGCCAGCTTAACAGCCACCCCCAAACTGGCAACCCTCTGGGTCCCACCAAGTGTGTGCTGGGCTTTGGCCAACACAAATTTATTCTCATAACATTTAACATAAACATAGTGGGCTTCATCGATCATCTTGAAATCATGAGATATAATTGCTCAATAGAATTTCAAGAACCACTATCTGGACAATCGTTGGAGGCCATAGATTGATCCATTTAAACTTCCATACCTTACACTCTTGGTCTTGCTCAACAAAATCTACTGGTTGTTCCATATAGATTTTCTCATCTAACTCTCACTACTATAGGAAAGGGCTATGACAACGGTTCGCAATCGCTATCGTAGATTAAAAAATCACTACCATAGGCTACTATAGTGGTTATCCAACCGCTACCATTGAAGCCATCATCGTAGGTCTATAGAAGCGGTTGTTGCAGCGGTTATCGCAACCGCTATAGTAGGTCGGTATAGTAGCGGTTTACTAACCACTACTATAAGTAAAATTATTGCAACAGTATATAGCAGCAATTAATCAACCGCTGCTATAGGATCAATAATAGCGGTTCATCAACCGCTATAATAGCCTCAGTAGTAGTAGTTACAATAATCGTTGCTTTACCTATTATAGTAGTGGTTGTTAAACTGCTGCTATAAGTTCTATAGCAGCGGTTGTATAATCACTGCTGTAGGTCATCTATGGTAGTGATTATATAATCGTTGCCATAGATCTAATGCGGTAGTTTTACAATCACTACTATATGTTATGACAGCGATTGACACATGATTTACGATAATGATTGGCACATCTACGGTAGTGGTTGGCAATCGCTGTTGTAGATTTTGAATAATAAAAATATATAAATTTTTAATTTTTAATTTTTTTATCTAATAAATATAATTCAATATATAACATAAGAATATATCTAAAATAACATAAAAATAACATAAAAATATATCTAAAATACTCAAATATTATTACTAAATAAAATTTATTATAATATTTTTAAAAAAAATATTAAAAATTTACTAAATCTAAATCTAAATCATCATCACTGGAAGAAGATGGAGCATGAGCTAGAGGAGTTGGAGCTGGAAGGGCGAGAGCTGAAGCATTGGCCAACATATTTTGAATACCCATGAACTTAGCTCCAAAACATGTGGAGATGTCATCACCATGATGGTCATAATGCTCTGTAGTTGAGATGTTCACTCCTCAACCTGAGTAGCCCTCACCATAGCCTGAGCTACTTATGTCAACACCTCCTCAAGCTGCTTCCGATTGACAACTCTAGAAGCATGTAAAGAGATGCTCACCTTAGATTCATAGCTAGTCAACATATGTCCAGACCTACATCAAATCCTCCCATAGTGCTCAGACCCCAAGACTTGAGACAAATAGTCATAAAAAATATTATAATAAATCATATTAATCTATTTATTACTTACAAAATTTTTTTTGATCACAGCATTCATCGACATACTCTTCTTGTCTGTATGGCTGGATCAGAAGATGGCGCTATGGGTGGGCATCACCCCCTCTCTTATCAGCTATAACAATCAATCAGCTTATTAGAAATATAAAAAAAAATATTAATTTAATTTATAAACTAAGATTCAAAATTTATTACCTCTTTATGCACATGACTGGCCATAGACTCACGATCGAGAGTGTGCGTATACTCCTGAGCTGTCCGATTTTCTCGATTCTGATGGAAGACAGTCTAAAATATATTTAAATCATAAGTATTTAAATAATAAATATTTAAAAAGTATTCAAATATAATTATTAGTATATTAAAAAATTTAAAAGTTAAAAATTAAATTTGGAACTTCTGGCTCCTTCAATGCCTAACCATTTCCTCCCACTGACTTAGGGGACAGTCCTGAATCTAAGGAATAAGCTCCTCCAGAGTATCCCATCGGTGCTTGAGCCATCCTTTGTAGAGCTTGATCTTGTAGTTTCGGTATAACTCTTCAATCTTTTGCAGATGGCATCTCGAGCCCACTCATGATCTAAAAAGTCATACCTCCTCTACAAAAAATTATTAGAAGTCAGTTACGAAATTATTCTAATCAAGCATAGTATAAATGTATCACATGCATATATATATAATTAAGATACATTTATCCAAATCTCCTTCCACACTCGCTTCTTAATACCAACATCCATCACTCGCCAATCTACGGGCACAATAGGAATAAAGTCGCAGCACCTCACAAGCACTCCAAAAAAAAATGCATCTCTTGTGCGGTCGTCCTGACTGGCCTCCTCTCTCAATCGTACTCCACCATGACTTGATGCTTGCGGTTTCACACATGCGGCATGCATGTGGAACCACAAAATATCCTACTGAATGATGCACCTGCAATAAAAATATATTATATAAATAAATAAGAATATATAATAACTATATAAAAAATAAATAAATAATTAATATAATAAAAACCTACTCTCACTGGTCATGGGATCGTGCGACGTGAATGCTAATGAAGACTCATCGGTGGGTAGAGTATATGTCGAAGATGTAGCTGATGATGGAGGCTTAAATGTCGATGGTGCCTGGGCAATCGAAGCCGATGCTGGTGTGAAGGTAGATGGAGAATACTTCGACTGTGACTCAGATGTGGAGCTCCACATAGCCTGCCAACGGATGGAGGTGAAAGCTAGATGACATTTTGGTGCTATCATGACCCACAACATTAATGAACATTAACCAATATAATATATTAAATAATAATATTAATAGAGCATCAATAGATAGACTCTAATATTTATACCAAAATATTGAACTCATTGTCTAATGGCATCTACAATGTACGAATGTCGAAGATTATGTACATTAATCAATTGACGGATCTATCGTTGTACAATGCAATAAACAAAAGCAACAAGATATAAATAGTAATCCAAAAAATTTTATGCAATAAATTCTACAACATGAATTACATCCATAAATAAATTCTAACATTTATACCAGAACATTATTAGAGTTAAAGGAGTCCGGATGAGAGTATTAATAAAGCTCAAACTCTACTTCTGCAGCCCATGAACCATCACTCAAATGTATCTCTATAGGAGTTCCACTCATGGCCGGAGGATGGAGGATGGAGCTTCGGGCCACAGCTCTCGATAATAATCACCGCCTCCTCGATGGCCGCCACTACCATGCCTCAAAATCCAGCTACCAAATTATAGTCCAGAACCCGATGATCAAGAATCTACTGGCACGGCCCAGAACCCGCCAGTGGAGATTCTCGTACCGACTAGCATGATACGACTCAAGGTCATCAGCATGGTCCAAAATCCGCCAACATGGCCCAGAACCTGTCGGCATGGTCCAGAACTTGCCAGCGGATGTTTTTAGCTTATCGATCGATACAGTCCATGGCATGGCCCAAAACTTGCTGGCACGGCCCAGAACCCACTGGTGGAGGTTCTCTTATCCGTCGGCATGGCCTGATCCAAGGCCGCCAGCATGGCACGACATGGTCCAAGGCCACCGACATGGCCTAGAATCCATCAGCATGGTCCAGAACCTATCGATGGATGTTTTTAGCTTACCGACCAACATAGTTCATGGCACGGCCTAGAACCCACCGATGCGATACGGTCCAAGACCATCGGCATGACATGGCACAATCCAAGGCTGCCAACATGGCCTAGAATCTATCGACATGGTCTAGAACCAACCAACGGGATTCTCTTACTGGTCGACATGGCCCACGATCATCGGCATGGCCCAAAACCCATCGGCACAGCCCAAGGCCGCCCACGGCCGCTAACATGGCTGGCACAGCATAGCCCAGAACCCATCAACACGGACCATGGTTGCCAGCACGTCCCAAAACTCGATGATGGGAGTTTTTTTTAAATATTATTATAAATATTATAATTAATAATTAATAAATATTACTATGAAATAAAATTAAAAAATCATACTTATGATTGTGGGGAGGGGTATCTCACAAAGCTTCAAGGATCGCCAGCGGTGGCAGTGCTAGAGGGAGGGGGCGATACTATAAATACACTACTATAAAAAGAGGCTATGACAGTACATACTATGGTAATAGTTTTTGAAATCGCTGCAATAGAGTCTACGGTAGTGGTTCATCGCTGCAATAGATCCGACCTATGACAGCGGTTACAACAAATCACTGCCATATGTAGGACCTATGGCAGCAGTTTCTTCCAACCTATGGCAACGGTTTCTTGTAACCGCTGTCATATATCGGATCTATGGTAGCAATTTTTTATAATTGCTATCATATATCAGACCTATAGTAGTAATTTCTTATAACCACTGCTATACGTCGATCTATGGCAGTGATTATTTGTAACCGCTATAATATATATATTTTTTATTTTTTTAAGTAATACATAATTTTAAAATTTAATATCCATCTTCACCATTCATTATCTAAATAATTATCATCAAAGTATCATCGCAAAAGATCACCTCGATATGATGATCCTAGCTTCATCGATCAGAAAAATTTGATTTCGATGATCACGAACGATGATGGATGATCTGATAGATGAAGACCTCCAATAGGTCTAAAAACCTACAACGATGATCTCAGTTATGTTTGTAGCATACTATCAAAGTTTTATTTCAATCGGATATCGTTATCTTGATCAATTTAATATAGATTAATTTCGACTGTTAAATGATAAACGAGTGATCAAAGGACCAGACGATGTCCGATTATGAGATAATTTCTTTTATAAATGATCTTGGCTACTACTTTAATCATTTTTTATGGTGGTGATTATAAAATTCAACTCGTGAGATTAAGAATGATCTAAAACTATGCGTCATCTGATAACCATTCTTAAACTTCATGGGTTAATGTGAATAGTTCATAATCAGACGTGAATAATTCATAAGAAAATGATTTAAATTTTACTATCATCGTCATATAAAATGATTAAAATTATAGCAAAAATTATTTAACTAAAAAATTATCTCATAATCGAATGTCGTTTAGCCCTTTAATCATTTGTTTCTAATTTAATGGCTGAAATCATTCCATACTAAATTGACCATGATAACGATATCTGATTGAAGTAAAATTTTGATAGTATGCTACAAATATCATCGAGATCATTGTTGTAGATTTTTGGACCAATCAAAGATCTTCATCTATCAGTCATCGCATCATCGTTCGTCATCATTGAAATCAAATTTTTCTGATCGATGAAGCTAGGGCCATCGGATCGAGATGATCTTTTGTGACAATACTCTAATGTTAATTATTTAGATAATGAATGATGAAGATGAGCATTAAATTTTAAAATTATATAATATTTAAAAAAAATAAAATAAAATTTATTTTCAATCTACGGTAGCGGTTACTAAAAATTACTGCTATAGATCTATGACAGTGGTTATAAACCGCTACCTTAAATCTATTGCAGTGGTTTACTGTAACCATTGCCATAGATCACGGCAGCGGTTCGAAAATCGCTGTCGTAGGTTAGGTTAAAAAAAAATTTAATTTTCTTTTCTTTCATGTGCGCTCTCTCTCTTTCCCCTCCTCTCCATCGTTGGTGAGACTCCATCCATCCCCGGTTGTGGCCGCCCGCCCCCCATCCTTCCCATCCCGGACCACCCACCGCCCGCCCTTCCCATCCCCGACCGCCACCGCCCCGTGCCCTTCCATCCCGCCGCTCGTCCCCTACCCTCCCCATCCTCGACTGCCACCACCCTGCCCTCTCCATCCTCAGCCACTCGTCCCTTCCCTCCCCATCCCCCGGTCGCTCACCCCCTGCCCTTCCCATCCCTGACTATCGCCCCATGCCCTCCCCATCCCCAGCCGCTTGCCCCTGCCCTCCCCATCCCCGATCGCCACCACCCCTGCCCTCCCCATCCCCGACCGCCCCCCCTTGCCCTCCCCGACCGCCTGTCCCCCACCCCTCCCATCCCCAGCTGCTGCCGCCCATCCCCCGTCCTCCCCATCCCTGGCTGCGGCCGCTCACTCCTCGCCCTCCCCATCCCCGCCTGCCCGCCGTGCCTTGCCCTTTCCATCCTCGATCGTTCGCCCCCTGCCCTCCCCATCCCCGATCGCCACCGCCCCTGCCCTCCCCATCCCCTGGCCTCTCCATCACGATGCCCCTCCGGGCCCCTCCTCTCTCTCTCTCTCTTTTTTTTTTTTCTCTTTCTTTTTCTATCTCACTATCTTGCTATTGTTTCGTAAGTTATCTTTAGCGCCGTCGTCTTCCTCCAGCACCGTCGCTGGCAACCCTCGAAGCTTTCAATGCGACCCCCTCTCTATAGTCATAGGTATATTTTTTATTTTAATTTTATAATATTATTTATTAATCACTGGATTAGATTTGTTAATGGGTCAAGTTTGGGTCAAAACCTAGATATTCAGATCCGAACCCGATTTTAATTATTGGTATCAGATCCAAACTTGAATACCCGATGGCTCCGTACTTGAAGTACCAGATCCGGATCCTAATGGATCTCGAATATTCAGACCCAATTTTGGGATCCAAAACTAAGAAAAAAAGAGGAAGAGAGGGAGGGAGGGGGCCTGACCTTGCTGCTATCATCGACAAGGGAGATCGAGAGAGAGAGGGAGGGAGGGGGTCCGACCTCGCTAGCGAGGAAGATCGAGAGAGTGAGAGAGAGAGGGAGGGGTTCGGCCTCGCCACCGTCGCCAGCGAGGAAGATCGAGAGAGGGAGAGAGGGAGGGGGTCCGACCGTATCATATCGTACCATGTTCGTAGGCCGTGCCATGCTGTACCGTATCTTGGGTCGTGCCATGTCGGTAGTTCGTGCCTTGGGTCGTGTCATGCTGGTAGGCCATGCCATAGGCCGTATTGGCTGCTAAGAGAACCTTCGACCGCTAAGAGAACTTCCATCTTGTTGTTTTTATTTATTGCATTGCATAGCGATAGACCGATCGATTGATTAATGTACATAATCTTTGGCATACGTATATTTATATAATTATACGGATGGTACCTAGGCATATCTTTGATTATTGTTCAACATATTATATTGGTTAATGTTCATTAATATTGCAGGTCATGATGGCACCAAAACACCATCTAGCTTTCACCCCCTGTCTCTCGACGGGTTACGTGGAGTTCAACATCTGAGGAGCAATCAGAGCATATTCCATCCACCTCCGTATCGACTGCTCAAGGACCTCCACCGTCGGCATCTAGTACTCCACCAATATTTGAGTCTCTACTGTCATCCACATCACCGATATATGCTACTCCACCAATATCTGAGTATATATTTTTATTATATTATTTATTTATTTTTTATATAGTATTTGTACACTTATATATTTGCATAACATATTTTCATTATAGGTACATCATCCAGTAGGACATTTCGCAGTCCCATACGTATGACGCATATGTAAAACCGCCAGCATCAAATGATGGTACAGTATAATCCAAAGGGAAGGCCAGTAGGGGAGACTGCGTCGGAGATGCATTCCTTTTTTGGAGTGCTTATGAGGTGGTCAGACATTATTCCCATAGAGCCTAAAGACTGACGATTGATGGATGATACTATCAGGAACCAGGTGTGGGAGGAGATATGGATAAGTGCATCTTAATTATATTTATGTATTTATATGTTTATATTGATTAGAATAATTTTGTAACTAACTTTTGATAACTTTATGTAGAAGAGGTATGATTTTTCTGATCACGAAAGGGCTCGAGATGCCTGACTGAAGAAGATCGGAGAGTTGTATCGGAGCTACAAGATCGAGCTTTACAGAAGATGGCTCGAGCACCGACGAGACACTCCAAAGGAGCTTGTTTCTTGGATACAGGATTATCCTTCGAGTCAGTGGGAGAGGATGGTTACACATTGGAGGAGCCAGGTGTTCGAGGTAAAATTACTAACTTTTAAATTTTTTAATATACTTAAAATTATATTTAAATATTTTTTAAATATTTATTATTTATTTGAATACTTGTTAAGCTACCTCCTATCAGAATTGGAAGAATTGGGCAGTCCAGGAGTATACGCACACTCTCGACCGTGAGTCTATGGTCAGTCGTGTGCATAAAGAGGTAATAAATTCTAAATTTTATTAGATAAATTAAATTGATATTTTTTCATGTTTTTGATAAACTGATCCATTGTTATAGCTGATGAGAGATGGAGTGATGCTTAGCTTTAGTGAGATCTTTTGATCCAATCGTACGAGCAAGAAGGGCAGGCCGATGAATGCCATGATCGAAAGGATTTTTGTAAGTATTAAATATATTAGTATATATGATTAATATTATAGCATTTCTTATAAAATTTTATTTGCATTTATAATTACAGGATCAGTTAGATGCACTCGCTCGCGAGGGCCCGAATACCTCTAGCCCCCATGACCATATGTCTCAGGTGTTGGGGCCTGAGCACTCTGGAAGGATCCGATGCAGGCCCGGACATATGCCGACCAGCTATTGGTCAGAGGCTAGCATCTTTTCATAGGCTTCTAGTGTCGTCAGTCGGGAGGAGCTTGAGGTGGCATTGGCATGGGCAGATCATGTTGCGATGCGGGCAGATCGGACTGAGGAGCGCATATATCATCTAGAGGGCATCATGAGAGATATGGTGTCGACGCTCAGCAAAGCATGATACGGAACTCTAAAGGTCATCAGCAGGCTCCAAAATCCCCAACCATGCCCAGAACCTTCGCATGGTCCAGAACTTGCCAGGCGAGTTTTTTTAGCTACGATCAACATCCATGGCATGGCCCAAAACTTGCTGGGCACGGCCAAAAACCCACTTGGTTGGGAGTGTCTCTTATCCGATCGCATGGACCTATCCAAGCCGCTGGCATGGCACGACATGTCCAAGGCCACCGACATGCCTAGAAATCCATCAGCATGTCCAGAACCTATCGAGGATGTTTTTAGCTTACCGACCAATACAGTTCATTGGCACGTCTAGAACCACCGATGCATACGGCCAAGAACCACGGCATACATGCACAATCCAAGGCTGCCAACATTGCCTAGAATCTTCACATGGTCTAGAACCAAACAACGGGATTCTCTTACTGTTCGACATGCCCACGAATCATCGCATGGCCCAAAAACCCATCGGCACAGCCCAAGCCGCCCACTGCCGCTAACAGGCTGCACAGCATAGCCCAGAACCCACAACACGGACCCTGCGTTGCCAGCACGTCCAAAAACTCGCATGAGGGAGTTTTTTATAAAATTATTATAAATATTATAATTAATATAATAAATATTACTATGAAATAAAATAAAAAATCGATACTTATTGTGGAGGGTATCTCACAAAGCTCAAGATCGCCACAGGTGCAGTGCTAGAGGAGGGCGATACTATTAAAATACACACTATAAAAAGAGGCTATGACAACATACTATGTAATAGTTTTGAAAATGGCATGCAATAGGTCACGGTAGTGTTCACCTGCAATAGACGACCGATGACCAAAAGCGGTTACAAAAATCACTCCATATGTAGACGATGCACAGTTCTTCCAAACCTATATCGCAACGTTTTGAACCGCTTCAATAATCGCATCTATGGTAGCAATGTTTTAATGCTATTCATATATCAAACCTATAGTAGTAATTTCTTATAACCAACTGCTATACGTCGATCTATGGCAGTGATTATTTGTAACCGCTATAATATATATATTTTTTTTTTTAAGTAAATACATAATTTAATAAAATTTAAATCCATCTTCACCATTCATTATCAAAATAATGTATTCATCAAAGTATCATCGCAAAGATTCACCTCATGATGATCCTAGCTTCATCGATCAGAAAAAATTGATTTCGATATCACGAACGATGATGGATGATCTGATAACTGCAAGACCTCCAATAGGCTAAAACCTACAACGATGATCGTCATTAGATATTTGTAGCATACTATCAAATTTTATTTCAATGGATATCTTATCTTGATCAATTAATATAGATAATTTCGACTGTTAAATGATAAACGATGATCAAAGGACCAGACATTGTCCGATATGAGATAATTTCTTTATAAATGATCTTGGCTACTACTTTAATCATTTGTTTATGGTGCGTGATATAAAATCAAACTCGTGAGATTAAGAATGATCAAAAACTTGCGTCATCTGATAACCATTCTTAAACTTGGGTTAATGTGAATAGTCATAATCAACTGATAATTCATAAAAAATGATTAAAATTTACATCATCGTTCATTAATAAAATGATTAAAATATATAGCAAAAATTATTTAACTCAAAAAATTATCTCATATGAATGTCGTTAGCCCTTAATCATTGTTTCTATTTAAGGCTGAATGAAATCATTCCATTACTAAATGGACCATGATAACGATATCTGATTGAAGTAAAATTTGATAGTATGCTACAAATATCATCGAATCATTGGGTAGATGTTTTGGACCAATCAAAGATCTTCATCTATCAAGTCAGTCGCATCATCGTTCTCATCATTTGAAAATCAAATTTTTCGACGATGAAAGCTAGGCCATCGATCAGAGATGATCTTTGTGACAATACCTCTAATTTTAATATTTAGATAATGAATATAAGATGAGCATTAAATTTTAAATATATAATATTTAAAAAAAATAAAAAATAAAATTATTTTCAATCTACGTAGCGGTTACTAAAAAATACTCTATAGATCTATGACAGTGGTTATAAACCCTATCCTTAATCTATTCATGTGTTTACTTAACCATGCCATAAGATCCACGCAGCGAGTTCGAAAATCGCTGTCTTAGTTACGGTTTAAAAAATTTAATTTTCTTTCTTCTGTGCGCTCTCTCCTTTCCCCTCCTCTCAATCCGTTGTGGACTCCAATCCATCCCGCGTTGTGGCCGCCCCGCCCCCATCCTCCCATCCCGGACCACCCACCCGCCCGCCCTTGCCCATCCCCGACCGCCACGCCCCGTGCCCCCCATCCCCGACCGCTCGTCCCCCTACCCGTCCCCCATCCATCGACTGCACCACCCTGCCCTTCCATCCTCACCACTCGTCCCCTTCCCTCCCCATCCCGGGTCGCTCACCCCCTGCCCCCCACCCTGACTATCGCCCCATGCCTCCCCATCCCCAGCCGCTTGCCCTGCCCCTCCCCATTCCCCGTCGCACACCACCCCTGCCCTCCCCATCCCCGACCGCCCCCCCTTGCCCTCCACGACGCCTGTCCCCCACCACTCCCATCCCCAGCTGCTGCCGCCCATCCCCCCGTCTCCCCATCCCTGGCTCGGCCGCTCACTCCTCGGCCCTCCCCATCCCCGCCTGCCCGCCGTGCCTTGCCCTTTCCATCCATCGAATCGTTCCCCCCTGCCCTCCATCCCCGATCCCACCGCCCCTGCCTCCCATCCTCTCTCCGCACACCCCCCGGCCCCTTCCTCTCCATGCACGATGCCCCTCCGGGTATAGGATCAATAATACGTTCATCAAACCGATAAAGCCTAAGTAGTAGTACAATAATCGTTGCTTACTATTATAGTAGTGTTTAAACTGCTGCTATAATATAGCAGCGGTTGATAATCACTGCTGTAGTCATCTATGTTAGTATTAAATCGTGCCATAGATCTAATGCGTATTTACAATCACACTATATGATGAAGCGATTGACACATGATTACGAAATGATTGCACATCTACGTAGTGGTGGCAATCGCTGTTGTAGATTTGAATATAAAAATATATAAATTTAATTTTAATTTTTTTATCTAAAAATATAACAATATAACATAAGAATATATTAAAATAACATAAAATAACATAAAAATATATCTAAAATACTCAAATATTATTACTAAATAAAATTTATTATAATATTTTTAAAAAAAATATTAAAAAATTACTAAATCTAAATCTAAATCATCATCACTGGAAGAAGATGGAGCAAGCTAGAGGAGTTGAGCTGGAAGGGCGAGAGGAAGCATTGCCAACATATTTTGAATACCCATGAACTTTGCTCCAAACATGTGGAGATTCATCACATGATGTCATAATCTCTAGTTGAGATGTTCACTCCTCAACCTGAGTAGCCCTCACCATAGCCTGAGCTCTTATGTCAACACCTCCTCAAGCTGCTCCGATTGACAAACTCTAGAAGCATTAAAGAGATGCTACCTTAGATTCAAGCTATCAACTATGTCCAGACCTACATCAAATCCTCCATAGTGCTCAGACCCCAAGACTTGAGACAATATATAAAAATATTATAATAAATCAAAATCTATATTACTAAAAATTTTTTTGATCACAGCATTCATCACATACTCTCTTGTCTGTATGGCTGGATCAGAAGATGGCGCTATGGTGGCATCACCCCCCTTTATCAGCTATAACAATCAATCAGCTTTTAGAAATAAAAAAAAATATAATTTAATTAATAAACTAAGATTCAAAATTTATTACCTCTTATGCACAGACTGCCATAGACTCACGATCGAGAGTGTGCGTATACTCCTGAGCTGTCCGATTCTCATTCTGATGGAGACAGTCTAAAATATATTTAATCATAAGTATTAAATAAAAATATTAAAAAGTATTCAAATATAATTATATATTAAAATTAAAATTTAAAAATTAAATTGGAACTTTGGCTCCTTCAATGCCTAACCATTTCCTCCACGACTTAGGGACAGTCCTGAATCTAAGAATAAGCTCCTCCAGAATCCCATCGGTCTGAGCCATCCTTTGTAGAGCTTGATCTTGTAGTTCGTATAACTCTTCAATTTTGCAGATGCATCTCGAGCCCACTCATGATCTAAAAAGTCATACCTCCTCTACAAAAATTATTAGAAGCAGTTACGAAATTATTCTAATCAAGCATAGTATAAATGTATCAGCATATATATATTAAGATAATTATCCAATCTCCTCCACACTCGTTCTTAATACCAACATCCATCACTCCCAACACGGCACAATAGGAATAAAGTCGCAGCACCTCACAAGCACTCCCAAAAAAAATGCATCTCTTGTGCGGTCGCCGACTGGCCTCCTCTTAATCGTACTCCACCATGACTTGATGCTTGCGGTTTCACACATGCGGCATGCATGTGAACCACAAAATCTACTGAATGATGCCTGCAATAAAATATATTATATAAATAAATAAGAATATAATAACTATAAAAAATAAATAAATAATAATATATAAAAACCTACTCTCACTGGTCATGGGACTTGCACTGAATGCTAATAAGACTCATCGTGGAGAGTATATCGAAAGGTAGCTGATATGGAGCTTAAAATGTCGATGTGCCTGGGCAATCGAAGCCGATGCTGGTGTGAAGGGATGGAGAATACTTCGACGTGACTCAGATGTGGAGCTCCACATAGCTGCCAACTCATGAGGTGAAAGCTAGAGACATTTTGGTGCTATCAGACCACAAACATTAATGAACATTAACCAAATAATATTAAATAATAATATTAAATAGAGTCAATAGATAGACTCAAATTAACCAAAATATTGAAACTCATTGTCCTAAGCATCTACAAGTACGAATGTCGAAGATTATGTACACTAATCAATTGACGATCTATCGTTGTACAATGCAATAAACAAAAGCAACAAGATATAAATAGTAATCCAAAAAATTTATGCAATAAATTCTACATTTTTGAATAACAAAATAAATTCTAACAGTTAGAGATGTTAGAGTAAAGAATAGTAATAAAGCTCAAACTCTACTTCTGCAGCCCATGAACCATCACTTAAATATCTCTATAGGAGTTTCCACTCATGGCCGAAGATAGAGGATGGAGCTTCGGGCCACAGCTCTCGATAATAATCACCGCTCCTCGATGGCCACCACCACCATGCCTCAAAATCCAGCTACCAAATTATAGCCAGAACCCGATGATCAAAATCTACGCACGCCCAAACCCAGGAATTCTCGTACCGACTAGCATGATACATCAAGGTCATCAGCAGTCCAAATCCCCAACAGGCCCAGAACCTTCGCATGGTCCAAACTTGCCAGGGATTTTTAGCTATCGATCATACAGTCCATGGCATGGCCCAAACTGCTGGCACGCCAAACCCACTGGTGGAGTCTCTTATCCGTCGCAATGGCCTGATCCAAGCCGCTGCATGGCACGACATGTCCAGGCCACGACATGGCCTAGAAATCCATCAGCATGGTCCAAAACCTATCGAGGATGTTTTTAGCTTACCGACCAATACAGTTCATGGCACGGCAACCCACCGATGCGATACGGTCCAAGAAATCGGCATACATGCACAATCAAGGCTGCCAACAGCCTAGAATCTTCACATGGTCTAGAACCAACCAACGGGATTCTCTTACTGGTCCAGGCCCACGATCGCATGGCCCAAACCCATCGGCACAGCCCAAGCCGCCCCGGCCGCTAACAGGCTGCACAGATAGCCCAGAACCCACAACAGACCATGGTTGCCAGCACGTCCCAAAACTCGATGATGGGAGTTTTTTTAAAAATTATTATAAATATTATAATTAATAAATAAATATTACTATGAAATAAAATAAAAATCATACTTATGTGGGGGTATCTCACAAAGCTCAAGATCGCCCAGGTGCATGCTAGAGGGAGGCGATACTATTAATACACTACATAAAAAGAGCTATGACATACATACTATATAGTTTAAAGTAATAGGTCAAAATCGCTGCAATAGAGACCGACAGGGTTAAAAAATCACTCCATATGTAGAACTATGGCACAGTTCTTCCAACCTATGCAACGGTTCTTGAACCGCTGTCATAATCGATCTATGGTAGCAATTTTTTATGCTATCATATATCGACCTATAGTAGTAATTTCTTATAAACCACTGCTATACGTCGATCTATGGCAGTGATTATTTGTAACCGCTATAATAATATATTTTATTTTTTTAAGTAATACATAATTTTAAAATAAATCCATCTTCACCATTCATTATCTAAATAATTCATCAAGTATCATCGCAAAGATCACCTCATATGATCCTAGCTTCATCGACAGAAAAATTTGATTTCGATGATCACGAACGATGATGGATGATTGATAATGAAGACCTCCAATAGGTCTAAAAACCACAACGATGATCTCATTATTTTTAGCATACTATCAAATTTTATTTCAATGGATATCATCTTGATCAATTAATATAGATAATCGACTGTTAAATGATAACAGTGATCAAAGACCAGACGAGTCCGATTATGAGATAATTTCTTTTATAAATGATCTGGCTATACTTTAATCATTTTTTATGGTGTGAATAAAATTCAATCGTGAGATTAAGAATGATCAAAAACATGCGTCATCTATAACCATTCTTAACTTCAGGGTTAATTGAATAGTCAAATCAGACGTGATAATTCATAAGAAAATGATTAAAATTTACTATCATCGTCATAAATGATTAAAAATATAGCAAAAATTATTAACTAAAAAATTATCTCATAATCGAATGTCGTTAGCCCTTAATCATTGTTTCAATTTAATGGCTGAAATCATTCCATACTAAATTGACCATGATAACATATCTGATTGAAGTAAATTTGATAGTATGCTACAAATATCATCGAATCATTGGTAGATTTGGACCAATCAAAGATCTTCATCTATCAGTCATCGCATATCTTCGTCATCATTGAAATCAAATTTTCTGACGATGAAGCTAGGGCCATCGATCGAGATGATGTTGTGACAATACTCTAATTTAATTTAGATAATGAATAAGATGAGCATTAAATTTTAAATAAATAATATTTAAAAAAAATAAAATAAAATATTTCAATCTACGGAGCGGTTACTAAAAATACGCTATAGATCTATGACAGGGTTATAAACCCTACCTTAAATCTATTGCTGGTTTACTGTAACCATTGCCATAGATCAGCAGCGTTCGAAAATCGCTGTCGTAGTAGTTAAAATTTAATTTTCTTTTCTTTCTGGCCTCTCTCTCCCCTCCTCTCCATCGTTGGTGAGACTCCATCCACCCTTGTGGCCCCCCCCCCATCCTTCCCATCCCGGACCACCCACCGCCCGCCCTTCCCATCCCCGACCGCCACCGCCCCGTGCCCTTCCCATCCCCGACCGCTCGTCCCTACCCTCCCCATCCTCGACTGCACCACCCTGCCCTCTCCATCCTCACCACTCGTCCCTTCCCCTCCCCATCCCCCGGTCGCTCACCCCCTGCCCTTCCCATCCCTGACTATCGCCCCATGCCCCCCATCCCCAGCCGCTTGCCCTGCCCTCCCCATCCCCGATCGCCACCACCCCTGCCCTCCCCATCCCCGACCGCCCCCCCTTGCCCTCCCCGACGCCTGTCCCCCCCTCCCCATCCCCAGTGCTGCCGCCCATCCCCCCGTCCTCCCCATCCCGGCTGCGGCCGCTCACTCCTCGCCTCCCCATCCCCGCCTGCCCGCCGTGCCTTGCCTCCATCCTCGTCGTTCCCCCCTGCCCTCCCCATCCCCGATCGCCACCGCCCCTGCCCTCCCCATCCCTCCTCTCCATCACGATGCCCCTCCGGGCCCCTCCTCTCTCTCTCTCTCTTTTTTTTTTCTTTTTCTATCTCACTATCTTGCTATTGTTTCGTAAGTTATCTTTAGCGCCGTCGTCTTCCTCCAGCACCGTCGCTGGCAACCCTCGAAGCTTTCAATGCGACCCCCTCTCTATAGTCATAGGTATATTTTTTATTTTAATTTTATAATATTATTTATTAATCACTGGATTAGATTTGTTAATGGGTCAAGTTTGGGTCAAAACCTAGATATTCAGATCCGAACCCGATTTTAATTATTGGTATCAGATCCAAACTTGAATACCCGATGGCTCCGTACTTGAAGTACCAGATCCGGATCCTAATGGATCTCGAATATTCAGACCCAATTTTGGGATCCAAAACTAAGAAAAAAAGAGGAAGAGAGGGAGGGAGGGGGCCTGACCTTGCTGCTATCATCGACAAGGGAGATCGAGAGAGAGAGGGAGGGAGGGGGTCCGACCTCGCTAGCGAGGAAGATCGAGAGAGTGAGAGAGAGAGGGAGGGGTTCGGCCTCGCCACCGTCGCCAGCGAGGAAGATCGAGAGAGGGAGAGAGGGAGGGGGTCCGACCGTATCATATCGTACCATGTTCGTAGGCCGTGCCATGCTGTACCGTATCTTGGGTCGTGCCATGTCGGTAGTTCGTGCCTTGGGTCGTGTCATGCTGGTAGGCCATGCCATAGGCCGTATTGGCTGCTAAGAGAACCTTCGACCGCTAAGAGAACTTCCATCTTGTTGTTTTTATTTATTGCATTGCATAGCGATAGACCGATCGATTGATTAATGTACATAATCTTTGGCATACGTATATTTATATAATTATACGGATGGTACCTAGGCATATCTTTGATTATTGTTCAACATATTATATTGGTTAATGTTCATTAATATTGCAGGTCATGATGGCACCAAAACACCATCTAGCTTTCACCCCCTGTCTCTCGACGGGTTACGTGGAGTTCAACATCTGAGGAGCAATCAGAGCATATTCCATCCACCTCCGTATCGACTGCTCAAGGACCTCCACCGTCGGCATCTAGTACTCCACCAATATTTGAGTCTCTACTGTCATCCACATCACCGATATATGCTACTCCACCAATATCTGAGTATATATTTTTATTATATTATTTATTTATTTTTTATATAGTATTTGTACACTTATATATTTGCATAACATATTTTCATTATAGGTACATCATCCAGTAGGACATTTCGCAGTCCCATACGTATGACGCATATGTAAAACCGCCAGCATCAAATGATGGTACAGTATAATCCAAAGGGAAGGCCAGTAGGGGAGACTGCGTCGGAGATGCATTCCTTTTTTGGAGTGCTTATGAGGTGGTCAGACATTATTCCCATAGAGCCTAAAGACTGACGATTGATGGATGATACTATCAGGAACCAGGTGTGGGAGGAGATATGGATAAGTGCATCTTAATTATATTTATGTATTTATATGTTTATATTGATTAGAATAATTTTGTAACTAACTTTTGATAACTTTATGTAGAAGAGGTATGATTTTTCTGATCACGAAAGGGCTCGAGATGCCTGACTGAAGAAGATCGGAGAGTTGTATCGGAGCTACAAGATCGAGCTTTACAGAAGATGGCTCGAGCACCGACGAGACACTCCAAAGGAGCTTGTTTCTTGGATACAGGATTATCCTTCGAGTCAGTGGGAGAGGATGGTTACACATTGGAGGAGCCAGGTGTTCGAGGTAAAATTACTAACTTTTAAATTTTTTAATATACTTAAAATTATATTTAAATATTTTTTAAATATTTATTATTTATTTGAATACTTGTTAAGCTACCTCCTATCAGAATTGGAAGAATTGGGCAGTCCAGGAGTATACGCACACTCTCGACCGTGAGTCTATGGTCAGTCGTGTGCATAAAGAGGTAATAAATTCTAAATTTTATTAGATAAATTAAATTGATATTTTTTCATGTTTTTGATAAACTGATCCATTGTTATAGCTGATGAGAGATGGAGTGATGCTTAGCTTTAGTGAGATCTTTTGATCCAATCGTACGAGCAAGAAGGGCAGGCCGATGAATGCCATGATCGAAAGGATTTTTGTAAGTATTAAATATATTAGTATATATGATTAATATTATAGCATTTCTTATAAAATTTTATTTGCATTTATAATTACAGGATCAGTTAGATGCACTCGCTCGCGAGGGCCCGAATACCTCTAGCCCCCATGACCATATGTCTCAGGTGTTGGGGCCTGAGCACTCTGGAAGGATCCGATGCAGGCCCGGACATATGCCGACCAGCTATTGGTCAGAGGCTAGCATCTTTTCATAGGCTTCTAGTGTCGTCAGTCGGGAGGAGCTTGAGGTGGCATTGGCATGGGCAGATCATGTTGCGATGCGGGCAGATCGGACTGAGGAGCGCATATATCATCTAGAGGGCATCATGAGAGATATGGTGTCGACGCTCAGCACACATTTTAGAGGTGCCTTCATGGGCTTTGAGGATATGTTGGCATGCATTTCAACTCTAGCTCCTTCAACTTCGGCTCCAGCTCCATCTCCCGGGGATGACGATGATGTAGATTTAGGAGACTTTTGATGTATTTTTTTAAAAAAATATTATAATAAATTTTATTTGATAATAAAATTTTAGTATTTTAAAAATATTTTTATGTTTATAATATTTTTTGTATTATATATCTCTACATTTGTTAGATAAAATATATAAAAAATTAAAAATTTTATATTTTTTTAATTATTCAAAAGCTACGATAATGATTTTACAACCGTTGCCGTAGACGTGACAACCGTTGCCATAAGCAATGTATCAACCACTGTATTAGACCTATGATAGTGGTTACGTAACCGCTTCTATAGATAAGCCTATGGCAGTGATTCTATAACCACTGCCATAGATCGGTCTATCACAGTGGTTACCGCTGCAATAGACGTCTATGGCAATGATTTTCATAACCACTGCAACAACTGCTACCATAGACCTACGACAATGACTATAGTAGCAACAGTTAGCTAACCGCTGTCATATCCTATAGCAATAATTTTTTAGACTATGGTAGCGGTTACAAATCGCTGCCATAACCCAATTCTGTAGTAGTAATAGCCTGAGAGAGAGACAGATAAAGATAGTGAGATATAGAGAGAGAAAGAGAAAAGAGAGAGTGTGACAGACAAAGAGAGAGAGGAAAGAGAGAGAGAGAGAGATAAAGAGACAGAAAGAGAGAAAGAGTAGGGAGGTCGAGGGGGTGGCAGCAGTGCAAGAGGAGGGGGTGGCAACAGTGGGTCAAGCCGAGGGAAGAGAGGAGAGAAGAGAGAGAGAGAGAGAGAGAAGGTGGGGCTAGCTGAGGAAGAGAGAGGCGGGGCCGGCGATGGAGTCAGCTAGGGAACAAGGAGGAGGCAGGGGAGGTGGTAGGGCTAGTTGGAAAAGAAGGAGGAGGTGGGGTCAGCCAGGAAAGAAGGAGGAGGCAGGGCTGGTTGGGGAGGAGGGAGGCATGCGGGGCTAGTGAGGGGGCCGACCAGGGAAGAAGGAGGAGGTGGGGGAGGAGGCAGTGCCAATCGGGGATAAAAAAGGAGGTGGGGCTGATTGAGGGATGCCAGGGACGAGTGCATCGATGGTAGAGAGGAGGGAGAGAGGGAGGAAAAGCTCACCGTTGGTGGAGAGGAGGGAGAGAAAGAGCTTAGGAGAGGAAAACTAAAATGAGGTGGGTCAAAAAAAAATGATCTTATTTATGGTAGTAATTTTCAAACTGTTGCCATAGGCATACGGCAGTAGTTACTGAAAATTGCTGTAATAGACCTATTATAGGGGCTCCAAAAATGCTGTCATGGTTTAATATAATTTTTTTTATTTTTTGAATATGATGTAATTTTAAAATTTAAAGTCCATCTTCATCGTTCATTATCTAATTATAATTAGAATGTTGTCATAAAAGACTACCTCGATCCGATATTCCTAGCTTCATCGATCAGTAAAATTCGATTTTGATGATCATGAATGATGGTATGATGATTTTATAGATGAAGACCATCAATGAATCCAAAAATATGCAACGGTGATCTCGATGACGTTTGTAGCATATTATCAAAGTTTTACTTCAATTGGATATTATTATCCTGGTCAATTTAGTATGAAATGATTTTGGTCATTAAATTAAAAATGAGTGATTAAAAAACCAAATGATATTCAATTATAAAATAATTTTTTAGATAAATGATCTTGGCTATTACTTTAATCATTTTAACGGTGGTGATCGTAAAATTCAAACCATGAATCTAGGAATAATCCAAAACTATACATCATTCGATACTCATTCTTAAACTTTTTAAGTAATTATGCTTGTGCTTTTGCAAGATTTGCTTAACATGAAATATTTATACAAAAAAAATTTAAATTTTATAATCATCAGGGTATAAAATGATTAAAATTATAGGAAGGATCATTTATTTAAAAAATCATCTTATAATTGATGCTATTTGATTTTTTTGATCACTCGTTTCTTATTTAACGGTTGAAATTATTCTATGCTAAATTGATCATGATAATGATATTCGATTGAAGTGAAACTTTGATAGTATAGTACAAACATCACCGAGATCATCATTCTGAGTTTTCGAATCCATCGATGGTCTTTATTTATTAGATCAACATGGGATCGTTTATGATCGATAAAATCAAATTTTATTGATCGACATAGCTAGGGCGATCGGATCAATAAAATCTTTTATGAAGACACTCTAATAATAATTATTTGGATAATAAATGATGAAGATGGATATTAAATTTTAGAATTATACTATATTTAAAAAAATATAAAAAAAGTATATAGCAGCGATTATGAATAACCGCCGTAATAGTCGAGATCTATAGCAACGGTTATAAATAATTGCTGCTATAGATTTGATATATCGCAATGGTTAAGTAAACTGCTGCCACATGTTTCATAACCGCTGCCATAAATTGAGACTATAAAAGTGGTTATGAAATAAGAGGTCCTGATAGCGGCCCTTATGTGCCCCCACAGTCCGTTAGAAATAAGAGGAGAACCTCATCCTAACGCAAGCAATAACCTCGGCCAGAGATAAGATCTCTCCCGAGCGATAGAGTCAATCTCGGCTAGAGATAAGATCTCTCCCAAGCGACCGTTGACAACCTCGGCTAGAGATAAGATCTCTCCCGAGCGACCGTTGACAACCTTGGCTAGAGATAAGATCTCTCTAGAGTGATAGAATCAACCTCGACTAGAGATAAGATCTCTCCTAAGCGACCATTGAGAACCTCGGCTAGAGATAAGATCTCTTCCGAGCGATCGAGTCAACCTCGGCCAGAGATAAGATCTCTCCCGAGTGACCGTTGACAACCTCGGCTAGAGATAAGATCTCTTTCGAGCGACCGAGTCAACCGAAGGCCTCATTTACAAAGAACGAGATGGGAAAGAAAGGCCCTGACAGTGGCCCTTATGTGCCCCCATAGTCCATTAGGAATAGGAAGAGAATCTCATCCTAATGTGAGCGCTCGCATCAATCTCGATCAGAGATAAGATCTCTTCCGAGCAATGTGTCAACCTCGGCTGGAGAACTTCAACTTCAGCCTCGATCAGAGATAAGATCTCTCCTGAGTGACCGTGCCAACCTCGGCTGGAGAACTTCAACTTCAACCTCGGTCAGAGATAAGATCTCTCTCGAGCCGTACCAACCTCGGCCAAAGATAAGATCTCTTCCGAGCGATCGTGCCAACCTCAGCTGGAGAGCTTCAACTTCGACCACGGCTAGAGATAAGATCTCTCCCGAGCGATCGTGCCAACCTCGATTGGAGAGCTTCAACTTTGACCACGGCTAGAGATGAGATCTCTCTCGAGTGACCGTGTCAACCTCGACTGGAGAGCTTCAACTTCGACCTCAGTCAGAGATGAGATCTCTCCTGAGCGGTCGAGACAACCTCGGCCAAAGATAAGATTGGAGACAACCTCATCCTGAGATCAAATCTCTCTCGAGCGTCCGTATTAACCTCGGCTGCTGGAGACAATATCGACCCGAGGAGCTCAACCTCTGACCTCGATCGCAGCGGATGAAGCCTACCTCAACCTCGATTGGAGATGAGATCTCCCTCGGGCTTCAACTTCGATATCAACTTTAGTGGAAGATGAGATCTCCCTCGAGTTTCGATCTGAACCAGCATGGAGATCAGAAGAGAACTTCGGCAGTCGCCTTTTCTGCACTCCCTTTCTTCGAGTTTCAAACTCGAAAGTGGGGGGACTATTGTTGGGGATAAACTCCGCTCCTACCGAGGTCAAGTTCGGTGCCCAGCCTGATGCGGCCAATAGCCATGGAAGAGCTTCAGTGAATGGGTCTTGGTCGAGCTGTTACAGCCGATCGAACTATTTAGCGGTCAAGCTTTTTTGGACTCCTCAGCGGCCGAGCTCCTTTGGACTCCTTAGTGGTCGAGCTCCTTCGGACTCCTCAGTGGTCGGGCTCCTTCGGACTCTCAGCATTCGGATCAAACCTCTTTAGTCGGTCGAACTACTTAGCAGCCGAGCTCCTTGGACTCCCAGCAGCCGGACTTTAGCCGAACTCAACCGTCGAGCTTCAGTCAGACTCCCGCAAGAGCCAAACTCTCTCTGCATCATTTCAGCCAGGCACATGCAAGAATCAAACTTCTTCCGAGCTTCTCCTTCAATCGAACTCCTCCATAAGTCAAAGTTTCTCTGGATGAACTATCGCCATCAGTCTGCGACAGACGATGAGATCGGACGACATGGCCGTCACAACTGGCGACACCACTCTCTCCGTAACCAGCCCCAGCGGCCCATGACCTACCAGCATGACTGGCATTATCCACCTGACGATGCCTTCCTCTCCGTATCGAACTCCATGCAGCCCCAATAGCTCGCTACTAGATGGTATGGCCGTCACCATCAACTAAGCTCCGCCTATAAAGGACCCTCCAGATATGCTAATCTCTAATCTCTGATCTCTAAGCTCTCCTCTTCTTCTCCAAGCTCCGGAACTCATTTCCAAGCACTCCATTCCTATTGGCCAGAGCTGACTTGATCGTCGGAGGGTTCTGCCAGAGCCACCCTCCCACCAGCTCAGAATGAGACTTTATTTTGTAGGTCCTCGACGACGACCTCATCGACCTCCACTTCAGTGAATTCCGACGATGACCAGTTTCTACGTCAACAGTATCCGACATACGGATAGGTCGAATAATCACAATCGTAATATTCAGAACCTATGTAAATATGGTTATCGTATAATTCATCCCGATGACCTCTATGTAATAGATGACTTAGGGTTAGACTGTCAACTCTAAAAAATATATCCATATCGTGTCTCAACGCAATTAGTCCCGTGACTCTTTACTAAGACTATCCTGGATAAGATTTTACTAAATTGAAATACTATTGAACACAGCTCCTAAAATCAGGAGTGGTCAATCCTATTTTGATACATGCACCGACTCCATAAGTACTTAACTATGCCTAAAAATCTTCCATCATTGAATTAAAAATTCAGATAGTCTGGTACCAAAATACAGTGAGTTGCTTGAAAGTCACTGTGGTGATCTCAGATCGAAGGAATATTTATATCCATATTCCATCGAAGCTAATCTTGATAGAAGAAAAGCCTCGAAGTTGGTCACGTTCAGTGCAGATGTACCCATACATCTCACTTGCATACCATATCAGTGTCTCAACGCTTCTTGGTTATGAGGACAACCAACCTATATGGCACACAATAACCTATATTTGATAAACATTGTCATCCTAAGTAACAAAGTATCATTTGATCGTGAACTATTTAAGGACTAAATAATAAATTCTTCTTTGCCGAATCTAGATCGTCCTAAGGACTTCATCACAACATAGGAGTTCATTAGAAGACAACAAAATTTATGATGAAAAATGTTAAAATAATTTTTATTAATTTATAATTTATATATAATTATAAATATATGGTCCAACCATCAACAGACTGATGATTGACTTTGGGACATATTTTCAACATATATATCATACAAATCTCAGATCAGACACCTAATTTGAGCACCTAAAGAAATTTCTCATATTTTGGGATCTCATATATGGCTTGATGAGGTTCGCATGATCATGGGGTAATCGTGTTCAGTCATTAAATTTGTTCTTATCTTATTTCTTATCAAGGTGACACATGTAATATATACACACACACACACTTTTAACATTTTTTTAGTCACAAATTTATGCACAAGTTTCTCAGCTCAACTCACTACATCAGCACCTAAGGCAGTCACTTATGTGAGTAAGCCGACTTACAAACCTGATGACATTATATATTTATGCTAATCATATCATTTTACAAATATGATATAAGTTATAAAATACACATTTTGTTGCTATATAATGATCTGTCACAAATAGCATTACATTTAGGGTTGGCATTGGGCCTGAGCGTAATTTTTTTCGAGCTAGCCCAATTAGGTTTGGGTCAGTCTTGGATCTGGGCTCAGGCCAAGCTAGGGCTTGGGTTCTCCAAAACTTTTTGGGCCTAAGTCTGGCCCAAAGTATGAAAAAAAATTTAGAATGGGTTTGGATAGGGATATGGCCCAGCCCAACCGGGCCCATTTCCAACCCTAATTACATTACAATCTACATAAGCCCAAAGATTCAACATGTGAATGGGCTTAGTAAATGGGTCCATAATCATTTGGCACATAGATATATATTTAAAGATCACTTCTTTTTTGTGTAATAATGTCTCTAGTAAAATTATTCTTTGTATCAATATGTTTGGTTCTTCCATACTACTTTGGATCCTTCACATAGATAATTACTACTTGATTATCAGAATAAATTATCATTGGTTCATTGATATTCTTAACAAATCCCAAACTTTGCAAAAATCTTCTCAACCAAACTGCTTCTTACATTGTAGCTGAGCATGCTATAAATTTAGCCTCCATTCTTGATAATATAGTGCAGCTTTGTTTCTTGTTACTCTATGAAATAGCATCATTATTTAGCAAGAAAATATAGCCAGAAGTAGATTTGCACTCATCTAGGTCTCTTGTCCAATCTACATCTAAATATCCCATCAAGAACAAATCATTTCCTTGATAACATAAAGAATAGTCCATTGTACCTTTAAGATATCTCACAATCCTCTTGACCGTCTTCCAATACTTCCTTTCAAGTTTTGATTAATAGCAGCTCAGCAATCTCATGGCAAAGCAGATGTCTGGTCTTGTATACATTGTAACCTTACATTAGACTTCCAACAACACTTGAATATAGAATATTTTCTATCTCCCTCTTTTTTTTGGAGTTTTTGGATACATTTGAAGATTTAAGCCTTCACCTTTTGCCATGAGATTGTCAATGGGATTGCAATCTTGCATATAGAAATGTTCAAGAAGCTTTCTGATCTAGGACTCTTGTAAAAAAGCTACTAATTTTCTTGAATGATCGTTCTCAATTTTTACTCTGAGTATGTAAGCTACCTCTCCCATGTCCTTCATCTCAAAATTGGAGGACAATCATTGTTTCATAGTTATAACATACTCTTTGTCATTCCCAACCATCAAATTGTAGGACCATAGCCCCTAACCAACTTTCCAAAAGGCAATTGGTTGAGGGAAGGTGGGGTTTATTAATCTTTATTAACTACATAGAACCCTACGATAAGCATGCGGGGGTGCGTGAGGGGCTTCGCACCTGAGTCAACTCGCATCAAGCCAAATCAACCTCAAGTGATAGGCTGGGCGGCCAGTCCTATTTAATCCCTACCTAGCAGGGGCAGGTCAACCCGCAAGTCGACCCTTGAGGATACTACCAGAATAGCCACCCTCTAGCTGGCAACCCCTCTGGTTCCACCAGATGTGCATTGGACTTTGGCCAATAATCCCCTCCCCTAGTGACACTCAGGGGGTCTTGTCAGGTTTCAAATGTGCAACCTCGCTCTGATACTAGTTGTAGGACTATAGCCCCTTACCAACTTCCCAAAAGATAATTGCCTGAGGAAAGATAGAGTTTATTAGTCTTTATTAATTATACAGAACTCTATGATAAGCATGCGAGTATGCATGAGGGGCTTCGCACCTGAGTTGGCCTATATTAAGCCAAATTGACCTCAAGTAACAGACTGGATGATCAGTCCTATTTAATCTCTACCAAGTAGGGGTAGGTCGACTCATGAGTTGACCCCTGAGGACACTGCCAGCTTAACAGCCACCCCCAAACTGGCAACCCTCTGGGTCCCACCAAGTGTGTGCTGGGCTTTGGCCAACACAAATTTATTCTCATAACATTTAACATAAACATAGTGGGCTTCATCGATCATCTTGAAATCATGAGATATAATTGCTCAATAGAATTTCAAGAACCACTATCTGGACAATCGTTGGAGGCCATAGATTGATCCATTTAAACTTTCATACCTTACACTCTTGGTCTTGCTCAACAAAATCTACTGGTTGTTCCATATAGATTTTCTCATCTAACTCTCACTACTATAGGAAAGGGCTATGACAATGATTCGCAATCGCTATCGTAGATTAAAAAATTACTACCATAGGTTACTGTAGTGGTTATCCAACTGCTACCATTGAAGCCATCATCGTAGGTCTATAGAAGTGGTTGTTGCAGCGGTTATCACAACTGCTATAGTAGGTCGGTATAGTAGTAGTTTACTAACCACTGCTATAAGTGAAATTATTGCAACAGTATATTGCAGCAATTAATCAATCGCTGCTATAGGATCAATAATAGTGGTTCATCAACCACTATAATAGCCTCAGTAGTAGTAGTTACAATAATCGTTGCTTTACCTATTATAGTAGTGGTTGTTAAACTGCTGCTATAAGTTCTATAGCAGCGGTTGTATAATCGCTGCTGTAGGTCATCTATGGCAGTGATTTTACAATCGTTGCCATAGATCTAATGCAGTGGTTTTACAATCACTACTATATATTATGACAACGATTGACACATGATTTACGATAATGATTGGCACATCTACGGTATTGGTTGGCAATTGCTGTTGTAGATTTTGAATAATAAAAATATATAAATTTTTAATTTTTAATTTTTAATTTTTTTATCTAATAAATATAATTCAATATATAACATAAGAATATATCTAAAATAACATAAAAATATATCTAAAATACTCAAATATTATTACTAAATAAAATTTATTATAATATTTTTTTAAAAAAAATATTAAAAATTTACTAAATCTAAATCTAAGTCATCATCACTAGAAGAAGATGGAGCATGAGCTAGAGGAGTTAGAGCTGGAAGGGTGAGAGCCGAAGCATTGGCCAACATATTCTGAATACCCATGAACTTAGCTCCAAAACATGTGGAGATGTCGTCACCATGACGGTCACAATGCTCTGTAGTTGAGATATTCACTCCTTAATCTGAGTAGCCCTCTCTATAGCCTGAGCTACTTATGTCAACAGCTCCTCAAGCTGCTTCCGATTAACAACTCTAGAAGCATGTAAAGAGATGCTCACCTTAGATTAATAGCTCATCAACATATATCCAGACCTACATCAAATCCTTCCATAGTGCTCAGGCCCCAAGACTTGAGACAAATAGTCATAAAAAATATTATAATACTAATCATATTAATCTATTTATTACTTACAAAAAAATTTTTAATCATAGCATTCATCGACCTGCTCTTCTTGTCGGTATGGCTGGATGGGAAGATGGCGCTATAGGTGGGCATCACCCCCTCTCTTATCAGCTATAACAATCAATCAGCTTATTAGAAATATGAAAAAAAAAATATCAATTTAATTTATAAACTAAGATTCAAAATTTATTACCTCTTTATGCACATGACTGACCATAGACTCATGATCGAAAGTGTGCGTGTACTCCTGAGCTGCTCGATTTTCTCGATTCTGATGGAAGACAGTCTAAAATATATTTAAATCATAAGTATTTAAATAATAAGTATTTAAAAAGTATTCAAATATAATTATTAGTATATTAAAAAAATTAAAAGTTAGAAATTAAATTTGGAACTTCTGGCTCCTTCAATACCTAACCATTTCCTCCCACTGACTTAGGGGACAGTCTTGAATCTAAGGAATAAGCTCCTCCAGAGTATCCCGTCGGTGCTTGAGCCATCCTTTGTAGAGCTTGATCTTGTAGTTTCGGTACAACTCTTCAATCTTTTACAGATAGGCATCTCGAGCCCACTCATGATCTAAAAAGTCATACCTCCTCTGCAAAAAATTATTAGAAGTCAGTTACGAAATTATTCTAATCAAGCATAGTATAAATGTACCACATGTATATATATATATATATATAATTAAGATACATTTATCCAAATCTCCTTCCACACTCGCTTCTTAATACCAACATCCATCACTCACCAATCTACGGGCACAATAGGAATAAAGTTGGAGCACCTCACAAGCACTCTAAAAAAAAATGCATCTCTTGTGTGGTCGTCCTGACTGGCCTCCTCTCTCAATCGTACTCCACCATGACTTGATGCTTGCGGTTTCACACATGCGGCATGCATATGGGACTACAAAATATCCTACTGGATGATGCACCTACAATAAAAATATATTATATAAATAAATAAAAGTATATAATAACTATATAAAAAATAAATAAATAATTAATACAATAAAAACCTACTCTCACTGGTCATGGGATCGTGCGGCCTGAATGCTAATGAAGACTCATCGATGGGTAGAGTATATGTCGAAGATGTAGCTGATGATGGAGGCTTAAATGTCGATGGTGCCTGGGCAATCGAAGCCGATGCCAGTGTGAAGGTAGATGGAGAATACTTCGACTGTGACTCAAATGTGGAGCTCCACATAGCCTGCCAATGGATGGAGGTGAAAGCTAGATGATATTTTGGTGCTATCATGACCCACAACATTAATAAACATTAACCAATATAATATGTTAAATAATAATATTAATAGAGCATCAATAGATAGACTCTAATATTTATACCAGAATATTGAACTCATTGCCTAATGGCATCTACAATATACGGATGTCGAAGATTATATACATTAATCAATTGACGGGTCTATCGTTGTACAATGCAATAAACAAAAGCAACAAGATATAAATAATAATCCAAAAAATTTTATGCAATAAATTCTACAACATGAATTACATCCATAAATAAACTCTAACATTTATACCAGAACATTATTAGAGTTAGAGGAGTCTGGATGAGAGTATTAATAAAGCTCAAACTCTACTTCTGTAGCCCATGAACCATCACTCAAATGTATCTCTATAGGAGTTCCACTCATGGCCGGAGGATGGAGGATGGAGCTTCAGGCCGCAGCTCCCGATAATAATCACCACCTCCCCGATGACCGCCACTACGATGCCTCAAAATCCAGCTACCAAATTATAGTCCAGAACCCGATGATCAAGAATCTACTGGCACGGCCTAGAATCCGCCAGTGGAGATTCTCGTACCGACTAGCATGATACGACTCAAGGTCATCAGCATGGTCCAAAACCCGCCAACATGGCTCAGAACCTACTGGCACGGTCCAAAACTTGCCAGTAGATGTTTTTAGCTTATCGGTCGATACAGTCCATGGCATGGCCCAAAACTTGCTGGCACGGCCCAGAACCCACTGGTGGAGATTCTCTTATCCGTCGGCATGGCCTGATCCAAGGCCGCCAGCATGGCACGGCATGGTCCAAGGCCACCGACATGGCCTAGAATCCATCAGCATGGTCTAGAACCTGTCGATGGATGTTTTTAGCTTACCGACCGACATAGTTCATGGCACGGCCTAGAACCCACCGATGCGACACGGTCCAAGACCATCGGCATGACATGGCACAATCCAAGGCCGCCAACACGGCCCAGAATCCATCGGTATGGTCTAAAATCAACCAACGAGGTTCTCTTACTGGTCGACATGGCCCACGATCATCGGCATGGCCCAGAACCCATCGGCACAGCCTAAGGACGCCCACGGCCACTAACATGGCTGGCACAGCATAGCCCAGAACCCATCAACACGGACCATGGTTGCCAGCACATCCCAAAACTGGATGATGGGAGTTTTTTTAAAATATTATTATAAATATTATAAATAATAATTAATAAATATTACTATGAAATAAAATTAAAAAATCATACTTATGGTTGTGGGGAGGGGTGTCGCACAAAGCTTCAAGGATCGCCAGCGGTGGCAGTGCTAGAGGGAGGGGGCGATACTATAAATACACTACTATAAAAAGAGGCTATGACAGTACATACTATGGTAGTAGTTTTTGAAACCGCTGCAATAGAGTCTATGGTAGTGGTTCACCGCTGCAATAGGTCCGACCTATGGCAGCGATTACAACAAACCGCTGCTATATGTAGGACCTATGGCAGCGGTTTCTTCCGACCTATGGCAGCGGTTTCTTATAATTGCTATCATATATCGGATCTATGGTAGCAGTTTTTTATAACTGCTATCATATATCAGACCTATAGTAGTGATTTTTTATAATCACTACTATACATCGATCTATAGCAGCGATTATTTATAACCGCTATAATATTTTTTTTACTTTTTTTAAATAATATATAATTTTAAAATTTAATATCTATCTTCATCATTCATTATCTAAATAATTATCATCAAAGTATCGTCGCAAAAGATCACCTCGATATGATGATCCTAGCTTCATCGATTAGAAAAATTTGATTTCGATGATCACGAATGATGATGGATGATCTGATAGATGGAGACCTCCAATAGGTCTAAAAATCTACAACGATGATCTTAGTTATGTTTATAGCATACTATCAAAGTTTTACTTCAATCGGATATCGTTATCTTGATCAATTTAGTATAGATTAATTTCGACTATTAAATGATAAATGAGTGATCAAAGGACCAGATGATGTCCGATTATGAGATAATTTCTTTTATAAATGATCTTGGCTACTACTTTAATCATTTTTTATGGTGGTGATTATAAAATTCAACTCGTGAGATTAAGAATGATCTAAAACTATGCATCACCTGATAACCATTCTTAAACTTCATGGGTTAACATGAACAGTTCATAATCAGACATGAACAATTCATACAAAAATAATTTAAATTTTACTATCATCATCATATAAGATGATTAAAATTATAGCAAAAATCATTTAACTAAAAAATTATCTCATAATCGAATGTCGTTTAGCCCTTTAATCGCTTGTTTCTAATTTAATGGCTAAAATTATTTCATACTAAATTGACCATGATAACGATATCCGATTGAAGTAAAACTTTGATAGTATGCTATAAATATCATCGAGATCATTGTTGCAAATTTTTGAACCAATCGAAGATCTTCATCTATCAATCATCGCATCATCATTCATGATCATCGAAATCAAATTTTTCTGATCGATAAAGCTGGGCCATCGGATCGAGGTGATCTTTTGTAACAATACTCTAATGTTAATTATTTAGATAATGAATGGTGAAGATGAGCATTAAATCTTAAAATTATATAATATTTAAATAAAATAAAATAAAATTTATTTTCAACCTACGACAGCGGTTACTAAAAATTACTGCTATAGATCTATGGCAGGGTTATAAACCGCTGCCGTAAATCTATTGCAGTGGTTTACTGTAACCATTGCCATAGATCACGGCAGTGGTTCAAAAATCGCTATCATAGGTTAGATTAAAAAATTCAATTTTCTTTCCTTTCATGTGCGCTCTCTCTCTTTTCCCTCCTCTCCGTCGTCGGTGAGACTCCATCCATCTCCGATCGTGGCCGCCCGCCCTCCGCCCTCCCCATCTCTGGCCGCGATCGCCCGCCCCCAGTCCTTCCCATCCCTGACCATCCACCGCCCGCCCTTCCCATCCCCGACCGCCACCGCCCCGTGCCCTCTCTATCCCGGTCGCTCATCCCCTACCCTCCCCATCCTCGACTGCCACCACCCCTGCCCTCTCCATCCTCAGTCGCTCGCCCCCTTCCCTCCCCATCCCCGGTTGCTCACCCCCGGCCCTCCCCATCCCCGGCTACCACCCCGTGCCCTCCCCATCCCCAGCCGCTTGCCCCTGCCCTCCCCATCCCCGATCGCCACCACCCCTGCCCTCCCCATCCCCGACCGCTGCCCCCTTGCCCTCCCCGACCGCCTGTCCCCCACCCTTCCCATCCCCAGCCGCTGCCGCCCACCCCCCGTCCTCCCCATCCCTAGCTGCGGCCGCTCACTCCTCGCCCTCCCCATCCCCGCCCACCCACCGTGCCTTGTCCTTCCCATCCTCGGTCACTCGCCCCCTGCCCTCTCCATCCCCGATCACCATCGCCCCTGCCCTCTCCATCCCCGACCGCCCACCCCCTGCCCTCTCCATCCCCTGACCTCCCCATCATGACGCCCCTCTGGGTCCCCTCTCTCTCTCTTTTCTTTTTCTCTTTCTCTCTCCATCTCACTATCTTGCTATTGTTTCGCAGGTTATTTTTAGCGCCGTCGTCTTCCTCCAGCACCATCGCTGGCAACCCTCGGAGCTTTCAATGCGACCCCCTCTCTATAGTTGTAGGTATATTTTTTATTTTAATTTTATAGTATTATTTATTAATCACTGGATTAGATTTGTTAATGGATCAGGTTTGGATCGAAACTTGGATATTCAGATCCGAACCTGATTTTAATTATTAGTACCGAACCCAAACTCGAATACCCGATGGCTCCGTACTTGAAATACTAGATCCAGATCCTAATGGATCTTAGATATTCGAACCCAATTTTGGGATCCAAAACTAAGAAAGAAAGAGGAAGAGAGGGAGGGAGGGGGCCTGACCTTGCTGCTATCATCGACAAGGGAGATCGAGAGAGAGAGAGAGAGGGAGGGAGGGGGTCCGGCCTCGCTAGCGAGGGAGATCGAGAGAGTGAGAGAGGGAGGGAGGGGTTCGACCTCGCTGCCGTCGCCAACGAAGAAGATTGAGAGAGGGAGGGAGGGGGTCCGACCATATCGTGTCGTACCATGTCCGTAGGCCATGCCATGCGGTACCATATCTTGGGTCGTGCCATATTGGTAGTTCGTGCCTTGAGTCATGTCATGCCGATAGGCCATGCCATAGGCCGTATTGGCTGCTAAGAGAACCTCCGACCGCTAAGAGAACCTCCATCTTGTTGCTTTTGTTTATTGCATTGCATAGCGATAGATCGATCGATTTATTAGTGTACATAATCTTTGGCATACGTATATTTATATGTAATTATACGGATGGTATCTAGGCATATCTTTGATTATTGTTCAACATATTATATTGGTTAATATTCATTAATATTGTAGGTCATGATGGCACCGAAACACCATCTAGCTTTCACCCCTGCCTCTCGATGGATTACGTGGAGTTCAACATCTGAGGAGCAGTCAGAGCATATTCCATCCACCTCCACATCGACTGCTCAGGGATCTCCACCGTCGGTATCTAGTACTCCACCAATATCTGAGTTTCTACCATCATCCACATCATCGATATATGCTACTCCACCAACATCTGAGTGTATATTTTTATTATATTATTTATTTATTTTTTATATAGTATTTATATACTTGTATATTTGTATAACATATTTTCATTATAGGTGCATCATCCAGTAGGACATTTCGCAGTCCCATACGTATGGCGCATGTGTGAAACCGCCAGCATCAAGTGATGGTACAGTATAATCCAAAGGAAAGGCCAATAGGGGAGACTACGTGGGAGATGCATTCCCTTTTTGGAGTGCTTATGAGGTGGTCAGACATTATTCCCATAGAGCCTAAAGATTGGCGATTGATGGATGATACTGTCAGGGATCGGGTGTGGCAGGAGATATGGATAAGTGTATCTTAATTATATTTATGCATTTTATATGTTTATATTGATTAGAATAATTTTGTAACTAACTTTTGATAACTTTATGTAGAAGATGTATGACTTTTCTGATCACGAAAGGGCTCGAGATGCCTGACTGAAGAAGATCGGAGAGTTGTATCGAAGCTATAAGATCGAGCTCTATATAGGATGGCTCGAGCACCGACGAGACACTCCAGAGGAGCTTGTTTCTTAGATACAGGACTATCCTCCGAGTCAGTGGAAGAGGATGGTTACACATTGGAGGAGCCAGAAGTTCGAGGTAAAATTACTAACTTTTAAATTTTTTAATATATTTAAAATTATATTTAAATATTTTTTAAATATTTATTATTTATTTGAATACTTGTTAAGCTATCTTCTATCAGAACTGGAAGAATCGGGCAGTCCAGAAGTATACGCACACTCTCGGCCGTGAGTCTATGGTCAGTCGTGTGCATAAAGAGGTAATGAATTCTAAATCTTATTAGATAAATTAAATTGATTTTTTTTCATATTTCTGATAAACTGATCCATTGTTATAGCTAATGAGAGATAGAGTGATGCTTAGTTGTAGTGAGATCTTTCGATCCAGCCGTACGAGCAAGAAGGGCAGGCCGATGAATGCCATGATCAGAAGGATTTTTGTAAGTATTAAATATATTAGTATATATGATTAGTATTATAGCATTTCTTATAAAATTTTATTTGCATTTATAATTACAGGATCAGTTAGATGCACTCGCTCGTGAGGGCCCGGATACCTCTAGCCCTTATGACCATCTGTCTCAGGTGTTGGGGCCTGAGCACTCTGGAAGGATCCGATGCAGGCCCGAACATACGCCGATCAGCTATTGGTCAGAGGCTAGCATCTCTTCATAGGCTTCCAGTATCGTCAGTCGGGAGGAGCTTGAGGCGGCATTGGCACAGGCAGATCATGTTGCGATGCAGGCAGATCGGGCTGAGGAGCGCACATCTCATCTGAAGGGCATCATGAGAGATATGGTGTCAACGCTCAGTGCACATTTTAGAGGTGCCTTCATGGGCTTTGAGGATATGTTGGCATGCATTCCAACTCTAGCTCCTTCAACTCCGGCTCCGGCTCTGGCTCCATCTCCCGGGGATGACGATGATGTAGATTTAGGAGACTTTTGATGTATTTTTTTTTAAAAAAAATATTATAATAAATTTTATTTGGCAATAAAATTTTAGTATTTTAGAAATATTTTTATATTTATAATATTTTTTGTGTTATATATCTCTGCATTTGTTAGATAAAATATATAAAAAATTAAAAATTTTATATTTTTTTAATTATTTAGAAGCTACGATAATGATTTTACAACCGTTGCCGTAGACGTGATAACCATTACCGTAGGCAATGTATCAATTGCTGTATTAGACCTATGATAGTGATTACGTAACTGCTTCTATAGATAAACCTATGGTAGTGGTTCTATAACCGCTGCCATAGATCGGTCTATCACAGTGGTTACCGCTGCAATAGACGTCTATGACAGTGATTTTCATAACCGCTGCAACAACCGCTGCCATAGACCTATGACAATGACTGTAGTAGCAGCGGTTAGCTAACCACTGTCATATCCTATAGCAGCAATTTTTTGGACTATGGTAGCGGTTACAAATCGCTGCCATAACCCAATTCTGTAGTAGTAATAGCCTAGAAGAGAGACAGATAAAGATAGTGAGATATAGAGAGAGAAAGAGAAAAGAGAGAGTGTGACAGACAAAGAGAGAGAGGAAAGAGAGAGAGAGAGAGAGATAAAGAGAGACAGAAAGAGAGAAAGAGTAGGGAGGTCGAGGGGGCGGCAGCAGTTGCAAGAGGGAGGGGGTGGCAACAGCAAGTCAAGCCGAGGGAAGAGAGGAGAGAGAGAGAGAGAGAGAAGGTGGGGCTAGCTGAGGAAGAGAGAGGCGGGGCCGGCGATGGAGTCAGCTAGGGAACAAGGAGGAGGCAGGGGAGGTGGTAGGGCTAGTTGGAAAAGAAGGAGGAGGTGGGGTCAGCCAGGAAAGAAGGAGGAGGCAGGGCTGGTCGAGGAAGAGGGAGGCATGCAGGGCTAGCGAGGGGGCCGGTCAGGAAAGAAGGAAGAGGTGGGGGAGGAGGCAGTGCCAGTCGGGGATAAAAAAGGAGGTGGGGCCGATTGAGGGATGCCAGGGATGAGTGCATCGATGGTAGAGAGGAGGGAGAGAGGGAGAGAGGGAGGAAAAGCTCACCGTTGGTGGAGAGGAGGGAGAGAAAGAGCTTGGGAGAGGAAAACTAAAATGAGGTGGGTCGAAAAAAAAATGATCTTATCTATGGTAGTAATTTTCGAACTGTTGCCATAGGCCTATGGCAGTAGTTATTGAAAACCGCTGCAATAGACCTATTATAGGGGCTCCAAAAATGCTGTCATAGTTTAATATAATTTTTTTTTAATTTTTTAAATATGATGTAATTTTAAAATTTAAAGTCCATCTTCACCGTTCATTATCTAATTATCATTAGAATGTTGTCATAAAAGACTACCTCGATCCGATATTCCTAGCTTCATCGATCAGTAAAATTCGATTTTGATGATCACGAACGATGGTATGATGATCTTATAGATGGAGACCATTAATGAATCCAAAAATATGCAACGATGATCTCGGTGACGTTTGTAGCATATTATCAAAGTTTTACTTCAATTGGATATTGTTATCCTGATCAATTTAGTATGAAATGATTTTGGCCATTAAATTAAAAATGAGTGATTAAAAGACCAAATGATATTCAATTATGAAATAATTTTTTAGATAAATGATCTTGGCTATTACTTTAATCATTTTAATGGTGGTGATCGTAAAATTCAAACCATAAATCTAGGAATAATTCAAAACTATACGTCATTCGATACTCATTCTTAAACTTTTTAAGTAATTATGCTTGTGCTTTTGCAAGATCCGCTTAACGTAAAATATTTATACAAAAATAATTTAAATTTTATAATCATCAGGGTACAAAATGATTAAAATTATAGCAAGGATCATTTATTTAAAAAATCATCTTATAATTGATGCTATTTGATCTTTTGATCACTCATTTCTTATTTAATGGTTGAAATTATTCTATGCTAAATTGATCATGATAATGATATTCGATTAAAGTGAAACTTTGATAGTATAGTATAAACATCACCGAGATCATCATTCTAAGTTTTCGAATCCATCGATGGTCTTTATTTATTAGATCAACATGGGATCGTTTATGATCGATAAAATTAAATTTTATTGATCGACATAGCTAGGACGATCGGATCAATAAAATCTTTTATGAAGACACTCTAATAATAATTATTTGGATAATAAATGATAAAGATGGATATTAAATTTTAGAATTATACTATATTTAAAAAAAATATGAAAAAAGTATATAGCAGCGGTTATGAATAACCGTCGTAATAGTCGGGATCTATGGCAACGGTTATAAATAATTGCTGCTATTGATTTGATAAATCGCAATGGTTAAGTAAACTGTTGCCATATGTTTCATAACCGCTGCCATAAATTGAGACTATAAAAGCGGTTAAGTAATCGCTGCCATATATTCTGATCAATACATTAATTATGATATAAAAAATATTATAACATATATTATTTAATCTTTTTTATTTTATATTTGATACTTCTTATGATCTTTTTTAGAAATTATGGACTAATCACAAATCAACCAATAAAAGCTTCTAATAGTTACAGTTATTAAGCTCAAGTCTATTATATGCACATTCAAGCCAAAGATGAAGCTCAAGTTTAAAAGTTCATAGCTTTAGTAGCACGTAGAAGGAAGTCTGTGTATATGCTAACGTTGAATGCATGTAGATCAAGAAGAATTAAAATATATGGAAGACAGACCCATGGACGCAAGCGGCTGAAAGTTGGACATGCGAGCAAACAGGACCCACGGTGGATTGAAATGTGAGGCGCAATGCTGGGCCTTAGTGTGGTACACTAGAGGGGACCCATAGTCTTTGAAAGAAATCATTCGAGAGGAAGAGCATTAATGGCAACTAATGGTGGGGCTCATGCGCATTTAAAGTAAAAGAAGAGAAAAGAAGGTGGCTGGGCTTCTTTGCATGGGACGGGTGTTGGGAAGATACGAAAAAAATAACAGCATGCTGGGTTTCCGCATGGGCATGCAGATGCGGCGGCGAGCTGATGAACGGGCGCATTTGGCCTCTCTCCATCATGCATTTTCGATGCGGCCCAAATTCTTATTATTTTCATTGACTTTTCTTACCATATACTCCAATTATCCATCTGTTCGTCCAATCATTATAAATAAAATTCTAACTATTTTTTTTTTTTTTTTTAGTCCTACATCTAAAAATCATATAAAACTCCTTCCTTCTAACATCAACAAAATGACTCTTATACTTCTACTTGAGGATCATCCCAAAAATCCTTTTAAAGCCTTACACAGAGAAAAAGGAAGAGATTATTCATCAACAAAATGACTCTTATACTTCTACTTGAGGATCATCCTAAGAATCCTTTTAAAGCCGTACATAGAGAAAAAGGAAGAGATTATTCCACGATCGATTAGGCTAGTAGTCTTGAAAGAAAAGAAAAAATTTTGTAATGATACAAAATAGATTCTATTATTTTAAGTTTTCTTATATTTTTTTTATATATAATAAAGATTATATTTTTTATTAAATTATTATGAGTTTTTTATTTATTTTTTTTATATGCTTTTATTTATATTTTTTTGTTAAATTAATATTAAGAATAACTTTTGCTTTCTAGAGATATGCCGTAATCTACGGGTATGGAACGTGTCGAGGGAAGAAAAGTTGTTTACCTAATACTTTTTGAAGACGTGCTATGATCTACGAGTATGAAATATGCCAAAAAAATAGATATTTTTTTAAAATTAATTTTAATTATTTTTTAAAAAAAATATAACTCTGTTTAGTATAGAATTAATTTAAAACCCTCAAGATCTTTGTTTTCTAATTATATTAATTTTAAGATAATTTATTTTTTAAATCAAAATAAATATTTTTTTTTATTTTGCAATCTCAACTTAGACCTAGGTCGTGAGAATACGATCTCGACTCACTTACTTACGTAGTGAGTAGAGTTATTTTTGATGCTATCAATGACTATGCATCATGTCCATCCTATTGCAGCAATTATCAGTAACCACTATCATAGATCGGACTTATAGCAGCGGTTAATAATCGCTGCTATATATAATCTGTGGCAGTGATTATATATAACTATTTTTATATATTGGATCTAAGACAGTGATTATAGATAACTGCTGCCGTAAATTCTATGGCAGCGATTTTTGAACCGTTGCTATAGTAAACACTGTCGTAGCATCTTATTATAGTATCTCCATTAAAGAAAGTAGCCTTAACATCTATTTGATGCAATTCCAAATCTAAATTTGCAACCAAAACTAAAATGAGATAAATTGAGGCAAACCTCACAATAGATAAAATTGTTTCCTCATAATCTATACTTTCTTATTGGGTATAACCTTTTACTATTATGCAAGCTTTATATCTTTCAACTATGATATATGCTTTTCACTTAATTTTGAGAAAGGTTTTTTTGCATGTATACCCTCCTAGATATTCAAATTTATATGAATATTTTTTTAAAATTGATATTTGCATGTATACCCTTATAAAATACTTTTTGCATATATACCCACATCATCTAATATCGTTAAAATATTAACAGTTTAAAATCAAAATGACTAAAATATTTTTATAGATAGATGTGCAAAAAAAAAAAAAAATTTATAAAGATATATATATATATATATATATATATATAAAATTTTATAATAATATTTATATAAATTTAAATATATAAAAAATATATATATGTAAAAAATTTTAAATTTATATATTTTATTAATTGATAGGAATACAACCATCCATCAAACAACTTTCCGCTTAGTTGAGGGCAGGTTCCTTTGGGCACGTTCCGCATGTACTTGGAGTCAACTGCTCGTCCCATCGCCTGATGGAGATTCTTCCTCGCTGCGTCGCCATTAGTGCCTTTGGTTTCAATCCGTGGAGGACTAGGAGCGACCGCTGTTGGAAGGGCTCCTCTCGGATGTCTCTCGTTACTTATAATTACTTGCTTCCATTTTTGAGGAATAACTTCTCGAGAAGCTTTATATGATGTTGTTCCATAATTAATTACTGTGAATCAATATTTTTTATTCTTTTCTTATTATTATTTTTAACGTTAGAAGCATTTGAAATGGTTTTAATCTCAATTTCACTGGATTCAACGCCATGAGGTTTTCCTATTTGGGATGTGATTTGAGGTGGAATCATGTTGAAAATCGAGGTGCAGCACCGAAGATTGGTTTTAATTGGAGCCTTGAAATCATAACTGGATGAAAATTCGGTTTGTGGAAGAATTTGCCCATTTTTTGTTGGAAAATGTCCAGCTTTTATCCCGGGATTTCTCAAGTTGAAACTTTTATAATTCTTAGGGCTAAGGAACTTGTTCCCGAGTGGTTGTTAAGGAAATTTAGTAGTAGTAACAATGGGCATGACTCATAGGTGAGAGATCGTATATTGTAACAGAATTTTTTTATGTATATCCTTCTAAATATTTAAATTTGTATGAATATATTCATAAAATTTTTATTTCCATATATACTCTTATAAAATTTTTTTTCACATCTACCCATAAGAATATTTTAATTATTTGAATTTTAAACTTTTAATTTTTTAATGATATTAGATGATATGGGTACATATGCAAAAAATAAGTAAAAATAAGAATGTACATGCAAAAAAAATATTTTATGAGGATATACATGTAAATATCAATTTGAAAGGATATTCATATAAATTTGAATGTTTAGGAGAATATACATGCAAAAAATTCTTTTGAGAATCCATTTATTTCCAATAGTCTTTCAACCTGGTGGCAGGTCAATCAAGTCCCAAACTTGCTTTGTTTTTATTGACTCCATTTTTTCTTTCATTGCTTTTCTTCATTATTCTTTAGTAGGATAAGAAAAAGTTTCTATCACGGTTTTAAGCTCAACTTCATCACATAGAGCTACCATGAAAGCTTCCCTTTCAATCTCAAATTGATGATGGGGCATACTTTTACATATTATGCAGTTATGAGCTTTGTGAAATATATTATCAGAAAATGTGTCACTCCCACTCGGATCAAATGCTTAAGGTAGCTCTTCTTCTGCCTCAACTATTTGTTTTGGTGCAACAACATCTTTAACTTATGCCATCATGTAAAGAGAAATTATTATCTAAAAATCATTATCTATCTCTTCCTTATTAGAAAAATCATTTTCTAAGAACAAGACATCTTAAGACTCAATTTCAATCATTCCTCCATCTAGATGTTTACCGACATATCATTTAGAATGTTTAGAATACCTTAAAAAGATGCACTTATTTTTTTGAGACAGTTTTTCATATTTGTAGGAAGAATCATGTGCTTACCCCCAAGGCCACATATGCATGAGAATAGATTTTCTACTTGTCCATAACTCATAAATTATGGTGACTAACTTAGAAAACACTCGATTCAATATATAGGCAGCAGTCAACAAGGCATCTCCTCAATACGAGATGGATAGATTGGCCTACACCATCAAGGATCCGAACATTTCTAATAAAGTCATGTTTTTTCTCTCTACAATACCATTTTGTTGTTGAGTTACAATAATGATCAATTATCTATTTGTAACCTTTTCATCATAGAATGTCTTGAATCGATCAAAAAGGTATTCACGTCCTCAATCTATCCTTAATGTCTTAATTATTTTATCTAGCTAATTCTCTACAAAATTCACACACCGTTTAAAGCAATCTAATGCCTCATATTTGGGGGAGATTGAAAAGATATGACCATAACATGTAAAATCAACTATGAATATGATGAAATAGACAACTCCATATCTTGCCCTCATATTCATTGGACCATAGATGTCGGAATATATTAATGACAATGGAATTTGGGCTCTAGTTCCTTTACCAAAAGATTTTTTTATCGGTTTTCCAGCGAGGCAATGCTCACAAGTAGACCAATCAATTTTATTGAGGGATCCTAGCATTCTCTCTTTGGCCAATCTCCTCATTCTAACTTGCCCAAAATTGCCTAATATGGCATGACATACATTCACATCAACATCCACATTGTTCGAAGATGTAGACAAAGAAAAACAATCTTCTCTATAATTAACATAAATATAGTCATCCACATCCATGCAATAAAATTATTTGATACATAACCAGAACCATAATAAGTTGTCCCAAAATAAACATCCACACCATCACCAGAAAAATTTAAATTAAAATCAAGATTAAGAAGAACTATAGACACTAATTTCTATCGAATTTCTAGAGCAGACATCATACACCATCTACTCTTGGGTTGTTCCTAATATATATCCATCTGATGCTAGGATTAATTTGACGGTATTCCATACATGCTCCTCAATCCATAGCCACATGATCTGTTGTACATAAGTCTACGATTTATAAAGAACAATATTCAACTAATAATATGTAGCTAGAAACATAAGCATAAGTTTGAATGGTACTATAAGGTAATATCTATTTTCGTGCAGCGAAATGACCCAACTAGCCACAGACAAACAAAATTGTATTTATCTTGTCCATCTTACCATCATCCTTTCCTCTCTTGCTCCTGTTCTTCTTAATCTTCTTAGATTCCTGACCTGTTCCCTTATCTTTCTTATAAGGCTTCTAACCTTTCTTTGGCTTATACCTCAAGCTTTGCTCGGACCAGTGTCGGCCGCGTAAGCTTGGTTAAAATACTTTGCCTCCTCCAGCTCCGAGTGACGCCTGACATCCTCGAAAGTCCTGTCATTGTGCATCATATTGATAGCTACGTGCTCCCAACTTCTAGGTAAGGATCAAATCAATTATATTTGCTTATCAATAAGTATATTACTAGCGGACTCGAACTCTCTAATTATATTTGATATATCTTATAAATGCTGCCTCATTACAACATTTGGACATTTTTTATAACCGTCAAACTTAATAATAAGCCTTCTTTATCTGGAAGCCAAACTACCTCCAAAGGCTTCCTTTAGAGCTTCTCATAATGCATAGACAGTTTCATACTTCTCATATTCACACATTATGTCATTTTCCATGCTATTTAGTAATGTAATGTGAGCTGCACTGTTCTTCTTTTTCGAGTCCTTGTATACCTTACCATCTCTTCTATGTTGAGCAATAGTGCCCCTTTTAGGCTAAACCATAGTATGGAAGATGGCCTCGTTGGCCTCTTGTTTCTTAAGTATATTAAACCTTACAACGTCATATTTCATAATTATCACTATTCAATTTCTTGCTTTTGTTTAATTCAGCCACAATATTTTTAGATGCATTTGCCATAATTCATTTAACTATATAGAGACATACGAATACTATCAATTAGCAACAAACAAAACTAGTAACTCGTGTTAATCTTGCAACAAGTTATGAATTAATCAATAATAAATTTATGCTAGTCACAGAATCAAAAGTTTATAGCATTCCCAATCATCCTCTATAATCTAATGTCAAATTATTATTAATTTAATACCGACCGTGCAAGATATAGTTCTAGGTGAGAAATTTCCTTAGTTCCTACTAATCTCAGGACTCCCACTTAATCATATTATCTAGATATAGTTCAATATATATTTAATCATATCATATCGCATAGAAAAGAATAAATTGCATGCCATTCGCAAATAAGTACATTACAATAAACATTCATATATTTACAAAACATTTATATAATTGAGATACATAAATATATTTAACTTAATCACATATTTATACTAACGGTTAATAGTGCCATGGTTCTCGAGTAGTACTATAGGTGATCTGTTGTGCAATTGTCGATCCAACCCTTTGCAACCATAGGCTCCTCCTGGATCTCCCAAAAGTAGTTTGCCTAGCATCTCAAAGATTAGGAATCATTGACAAAGTAGTAATTCGTATAATAGCTATCATTACATAATGATTGTGCTCATATATATTCTAAATCTTGAAACCACATCATCATAAGATGTTATTATGTTATGCAAATTCCACCGTTTTAAGATCTTTGTCCGATTCTTTGGTAAAGAATTTTGGAAGATGGACAGTTTCATCTTTTTATTAATGGCATAACCATGATCTACAATTCCTTTGAATAAATCATTCATGCGAGCAGTATGTTCTTGACAGGATGAAGCAACTTCATTGCTTGCGCCCCCTTAATGCTTTTATAGTTCTCGTTAAATGAACCATCTTAATAGTACATGCAAGAAAAAAAATATACAGTATTCAACTGTTTAATCCCTAAAATCATGAATTGATAAAGGGAATAAACATACATTAATGCATTAAAAAAAAAAAAATGTGCAAGGTCAATGTGTAACATATTCACATTTTAATATTAAAAGGTTACACATTATTATGAATAATCAAAGTTAATACTTAGGAGCACCAAAAAAAAAAAAAAAAAAAAAGCTTCAAGCTCGGCATCAACCCTATTAAAGAGATTGTTTCACACCTTTAACATATTTTTTTTAGAATTTTAGTTGCTCAAAAAATTATTTTTAAAAGATATAGCAAAATTTTGCGCATTATTTGAGCATACAAAAAAAAAAAAAATTGGATCAAATTGGACCTTGGGAAAAATCCTCGACACGGCCCCTTCATCTCCCTGTACACATGAAGTCAATCAATGGTGCCGCGAGTTCATTTCGAATGTCCAGCATCCTGGCAGCAACATCAAACATCTCCTAAACTGGGAGCAGGTATGTCGACCTCGAAAGCTAGGGGGTTGGGTCTCCTCGACCTAAGTACCATTAACACTGCTCTCTTGTTAAAATGGTGGTGAAAATTCTATGAAGAACAATATAAACCTTGGTGCAAACTGGTAAGAGGCATCTATTATCCCAATAAACTGCCAGCATTCCACTCTAGATACAAGAAGCGCTCCGCTTCACTATTCTGGAGAGGCATCATCAATCTTTTTAACTTGTTCGATTAATTTTTTCACCCAAAACTGGAAAATGGTGACCTTGTTTCATTTTGGCATGATGCCTGGGACCGGAACATTCTATTATCAGAAGCTTTTCCTCACTTATATATTTTGGCCGAAGACCCTATAATCTCTGTTGCCGGTTTCCTCAAGCTTTTAAGAAGCCCATCATCACCCAGCCAAACGATTTTGTAGGCATTCTGGTAGCCTTTAAGCGCCATGGCATTTAGAGAATTTCACTTCTTCACATTAATAGTATATTCTTGCCCAGTTATCGATAATGCAGATTGTATGCTCTGAAAATGGAACAAATCATACCTATTCTCCATCAACACACTACTACGGAACAAGGCTATGGCAATGATTTGTAACCGCTGTCGTAGCCTAAAAAATCATTGCTATAGGTTATGACAACGATTAGCTAACCACTATCACTGCGGCCGTCGCCGTAAGTTTATGACAGCGATTATATAAACCACTGCCATATACAGTCTATAGCAGCGGTTCACTAACCACTGTCATAAGTTAAGCTATGCAGTGTTATCTATTGCAGCGGTTACGAAACCACTGTCATAGATCTAATACAGTAGTTTCATAACCGCTGCCATAGGTTAATGGCAGCGGTTGGCACATAACTTATGGCAGTGCTTGGCACATCTATGGCAGCGGATTTGCAACCGCTGCCGTAGCTTTTGAATAATAAAAAAATATTAAATTTTTAATTTTTTATATATTTTATTTGATAAATATAAAAATATATATAACGTTAGAAAAATATAAGAAAATATTATAAATATAAGAATATTTTTGAAATACTCAAATTTTATTATCAAATAAAATTTATTATAATATTTTTTTAAAATAATACATAAAAAATCTCACAAATCTACATCATCATTGTCACCGAAAGATGGGGCACAAGTTGGGGGAGCTGGAGCTGGAGTCAGAGCTGAAGAAGTTAGAGCTAAAGGGGCTGGAGCTGTAGGAGCTAGAGCTAGAATGTCGGCCAACATGTCCTCAAGGTCCATGAAGTCAACTTTAAAATACGTGCTAAGCCTTGTGATCATGGCGCTCGGGATGCCCTCTAGATAAGATGTATGCTCCTCAGCATGAGCAGCCCACGCCGTAGCCTGATCTGCTTACACCATAGCCTGAGTTGCCTGTGCTAACGCCTCCTCAAGTTGCTCCTAACTAACAACATCGAAAACATGTGAAGAGATGCTCGCCTCTAGATCAATAGCTCATCGGCGCATATCCAGGCCTGCATCGAATCCTCCCATACTACTCAGGCCCCAAGACTTGAGATAGATGGTCATGAGAACTAGAGGTATCCGCACCCTCGCTTACGAGCGTGTTTAACTGATCCTATAATTACAAATTTAAATAAAATAATATTAGTAATGTTATAATATTAATCATATTAATATCCTATTTATTACTTATAAAAATCCTCTCAATCATGTTATTCATCGGTTTATCCTTCTTGTCTATATGGCTGGATCAAAAGATCTCGCTACGACTGGATATCACCTATCTCTCATCAACTATAACAATAGATCAATTTATTAGAAATATGAAAAAAAATATCAATTTAATTTATCTAGTAAGATTCAAAATTTATTATCTCTCTATACATACGATTGGCCATAGATTCATGATCTAGAGTGTGCATGTATTCTTGGACTGTCCGGTTCTTTTGATTCTGATGAAAGATAGTCTTAGAAGTATTCAAATAAATAACAAGTATTTAAAAGTTAAAAATTTTACCTCGAACTTTTGGCTCCTCCAATATCTAACCATCCCCTTCCACTGACCCGAGGGACAATCCTATATCCAAGAAACAAGCCCCTCCGGAGTATCTCGTCAGTGCTCGAGCCATCCTCTATGAAGCTTAATCTTGTAGCCCGGTACAACTCTCCAATCTTCTTCAGTCGGATATCTCGAGCCCTCTCGTGATCTGAAAAGTCATACCTTCTCTACATAAAGTTATCAAAAGTCAGTTACCAAATTATTCTAATCAAACAAAGTATAAATATATTAAATACATAAATATAATTAAAATATATTTATCCATATTTTCTTCCACACCATCCGATCCCTAACACCAGCATCCATCAATCGTTGGTCTATGGGCAATACCGAAATGATGTCGAACCGCCTCATAAGTACTTTCAAAAAGAAATGCATCTCCTGCACGGTCTTTCCTATTGGCATTTCCTCTACATCATACTGTACCATCACCTGATGCTGATGGATCCACACATGTGGCATGCATGTGGGACTGTAAAATATTCTACTGAATGATGCACCTGGAATAAAAATATGTTATGCAAATATATAAGTATATAAATACTAAATAAATAAATAAATAATATAATATAATAAAAATATATACTTAAATGTCGATGTTGGAGCATGTATCGGAGATATGGCTGACGGTAGAGGCTTAGATGCTGATGGAATAGATGCCGATGGTGGAGTAGATGTCGATAGTCCCTGAGCAATCGATGTGGAGGTAGAGATGAAGTATGCTCCGACTGCTCCTCAAATGTCGAGCTATGTGTAACCCGCTGAGGGGTGGGGGTGAAAGCTAGATGGCATTTCGGTGCCACGTGACCTGCAACGTTAATAAACATTAACCAATATAACATGTTGAATAATAATATTAGTATAGCATTAATAAATAAACTCTAATGTTTATATCAGAATGTTGAAATCATTATCTAGTGGCATCTACAATATGGACATCACCATCGCTCCTGACAAATATATTTGGGACCTCGACAGTACCAGATAAATTTTATCCTCGAGGAGTACTTTGTATGCATGGTCCAACATCGTCATCAACTTCGGTATTATCAAAGATATGTCATTTAATTACTGTAATTATCTATAAAATTATTTATAATTTTTAAACTATCCAAATTAGATAATAAATTGATCATTGGATATAATTATTTCATCCATATAATTATATATAAATGTATGGATGCTAGAGATTATGTATATTAATCAATTGATGGATCTGTCATTATGCAATGCAATAAACAAAAGCAATAAGATATAAACACTCAGAAAATATTATATAATAAATCCTACAATATGAATTCAACTATGAAATGCCTATCTATTATTGGTTGTTGATGCTTATGGTGTGAACGTAACTACTATATTTTTAAGTTCCAAGCAATGGTTGCAGCGTAACGAGCTAAGGAAGCCATTCTTCTGGCTGAGTGCTGGCTGCACTACCCAGGTAATGAAAATATTCAACGATCTTTAAGGAAATTTTAGTAGAACAAAGCTTACCACAGGGGAGGTTGATGGCAAACGGAAAACACATTATCCAAGCACTGGAATGGAAATACCGTGAGAGAAGATTCAACGGAGACTCACTGGGTTTTGCTCGCCTCTTTTCCCTCACTGATAAGCATGCGCCTTCTTCTAAATATGTGTAGAGCCAATACTCATACCTGGCTTTGTCTTTTGGTTTGGGAAAATAAAAAATAAACTTGGAGATTGACGGGACCCATCCATGCATAAAATGGGTTGTGTTACCTCCCCTTTACACTGTATTTCTTGCACTTCATTTAAGCTTTCTTTGTACCAACCTTTTCTTAATATATATTATTCACGTGCGAGGGAGAAATGACTCACTTCTTCCTCTTTTTCCTAAAAAAGAAAAAGCATATCTCATCATATTTACAGAAAATTTAAACCGTCATAACTCACAGCGTATTCAACCAATCATAACTAAATTTTATAGAAATAATCTACTTCTCAAAGACTATAACATAATAAAAAATCACTCTAAGATATGATCTCTACACAAAATTGCTATTAATAAGTCTCATGAACATATAAAATGAAAAATTTTAGAAATAATCACAATTTTCTAAGAAATAATGGATCGGGTCAGGTTGGCCCGAGTCCAATATCCAACAAGAACGCATGATAATCCTCTAGAGTTATTTTGGCAGGTTTGGATCAGTTTTGATTTTATCGAATTGGTCCAGATTGATTTTATTTGGGGTCGCCAGACACCATATAAGTGAATCACGTTCCCAAGGAATGGTGGATGCCAGCCAAGTCTCTTCAACTTGGATCGGAGGGAGCATGTTCGCCAGCAGCTGTCGTACTGCAGAATATCTGCTCAATCACCGTCGTTACATAATCCATACATGACCCATGATGTGGACCTAACGGGTCGACGGTAAGGTGGAGGATCCAATTGATGCCCCATGGTGCAATTTACAGTCATTTTGAAGCCGACAAGGACATGCAAACTAAACTGCATTCTTAAAGCCAACCTATCAGCAAAGCCCAAAACAGTCCCAGTGACTACACGTACCGTAATTTCCATGGTCAGATACCTCCAGCTCCTGGAAGAACGGAACCAGATACCAAGGGCACGTCCATATCTGATAATCTTTGCTCAAGGAACCCTAACGAGAATCCGAGCAAGCTGATTGAATCAATTGAGTTGATTGGTCTGATGACTACGGACGATTTATACTGTGCAATATGATACCACGATGAACGGCATCATGTCATTCGCCGCGAAGACATACCGCTCTCCTTTATCTCCATGGCACACGTGTATTGCGTTGAAAAGCATCTGGACGCATTCTCGAAATAAATAAGATAGATAGCTCTCCTCATCCCCATGACACACGTGTATTGTGTTGAAAAGTATCTGGACATATTCTTGAAATAAATGAGAACTAGTCGAGCTCCCGCACATGACCGGAGCGGATAATTATGATTTATGATTATTAATATTTTTAATAAAAATATTTATAATAAATATTTTTTTATTTTTTAATATTTTATTTTATTTTTTTATTATTTTATAAAATAATATTTTATTTTTTTCTATTTTGGTATCTTTTATGCGTCCATCAATGTTGCCATATCTTTTTGTTGCCCCACTATGGCTCACCTTTTCTCTCGATAAATGCAAATCTCGATCACATTCCCTATCTCCTTTCTTTTTTTCATACATTTTTTTCGCTCATCGGAGCTATCCCACCATCGCTCTCATTTTCTTTCGATAAATACCGATTTCGACCGTACCCTCCAGTGCTCCAGTCGATACCGTAGCCTCTAGCACCATCATTAAAGGAAGAAAAATTCTCTCTTCTCTTCTTTTCTTTCTTTTTTCTTCATTTTTTTTCTTTTTTTCTTCTTTTTACAAAATAATATATATATATATATATATATATATATATATATATATATATATATATTTCTTCCTATTCTCATACATTCTCTGTATCTGTCGGTGCCATCCTACCTCCTACCGCTCTACCATGACTTTTTTTCTATCTCGGTAAATATCGATCATGATCGCACCTACGCCTCCTCACTTCTTCTCATACTTTCTTCGTGCCTATCGGTACTGCCCCACCTCCTACCGTCTCACTACCGTTCTCCTACGCTCTCGACAAATATCGATTTCGATCGCACCACCCAGCATCTGCTGGTACCGCCGCCCTCAGCACCACCACTAAAGAAAAAAAAAGAAACTCTCTTTCTCTCTCTCTCTTTCTTTTTTCTTTTCTTCTTTTTCTTCTTTTTCTATTTTTTCTTTCCATAATTATTATTATTTTCTTAATTTTTGGTCAGCACACCCTTTTTCTCGATACCCAAAACACTACAATTCTCAATTTTTTTTATCATCTAAAAAACTAACTAAATACAAAAAAAATCAAAAAAAGTTAAAAAAAATATTTAGAAAAAATATTATCAAACTCATTTTTTTTTTGGAGGACGAAAGGGCTCGCTTTGACCATCCACCCCCTTGCTCACCCATGGTACCTCTACCACCATCCCTCAATTGAGGAAGATAGAAATTTGAGGAGAGGGACAGAGAAAATGGAAAGCAACATACTTTATTATTAGTATCTTGTAAATTTGAAGAGAGGGACAGAGAAAGTCAGCACCCTTAGCTGACTTTCTCCAGCCGCTCCTTCCTGACGAGCTCCTCAATTTCGTCTCGCAGTCGGATGCATTTCTCAGCGTCGTGGCTGTGGTCGCGATGGTAGGAGTAGTACGATCGTGCTTGTTTAGGGGAGACCGTAAATCTTCTTGTCTTGGTAGCTGGCTCTTAACTTTGTTGAGAATTCGAGTTAGAAGAGCGGGGCGTAGTTGCGGAACCTTTCGGGAGAAGGATTTCTTCGCGCCCTTCCGTAGGGGCTTACTTTGTGGTGAGCTCAAGAAGTTCGGGCTTCGCTTGCGCGGAGCTTCATTCCGCTTTCCCGCGAAACTTTCCGTGGGAGAACTTCATGCTTCTTTATCCGGACTTCCTTGCTCGCAGGGAGGGGGTCGGCTTTGCTTGCCCGAACTTTATTGCACCTCCCGTGAGTTCGTTGTAGCGACGTGCTCGAGGGGGAGTTCGGCCTCGATCGCCTTGGGGCGGTCTCGAGCGAGGCCGAACTTCATTCGGGTGCTCCGCTGCGGAGTTCGGCCTCCCTTATGCCGAACTTCATTCGCGGGAGAACTTCGTTCTGCCACTGCTTGTGCCGAACTTCACTGTGATGGTGGGCTTTAAGGTGGGATTCGGCTTCACTTGCGCCGAACTTCATTGATGAGCTCAAAAGGGAGAGTTCGGCCTTGCTCCCGTCGAACTTTATTTCGATGAGCTGAGTTCGGTCTTGCTTCCGTCGAGCTTTATTTGGATGATGAGATGCGGAGTTCAGCCTCACTTTTGCCGAACTTTCTCTGAACTTCATTCTGATGTGTGAGCTTTAAGGTAGAGTTCGGCCTTCCACCGAACTTCGTTGATGAGGGGAGAGTTCGGCCTTGCCGAACTTCATTTCGATGATGAGCTGAGAAGTTCGGCCTTCTGCCGAACTTTATTCCGCGGGAGAACTTTGCCCCGCCCTCGCTTGTGCCGAGCTTTATTTCTGCTTGCGCCAAACTTCATTCCGCGGGAGGGGGAACTTTGCTCCGCCCTTGCTCGTGCCGTACTTCCTTGATGAGCTCCAAAGGGAAGAGTTCGGCCTTGCCGAAGTCCATTTTGATGATGAGGTCAGGAGTTCGGCCTTTTGCCGAACTTCATTCCGCGGGAGAACTTTGCCCCGCCCTCGCTTGTGCCGAACTTCATTGATGCTTGCGCCGAACTTCGTTCCTGCTTGCGTCGAACTTCATTCCTGCTTGCACCGAACTTCATTTCCACGGGGGAACTTTGCTCCACCCTTGCTTGTGCCGAACTTCATTTCTATTTGTGCCGAACTTTATTCCGTGGGGGAACTTCTGCTCTCCATTCTCTCCTAAGGGTGATTGGCATGCCCAAATGCTCTTCCTTAAGGCCGATTCCCTGCGTCCTCATGGCGGGCTTGCTGACAAAGTCTCCACCAGAGGTTGTCGAGGTTGTCGCATGTCCTGCATCATCTCGGCGGTGTCGCGAACCTGTCCAGAACTGCCCTGCATCTGCGGTGGCTTCGGGTGGAGCCTAGGCTACCAGGGCGGCAACGGGAACTGACGTACCTCGCATGCAGGACGCCGATCGTCGAGTCGAAGCTCTCCTAGGGGCATTTTCTCTTTGGGAGAGAAGGAAGAACGGATCTCTGGAGAAAGAGAAATCATCGTCGAGCACTCTTTTAAGAACAAGGGAATCCCGAAGGTTCAGGCCCTCCTTCCAACGCCATTCTGTTGGTGCAGAAACTCGATCGTCGCCGGAGGTCACCGGAGTTGAGGCCGTTGAGGTCGCCGCCGGGGACCTGCAAAATAAAGTCCCATCCGGAACCGGTGGGGGTGGCTTCGGTAGGACCCTCCGACGGTCAAGTTAGTTTTCGACCAACAGGAATGGAGTGCTCGAAATGAGTTCCGGAGCTTAGAGAAGAGGAGGAGAGCTTGGAGATCAGAGAGAGAGATTAGAGGTCAGAGAGCTTAGCCTTAGCATATCGGAAGGGTCTTTTTTATAGCGGAGCTTGATGGTGACAACTGCAGCCGCGTGCTGGCGGGCCGCTCGAAGGTTCGGCAGAGTCAGTCTCACGGGATGGTGCCGTGTGCGGTGGATTGATGGTGATAGCCATCGCCGCCTGACAGTGGGTCGCTATCGCCTGCGGCGGACTGATGGTGATAGCCATCGCTGCAGACAGTGGGTTGCTATCGCCTGCGGCGGACTGATGGTGATAGCTGCAGAGCTTGCGGTGGACTGATGGTGATGGCTGCAGAAGGGTTGAAGGCCTTCGTCGTGTGCCCATTTCGGAGGAGTTCGGGCTTCTGAAGAGGAAGATTGGAGGGAGTTCGGCTCCCATAGGCGGAGGTATGCAGCCAAGGCTCGTCCGCTGAAGAGTTCGACCGAGGAGAATCCGAAGCTCGGTCGTTGGAGAGTTCGGTCGAATGTTAGACTTCGACTGAGGCTTGGACGCTTGAGAGTTCGGTAGGAGCTTGGTCGGCCGAAGTTCGGCGAGGGCGACCGCTGAGGAGTTCGGCCGAGCGACGACTGCTTGAGGAGTTCGACCGAGGGGGCGACCGCTGAGGAGTTCGGCCTGAGGGGCGACCGCTTAGGGAGTTCGGCCGAGGGGGCGACCGCTGAGGAGTTCGGGCGCTGAAGGATTCCGTTAAAGCCCGGCCACTTGGAGTCCAAGGAGCTCGGTCGCTAAGCAGTTCGGCCAGCTAAACGGGTTCGAAGGAGCTCGGATGCTGGGGTTTCAGGAGCTCGGCCGCTAAGTAGTTCGGCCGGCTGGAGGGGTTCGGTCTTGACGCTGGGAGTCTGGAAGAAGCTCGGCAGTTAACTAGTTCGGCCGGCTGGAAGAAGCTCGGGCACTGAGAGTTCAGCTGAAGCCCGTCTGCCGAAGCTCTTCTGCGGCTACTGGTTGCGTTAGGCTGGGCATTAAGCTAGACTTCGGCTGGAGCGAGATTTATCCTCAACAAATGGTTATCAAGCGACGTATAGTTTTGAATCGTTCTTAGATCCACGAGTTGAATTTATGATCACCACCATAAAAATGATTAAAGTAGTAGCCAAGATCATTTATGAAAAAAATTATCTCATAATCGGATGCCGTCTGATCCTTTGATCACTCATTTATCATTTAACAGCTGAAATATCCAATACTAAATTAACCAAAATAATGATATCCGATTGAAGTAAAATTTTGATAGTATACTATAAATATCATCGAGATCATAGTTGCAGATTTTTGGATTTATCGGAGTTCTCCATCTATTAGATCATTGCATCGTCGTTCGCGGTCATTGAAATCAAATTATTTTGATCGATGAAGTTAGGGCCATCGAATCAAAGTAATTTTTTGTGATGACATTCTAATGATAATTATTTAGATAATGAATAGTAAAAATGAGCATTAAATTTTAAAATTATATAATATTTAGAGTAAAAATATGAAAAAAAGATATGGCAGTGGTTAAACTATACCGCTGCTATAGGTTGCATCTATTACAATGATTATTTTAAATCACTGTTATAGGTTTGACCTATGGCAGTGGTTACATATAACCGCTGCTATAGATTGATCTATAATAGTGGTTAGAGTAAACCGCTGCCATAGATCGGACCTATGGCAGTGGTTCGATGTAACCACTGTCATAGGTCGAACCTATGACAGCGATTTTTTATAACCGTTGCCGTAAATGTTATTACAGCGGTTTCAAAAATCGTTGCCATAATATGCGATACCGTAGCTCCTTTTTGTAGTAATAAACGAACCACTGCCATAAGTCGGACCTATGACAGCGATTTTTTATAACCGTTGTCGTAAATGTTATTACAGCGATTTCAAAAATCGTTGCCATAATATACGATACCGTAGCTCCTTTTTGTAGTAATAAACAATTGCTACTTCTTTTTTAAACATGAAGGGATAACCTCCCCTCTGGATAACATTTTCTGGCGATTACCTGGTTAAACTATTCGCATGATTTTGCTACTACAACAAAATTCTCATAGCTTCAAACCTCAAAAAATGGGGGTTGAGAATCCTAGACCAATGCTTCGTATGTGGAAATGACACAGATCATATTTTCTTGCATTGCAAGTTCTCAAAAAAATTTTGGCTAACATTGTTCCAAGGTTTCAGTATACCACCGCTGCCAGTGCTAATCTAAAAAAATTTTGAAAAAATTTTTGGCACCTCCATATCTGATAATCTTTGCTCAAGGAACACTAACGAGAATCCGAGCAAGCTGATTGAATCAATTGAGTTGATTGGTCTGATGACTACGGACGAGATCTTCAGAGCATTACTTTTATACTGTGCAATATGATACCACGATGAACAGCATCATGTCATTCGCCGCGAAGATCTCCATGGCACACGTGTATTGCATTGAAAAGCATGTGGACGCATTCTTGAAATAAATAAGATAGATAGCTCTCCTCATCCCCATGACACACGTGTATTGTGTTGAAATCTGGACATATTCTTGAAATAAATGAGAACTAGTCGAACTCCCGCACATGACCGGAGCGGATAATTATGATTTATGATTATTAATATTTTTAATAAAAATATTTATAATAAATATTTTTTATTTTTTAATATTTTATTTTATTTTATTTTTTATTATTTTATAAAATAATATTTTATTTTTTTTTATTCTGATATCTTTTATGCGTCCATCAATGTTGCCATATCTTTTTGTTGCCCCACTATGGCTCACCTTTTCTCTCGATAAATGCAAATCTCGATCACATCCCCTATCCCCTTTTTTCTTTTCATACCTTTTTCTCGCTCATCAGTGCTATCCCACCATCGCTCTCATTTTCTTTCGGCAAATGCCGATTTCGATTGCACCCTCCAGTGCTCCAGTCGATACCGTAGCCTCTAGCACCATCATTAAAGGAAGAGAAACTCTCTCTTCTCTTCTTTTCTTTCTTTTTTCTTTATTTTTTTTCTTCTTTTTATAAAATAATATATATATATATATATATATTTTTTTTTTTTTCTTCCTATTCTCATACATTCTCTGATCTGTCGGTGCCATCCTACCTCCTGCCGCTCCACCATGACTTTTTTTCTCTCTCGACAAATACCGATCATGATCGCACCTACGCCCTCTCACTTCTTCTCATACTTTCTTCGTGCCTATCGGTACTGCCCCACCTCCTGCCGTCTCACTACCGCTCTCCTTCGCTCTCGGCAAATACCGATTTTGATCGCACCATCCAGCATCTGCTAGTACCACTGCCCTCAACACGACCACTAAAAGAAAAAAAGAAACTCTCTCTCTCTCTTCTTTTTTTCTTTTTTTTTTCTTTTTTTTTTTTTCTTCTTTTTCTATTTTTTCTTTCCATAATTATTATTTTTTTCTTAATTTTTGGTCAGCACACCCCTTTTCTCCTTACCCGCTGAATACCCAAAACACCACAATTCTTAATTTTTTTTATCATCTAAAAAACTAACTAAATACAAAAAAAATCAAAAAAAGTTAAAAAAAATATTTAGAAAAAATATTATCAAACTCATTTTTCTTTTGGAGGATGAAAGGGCTCGATTTGACCATCCACCTCCTTGCTCACCCATGGTACCTCTACCACCATCCCTCAATCGAGGAAGATAGAAATTTGAAGAGAGGGACAGAAAAAATGGAAAGCAACATACTTTATTATTAGTATCTTGTAAACTTTCGAAGGCTATTATGCAGATATTTGACTTTCAAATTGATGAAGTATCGTGCTCTATTTGCAGATAATTTATTAGGTTTAATCTGATCTGATCCGATGGATCGATTCAGATTTTAAAATATATTATTTTTAAAAAATAATAAAAATATTATTTTTAAAAAATAAATTAGTATGTTATTTATTTTTAAAAATAAAAAATAATATATTATCTTTTTAAAATAATAATAAATTAGTATTTTTTTAAAAAATATTATTATTATTTTTATAATATTTTATTTTTTAAATAATATTTTTTTAAACAATACTTTTTTCTTCTTTTATCCCTCCCCTACTTTTATTTTTAAAATATTATGTTTTTAATTTTTAAAATATTTTTTTATTATTTAAAAATAATATTTTAAATTATTATTAATAAAAAAAATAATATTTTTTTCTTTTTTTCTCATCATAGCTAAATTTTTTTTTTCATCTTTCCTCCCTCCCTTTGCTTTCCTTTCTTCTGCCGTCTCCTCCACCCCATTGTGTGAGGCCCAGGTTGCAACTATTCGTGCCGCCCCCACCACAGTACCGCCCCACCACCATCCATACCACACCTGCCATCCGCACGACCACCAAAACTTCTTCCTTTCCTTCTCTTCCTCCAACTTCGATACCACCAACCCCCTCCCATCCCCTCTCCATTTCCACCGCCGTGCTGCCTCACCGCCGTCTGCACCACATCTGACTCCATGCGACCATCCAATCCTCTTTCCTCTTCTCCTCCAGCTTCGGCACTACCAATCCCCCTCCATCCATTCTTTTCTTGTCTTATTCTGAAAAGGAAAGAGAATTGGACGAAGGTGAAGAGCGATAAAAATGACAAGAGAACAAAGCATCCGAATTAGCATTACCAACCCCGCTTCCTCCTTTCTTATCTTGTCTTATTCTGAGAAGGAAAGAGAATTGGACGAAGGTGAAGAGCTCTACAAAATAGTAGAAGTGATAAGAGAAGAAAACACATGAATTGGCATTGCAGAAGATGGAAGGCTTAGTGCGTTCGAAATAGTCAACTAAAATTATTTGAGATGCTGAAATGATAACACCATAATACTTCTTCAAAAAAAAAAAAAAAATTTATTTTATATATATAATATATGATTGCGATGGTATGGCAGATACAAAATCTTATGGTGCAAAATTCGCACCACAGACGATCCGAACTACAGGCGACTCGCGACCGAGGGGAATAGCCACCCATCGGGCATGAGGCACTTGGACAATGAGGCAGACTCTGGAAACCGTCCCTCGCACTCTGAACTTTCGGTTTGCCTTCCCACAAAGTACGATCGAGAATTGAAATATGAAGCAGTGGGCATTCAACCACGCGAAACCACCAAACATCCTAAAAGAGAAGAAATAGGACACATGGGCTCGAAAAAAAGCCTACGGGAGCATGTCCCAACTTAAAACCGATTTGGATGGTTAGACCTAAAATCTTAGAGGATTCAAGAGTGTAACTAGAAAAAATCAAATTAGGCCGAACCTATATCACCAAATATCCAGGAGCCCTTAACAGATCTTTTTTTTTCTTCCTATAAAATTCGGACAGACCCATTTCAAAGACTCCCGAGTATTTAAGAATATAATATCTAACCCAAGCTGCTTTTTCTTAGTTGCACCAGCTCAATCTAGAAATCCCATGGAATTTCAGGTCCAGTAATCCATATAGACCCTTAATAGTAACGTGGTTCAAACATAAAAGGCAGAGAGATCAAACAAAAGTACTAAAAAAAGAAGGGAATCCCAAAGAAATTATTGATTGATAAGCTAAGAAACTGGATTCATTGAGAACAACAAAACAACCACTTGCTTTTAATAAGCAAAGGCATGTTAGGCGCGATAAGCCCATGAGTTCGACAAATAGAACGGCGCGACGACAATAATACCACTGGTTAAACAGCCATGCCTCCATGAATGGTCGAGGCGCATCATCAGCAGCCATTGGCTCGTGGCTTATTATTGCACTCGACAGTTTTCCCATTTGTAATGCCCTCAGCAACCTTCTTGGCATAGTGCCTCCGATACATAGAATCAACCTTTGTGAGGTAGAATGTTCCAGGAGACAGTAAGCTTGTCACTTTGCCGGTCACAAAATCCTTGGCTCCATATCGGTGCTCCATTAACTTCAATGTTTCAATAAACTTTTCAGGCAGAAACTGGACAGGAAATAAAAGAAAAAAAGATTAATGTCCACAAGAAATGTAAGTGTCCACCACTTAATATAAATAAAGAAATTTATCTACCAAAATAAACAAGGATTCTGTTCTGGTTCGCTAGTAACAGCAAAAAGGAAAAGACATGGTTGAGCTGATGGGTTGCCCACACACCCAGAGACCGTCACAAGGCAAAACAACCATTACTACTTTCCCAGTGTGCGGGCACATGATCAAGCAAGCAAGATGTGCGCATGCACGAGAGAGAGGAGAGAGAGAGAGAGAGCAGCCTCAACCTCCACTAACATACAACAGATTTTTTTTCAAAGTACAACAATTTCTTCAATGTAGGCCATCACCTAAGGATTACTCATATAAGGGCATCACATTTGCAGGAAGATGATTATTGTCAACATTGCTATGTGAACATGCATACACAGGATTCTATTTTTTTCTTCAAACGATATTATTTGCAACTGCAGTAGTTTCGGTACATATAGTAGTCAAAATTCTTATATTTCTCTCTTTTTCATGATCAGAATCAAGTCCTTTATTATTCTAGTTTTTATGAATAAACTAATCAGTGATAGGTGGACAAGAGTATGCAAATGAGTTTTGTGAAAGAGGAAGCACAAATCAATCTTCAGGGTCTTCAACGTGGTGCAACCAAGCCTGTTATTCATGGAAGGCTGGCACCAATTAGTTCAATGTGTCACATCACAGAAAAACTCCCAGCAGCCAACTTTAAATATTATTGTCATCCGATTCTACTGAAGAATATATTCCCCAAAAAGCAAGCCTGTACGGGTTACTAAGTCATCAAATAATATTATAAACTAACTGTAGTGTTCCTACTGAGAATATATAGACAGGGACCTCTGACCCATAACTTTGTTACTTATAAAGAAAGCGCTTGAGATGGGATCAATCTCACTGGAGGACAACATAGAACTCATCTATCGAGAGCAGCAGAGAAACACATATATTAAATCCATTTATTACAAGGTATTACTCAGAGTCAAAGTACAGAGAAACCCCAGCCTATGAGGAAAGGAAAGAGTCCCAGAACAGCTCGGAGAGGGCTATAAAAATGTAATCATACAAATCAGATGACAGATTTGGTTAATCTATGGTTAATCTTGTCTGAATGCTCAAGCACATAATGGCTGTATTTGTTGACTGTAAGCTGAAAAAGGGGAAAAGAACGAAAGGAAGAATGCTCATGAAGCAAGGAGAGCATGCATAACATAATAACAATACCTCACTTCTACTTTCACAGGTTGAAATGAAATAATTCATGACGAACCAAGAAAGCCCCTGAAAAGCAATTATCGTTAAGTCCTCCATTGAAAGGAACTGAACTTGGTTTCTTTTGGGTCATTTCTAGTTAAGAGAGCACCCAAGGATTTAGTCCTTGGGGAAGTGCTACAATTATATTCCACAGTAACAACAGTTATATTTACAAGAAGTAGGGTTACACTAGGAGAGGGTTTCCTTCTACAAGAAAGGTATACCCAGAGATAACCTCCTTCTAAATGATAGGTGAATTCACCTTTTGAAGCACTTCTATTCTAAGGAAATCCAAAGACTGAATATGCTTTTTGTTTCTTTAGTAGAAAAGGCTGAGTATCCTTGAATTTTCTAGAAATTTATGAAAATGCCATCTTGCTTCTGAAAAGAGCTACAAGATATTTTAGCACCAAAAGAAAAAGAAATACATATTAGGCCCATATATACTTTGGCCTCCAATCTATATTTTTACCTAGATCATTAACCAGGTTTCTCTATACAGGGATAGACTAAAAATCAATCAAGACAATTCATCAACAGTTGGCAAAAATCTGAATGTATGCATACCAAAGATATTTGCCTTATAATACCACACTGACTTGATACATCCAAGTGTGTTCATGTGAAGCATACTTCAACCATGAACCACAAATGGGGAGAAAACAATTCTACCAACCTAAATTCATTTCAGTTATTCTATATAGACCAGCATTCTTAAACTTCTTTCCTACAATATTATGTTTAGAATCCAACTGGAAACATGGCAAAATTCATTGGAGCAAAGAACATATAAGACAATTTTTTGTAGAAGGCAATTAATTTTTCTTACATTTCTTGCCAGTATACCAAAAAGAATCATGCATTGCTACTACAAAAGCAACAGCATCCATGTCAGAGGTCTGCATCAAAGATAGCCATGATCATACATATAGCATGTTGATTACTGGCACTATACATGTATGAGTCCAGATGCACATTTTGTGCATGTTTGTGCCTGTGTGTGTGTGTGGAGCCTCGGAAGGAAAGAAGGGGGTTTACAATATTCTTTTTTCAGTCCAACGCAATCTGGTAGGGCCCAGGCAGAATTGGGGGTACTTACGGCGACCCTTTTAAGTGGAAGCACAGCTTCCAGTTTTGGGACTAGAGGCATGAGACCAGCATCAAAGCCCTTTTCAATATATTATTATTAGATTCAGGTATCACAAACACAGACATAAAGTTCAAATAAACAACAAGATATTGACCTGCAGACGACATTTGTTGGTAAAGATGTTCACAAAGGATACACATTAAAACTGAGTAGAAAAATGCATGAACATAACAAAGACACATGTAGCAAGCATAGTTCAATAGAACATGATAAACTAGCAGAAAAGAGATTATACAAGACTGCAGAATAAGGGACATACCACATGTCTTGCTTCAAGTTTCTCTGATACATTCAACACGGTAGCAATGTTTGACAGGCTGAAGGGATGTTGACCATCCTGAAGTTTGAGGGAGAACATTGTGGAAGACAGGCCACTACCGTATGAGAACATTACAATCCGTTGCCCTCCCTGAATATAACAAGTAACATTAACTTAGGGAAGGCCAATATCTCCTGATGAACAAAAAAACGGCAGCTATATATGAAAGATAGAAAAATCACCAGAGTGCTATGTTTATTATGAAGAACAGATGCAAAAGCAGCATAAATAGATGCAGTGTACATGTTCCCAATCTGTTTTGGTAGCAAAGTAGATGGCTGAACCTTTTTGTCGTATAAGTGCTTTGCAACTTGCTGAGAAGTCTGACCATTGTTACACAAGTAAACGATCAGCAAGTAGAAATTAGTTACTAGATATGGATGAAAAAATAGTAGCATGAAAAGTTACCTTTTCGAGCTCACGACTCTGATAGCTTTCGTCACCAGTCAAGGTTGAAAAAGGCTCCAACTTTTCCCTTGCATCCTTCTCAACAGAGCTAAGGAAAATAATAACACATGAAAACTGATTGGGGATTTGGAAAGAATACATTAGAAAGGGGGAACGAGAATCTACAAATACGATGATAATATAAAAATTAGAACATTTTGAACATGGTTCACCTTCTGTCAAGAAAAAAGGAGGTAAAATGCAGTATCTAGACCAGAAAGTTGCTAGAACCAAGCAACAAAATCCCTAGCAAGTACAAAATGAAACAGCATCTTTGAAGAGTTTTAGCATTCAGAAATTTTCCACGGAAATAGAGAACAATTTCATCCTTTTGTAAATCTTTGTAGCCTCTGTTTAATTGCAATTTTTTACATGGAGCACAAAATTTTTGAAAAGGTGAAGAACCTCTTCATTTCAACAGACTCAGCAATTCAAGAAAGTTACAACACTGTGCAAACCACCAAAATTCATTCCCTAGTCTAAACTAATTGATGCCCCAACCTTTGGAGATGGCCCCCAAGATTCAAGTTGACCACAAACATTATGCACCATCAGATCTGTTTCAGGTTGGATTTTCACAAGGACCAATGGATATCAACCAGCATCAAGAAAGGATGAAGACTTCAGCTCTTTATGCAATACTACATTAACCTTCTTCGGAGCCAGTCAAGACCGAAGACAACAAACGGTGACATTTCCATGCATGTGATATTGCATTCATTTAGATATCTGACAAGCCATAAATGACTTGGCAGATGATTTATCTTTGTAGCACGAAGGACCATTTTGTATGCTGGGTTAGCATTATCATGGGATTAAGACCGAACGGTAGACTGCATGTCACAGTTATTTTCTTTTCTTTTACTTTTTGGAACTACTTTGTCAATTTTATTTCTCATACCAAGCTGTTTTAACATGCAAGACATCAATCAATAACAACTCTGAAGTCATAAACTTAAGCAGTGCAATCAAAAATATTAATAACATGTGGCTACCACATGGATTTGTGAGGATTCCGATTTTTTTTTGATAAGCAAGATTCTGACATTTTTGTCAATCATACAATAAACAGCAGATTAAGTAAATGATCAGAAGCATTATATTTCAACATAAAGAAACCACTGTCATCATGGTCACAGAAATCAATTTTCCATTACGCATTTAGCCAAAAAATTAGGACCGCTAGTGATAAGAATGTAAAACCTTGGATTGCGTAAAAAATCATTAAAGTAGAGCCGAGCAAAACTTTTCTGCACAAGCTGCAACAACAGTTGAAGTAGAGGTTAACAAACATTATCCTCAAGAGCTTTGTCTGAAGGGAAAAAATGCAGGATCATTCACATACCTTGTTATATGGAGAATGGAAAACAAAATAGTCTGCATCAAAAATTGAAAATTCCTTTCCCTCAAACTTTTCATACCTAATGACATGAAGATGTTGGGATTGCAGATGAGGGTACAGAGCAAACGTACCAAAGCAGCAAGTGTCAGAATCTATCACGACTTACTTGCTACAAAAACGTTTGTAACAGGAATCAAGTGCCATGAGGTAGCATGTCTGTGATAACTTTCCATCAACGACCTGCAGAGATGTCATAGCATGTATAAGTAGAAGCTCTATTCCTTTAATATTGAGAAAATAGATTCTTTATAGACTATAAAGATAGTGCCTTCCGATTCAGATTCTTCAACAAATAACATGAATAGCAATAGACATTGTATAACAGTCAAGAACAATAGATGTGATGATGATTCAAGCAGCTTCTTCCACTTCCAGACTGCATGCGTAGAACTTTGTTATTGCTATTAACAGTATCATGACCTACATAATTCGTAATGGGATTAAAAATCCACATTTATAAAAACATGAAAATGTGGATTTGATGATAATATATAACTTGCAAAAGGTTCAAATGTGGAACCATTGTGACATTTGCATATCTAGGGATGGAAGTTCTCATCTCAGAGCTTAGCACAGAACCCTGGGTCTCAGGAGGACACTTGCAGCTTAATGTTAGTCTAGACTCTAGAATCTCAGTATGACAGATAAAAGGCTTTGGACAAGTAGCAAGGGAAACAGATCAGAATAGCCAATCCAAATGTTTGAAGTGATATTACAGCCATGGGAATGGTTCTCTTATTTCATGTTCTTAATTAAACACCAGGGAAATAATTATCCCCAAGTTCATAACGAATGCTTTATGCACTTTTATCATTGCAAAGCTAAAGTCACCTCAGACTACAACTGTCTTACCTCATTTACATTTTATTGGACCAAGTCATGAATATCTATGATGTCTCCATTGTAAAAAGACCATCAAGAGAGAAATTTTCTGGTATGGTATACTTCATTTACCTTCTCTATCAGAATAACCCATATGTGGAAGCTCATTCAACAACTCATGCATATAAAATTTTAAGCTCAAAGCATTAGTTAAACTTCCCATTATTCCTTTTCTAAAGGAGATAAGTTATGTATAACAACAGGTAGAGTACAATAAATTACTAAACAGTAAAGAAAGAGGCAATTTGACATTGCAAAGAAAAAGACCAATCAAGAAGAAAAAACTTTGAAAAAAGCCTTTTTTCTTATTTTTCAGAGAAGAAGGTAAGAAGTGTAAGGGCCAAATGGAATAATCTTAAAGGTTAAAACTTTGAGTTAGCATAAAATCCTAATGCCAGCCAACATCACTCTTTTGGATGGAAATAAAAAATATGAAAATGGTAGCCTTCATGACCAAAAATAATCCCTGAAAAGAAAGAAATATATAAACAAGTAATGATCAGTATAAAAATAAAAATAGACCATTTAACATCCTTCTTGACCACACATATTCCCTGAGACTAACCACAAGACAGACGTGTAAAACAGCAATGATCAGGAAGGGAAAAACCATAGAAATTTGGCAAAAAAAAAAAAAAATACTGTACAAGATTTAAGCAGATGTACAAATTGAGCAGATGGATTAACCATGAATTAATTCAATGCCAGCTATGCACATGCCTGCATCAATGAACACATGCTTTAAAAATGTTTCCATGTCATATAAAAACACTAGGATTCTTGCATGGTTCTATTTTACATCAAACATATGTACAAACACATAATCATGTACACACATAATCATGTACACATATATGAACGATCTAGATTATGGGAATTTGTTTTGTCAGACACTATTGTATCATTTGTATGTGTTATCATGTGAACCTGTCATGCCCATCTTGACTCTGGAATAGAATGCTAAAAACAAGAGAAGCAAGGTCAATTATGCCTAAAAGTTCGGAGTTCATATTACATGGCATGTAATTACATGATATAATGTCGCATAGCACAAATTTGCTTCCATGACAGCTAATAAGCTAGTTAACTGATCCCACGCATTTTCACATTTCTGAGAAGTATGATGGCCTTGCCACTATTCCAAGTTCAACTCGGAACCTCTCTGCTGGAGAGGGGTGCCAACATTTCTCAATGTCTAAGAAATAATAGCAAAACTACAGACCAAAAATTTATAGTTTGTCAGAACAAATTGCAAACATTATGCAAGAGAACACCAAATATGAATTCTAAGGGAAGAATTTAGAACAGGGGGGAGCCAATATGCAGTTGCATAACTTAAGTACAAGATTAAATACAACACAATAGCAGGACAGTAAGAGAACAAACCGGATATTCACTTGCAAGGTTGGGCTTGTAAAAATCATAAACATGAGTCATGTAAGTTCCCCTGAATTTACTTTCAAAAGAAATGGGAGCATTTGGCCCAATCAGCATTGCCATAGCAGCTGCACCCCCAGTAGGCCGAGCTGGCCCTTCTGCATAAACCTAACAAGAGAAACATAATGTTATGTGCAAGGCAAGATGAGGATCATGAATAATTGTAAAGCAATCTTAGCTAGTCAAATATATAATAAGTGAAAAGAAATGGGATATAAGCTTCTTTTATTCTATACAAATGTCCGCCAGAAGTTTATTACAAATAGTCATCCATTTTTACAGCACTTGCATCACATAACTAAGAATCACTAGTTTTCTTTTGAAAGTTCCCAGAAAGAAAAGAACATTTGCAAGATCATACCGCACTGTCTGTACAAACAACCAGTCCATATCGCCCATCCCAAGAGCTACTCTCCACCCAATTGACACAGTTAAATAGAGCAGCTGTCCCCCCATAACAAGCATTTGTCGAGTCAACACCTTCAACATCAGTGTTGCCATATTCCTGAATTTTTACATGAGAATTGGTCATAAAATATTAGTGGCCAGCAGTAATTTATTTAAATAAATGCACATAAATGATATAACTGAAAGCTACAGAAAAAAGTGAATTGTGTGCTCAGCAATGTGTTACATGTGATAGATTAAATTTAACTATGGATGAATTTACTCAAAATATTTCTCACGCAGATGTGATTTATGGTAAAGTGTCAGCTGGCTTTTTATTTTGTTGGAAGGAGGGGGAAGGCTAGGAAGATGCCAATAGACAATGGTCTACAGAATAGGGGTTAGCATTCCCTCAGCGACTCTAAAGCCACAAATAATGATTATCACAGGATAAGGACCACATCTCTAGTAAATCCACCAAGAGAATTTACCAGCATACTAAGCTGGTATCTTCAATAATAGCCTGGAATTTATCACACATGTTACATGAAGAAAAAAATGAAAACATACTTTGCAAAAGGCTATGGAACAAACCTCAAATATTTGCATCAGCCAGGTCTTGATAGACTTACTCTTGTCGATCACCGTCTCACTACCAACTTCGAGGCGACCAATTTTTTTTGGATCAATCTGATACTTCTCCAAGAGAGATGTAACAACTGTCAAGCTGAATAAAACTCCTAATAAGTAAAAGAATCTTATGGCACCATCTTAACACATGGACAGCAAGCATGTTTAAAAGAACAATAGTGGCATACATGTTTTTTATCCACCAAACAAATTACATAAAATAAGCACAAGATTAGAAAAGGATATCCAACCATATGAAGAGAAATCAGTTAAAAGATTATCCATAGATATCGACAGGTTTGAGGAAAATCCTATGGTTGATGATGATGCGGTAAGATGCCAACAAGCATTAAACTTTTCAATAGTGAAATTGCTTCAACTAGAATATTCAAACACCGACCATTGTTTATGGTCCTCGGTACAACTTAAAGACCACATTCCAAGGTAAATCAACAGCAAAAATTTAATATGCATGGGCTTAAACTAAAATATGATTACTAGAACTAAAGTAACCAAAGGCAGAAATGAGAAATTCCCTTGGAGTCCAAATAAATGCATTTAAGATGATAGACTCCACAAAAATACTAAAATTGAACTGATGAAAATGCTGGTTTGTTGAAGAAGCATTCATGTTAAATCATGCAATGAAAATTTTCTGGAGTTGATTTTGTACCAATCATTCATTTATGGACTCAAACAAGTTCATATATTCACATGAATAGACATAGGTCTAGATTTAATGATGTGATAGATTTAAATCTAAATTATTCGTTAACTCTTTTTTATATTATTCATACATAATCTTTATTGCTAATAATGATTGGTACAGGTAACATGAATCTATTTGGAGAAAAAAATGGTATATTATATAAATTTTATTATTCCATTTTATTTAAACAGAACAATCCAGAAAAAGAGAGATTGAAACACAGTGAGCAGAAAAATCTAAAAAAATACTATAAATTTATTATATATAAAATGTCATGTGGATAAAAAAATTGCCAAAATAAGGAAGATTGAATAAGGCACATAGTGAGCACAGAATTTTAAAAAGAAAGTGGAACTGCAATTTACAAAATATCATATGGATGAAAAGCATGCGATGATATGTTGACAATTTACAGAAATGAATATGGATTTTCTGATTTCTAAACTTTATCAAAAGCAAGGATAATAGAAGGAAAAAAATCTAAACTTAAAATGAAAATGTAAGGAAATTAATCACCTTAATTACGATCTCCTCCTCTTTCCCCTCTTTTTCTTTTTCCTTTTTTCCCCTTTCTACTTCTTGTAGGTTAACTACAAGTGACTCATAAGTTTCACATGGAAAGAGTTTCGTAGATAAGATGTTTTTTCTTTTACTAGTGGAAAACTAGGTAATTTAATAGAAAAAAGAATAGATATATCAAAAAGACGCATTAATGTAGCAATAAACGGGACTATGCATAATGATACTATATTTATAAATTCATTTTGTTATATATTTCTTATTGAAGAGTTAAATTCTCAATGAAATACAACAGAGGTAGAGAAGAAATGGAGATAGATAAGAATCTTGGGAGATACAAGATGGTCAATTTCATGGATGGTCGAGTATAGCTATTCCATGGAAACCTAGTATTTACACCACATCCTGACACCCAAAGATAAATTTGCATACAGCCGAGTGGCAGCGCCAAGACAAAGTAAAAAAAACTAGGGGGTTTCACAAACAAAAGGGGGTTTGGAACCAGGGACCTAAGCAGGGTACCAAGAAGCCAAGGCTCCAACATCACTGAGTTTTGCGGCTTTTGCCTGAGGAGCAGACCAAGTAGTAGAGAAGTAGCCTGATGTATATAGGATGCCTTACAAGCTGAGTGAGGAAAGCATCGACCACGACAAGCTAAATAACCATTGAAAGCCAAACAAGTCGAGTTTGAGGCTGATCAAATATAACCTATGGGATTTCCCTATTGATCTAGCAAGGGGATTGTGATATGGTATGAGATATGACTGTTATCAGAATGTAGAGAGTGGAAAACAGTTAGCTCCGATCACTGAAACCATCAGGAAATTGGAGATTAGACATGGACGAGTATCAATGCTAGAAATGGGCGGTTAACAGACCGTTTAAGTGTATTCTATAAATACTGAAGTGTAACTCTAAGAGGAACTTTGGCCAATCAAACACCACTTGTTTAACATTATCTTTATCTTGACTTTGTCTTTGCATTTTAATTATCCTGCTTTATTTACTTTGCTTTACCCAAGTTTATCCATAGTTGTTAGAGTAGAGCCATAGCCTCAGGTAGAACCTACCTCCTCCTCTTTCGAGTAGGCGGCATTTCAATGGTGAAAGTCCTTAAACTAGTATATTTCTATCTCTTGTGCTCCCTCCCCTACTCCCCTCTCTCCCTGCTTTTTAAAAATTTTTTAAACATGTGCATAGCTCATGCAAAATACTATTAGACATAACAATTGCTCAGACCTTCCATGTCTATATAGAATACATTCACTTTACTTAGGTTATATAACAATGTTGAATTACCACATCCACGTGATATCTCCAACATGAGTGAATTCAGACAAGGAAGCGGCAAAAGTAAAAGTCAAATTATACAAGAAGGCTATTGATCCCATGATCCTGGTATTTTCAGGATAGTAGAAACAATCTAAAAGCTGAGCACCTTCTGCGATATGTTTGGTTTTCCGTCCCTCTGATTCCCCTCCTTAGCCCATCACCCCACATGGTAATGTAACACATAAATACAATAATCAAGCATCCATAAAGCCCCCTAATGTTTCCAACATAGATATTCTTGAGAAGTTTAGGTAGAAAAGCTGTGAAGAGGACAAGTTTGTGATGTGCCTATTCTGTGATTACAATCCACAGAAATATAGATTTCTATTTTCTCATCAAATGAGATCTCCAATGTACTCATCATCTTCATACCATGAAATCACAAACACTTGTGTTTTTGTTATTCTTGTGAACCAGATATACATGTACATACATTGATATATACACACACATGCATGTATATGTATATGCAAATATATATAGAAATACATATATATGCATATGTGTAATCTTGTGAACAGCTGAACAATTGCAAAAATGAATCCAATATCTCAAAGGAAAAAGGAAATGAAAACTCTATGTTCAGATTAGAAATACATATACCTATGGATAAAGATGAAAATATGCTCTCAGGTATTTATAAAATTTCACAATGAAAAAAATTAAGAAGTCCCATTTATATATGAAACATTACATCCTGATCAGTGTAGCAGATTTTGTCGAAGAGATATTACCTCATGGATATCACATCTTCCAGTTCCGTGCAAAAGGCCATGCAATCTTGCCCAAGGCCAATGGTGTACTTTCCCTTACTCGCCCCATCATAAGCCTCCAGGGCTTCCTGCAGTAAATACAGGTAGCCATTACACATGTCCGTCTAAAAACACAAGATGGCAAGACAGTTATTGAAGAAAAACTATCCTTACCAATGCCACATACAAAGCCACTTTTAACACATATCCCCAATATCATATCAATTCCATGACCAAAAAAAAAGATGAAAAAAAAAAAAGCCTATTTGCTGCCATCTACTTATCAGCGTTCCGTTTACTCTACTCCAAACCGCCTCTTATATTAAAATTTAACTAATTTTGGGGCAAATATTTACAATTAACGATCGGATAAACAGTAGAAAACCCAACCTTAAACCATTTCTCACAATCCTGTTATAACAATACCGCAGCAAAGCCACTTTTAATGTCACTAGGATATATATCACCAATACAAACTCCAATAAGAATTAAAGAAAAAAACCATTTCTTTCTGCTTTTGTTCATCTTCGTACTTCAAGAATTGTCTCTGACATTACAATTCAAGTACTAGCAACAAATTAAAAAAAAAAAAAATCTACAAAAACTTCCATAAATCCCAAGTAAAGCAAACCCCCCCTCCCCCCAACCCCAGAAAGCAAAAAAATAAAAAAAAAAAAATAAAAAAAAAATAAAAAAAATAAAAAATAAAATTTTACAATCCTCCGTCCTTCTTTATCCCTTCCACTCCACGATCACTCACTTACAATTCACTTCAAGGAAAAAAAAAAAATTTACAAAATATTGAATTTTTACCAAAAAAATCCAACTAAAATTCTCGTCCTAAGATTCATTAAACCAAAACTTTATATAAATGCAGAAAATAATAACGATCTGCCTATAGAGTTTAAAAAGTTAGCCAGGAAACCAGAAACGAACAAAAATCCACTCCCAACCAAAATCTAAACGAATTCTGACAGAAAGAAAAACAGCTTAAATGAAAGAAAGAAGCTCTGGAATCTCACTTGCTGGACGCAAGTGGGAGGGAAGTAGATATCCATGGCAAGAATTCCCACATCCTTCCTTTTCTCCATCTCTCCCTCTCCGATCCCAAAAACCCTAGATCAGATGAAGACGAGCTCCTCTCCCCCTTGTCCCCACTCTCTCTCTCCCCCACTCTTTGATGCGAAGGACCCAGAGAAGCACAGCAAGCGCCGCTGCGCCACAGAGCTTCCTCCTCCCCCTTTATATATAATCCCTCCTCCTCCGTCCCCTACGCTCCCCTCCTCTTTCCCCTCTTATTACGTTCCATGCCATTATATCCATCATCGTAACTCCAAAATCGGACCTTAAAAAGTTACTTCCATGAGGTGTCATCATGTCCTGTTTCCACGTCATCTTGTTGCATTTTCTTGTGGCAGTTTAGGATGTTCCAACAGAGAATTACTAGACTGAAGATTCTGGCACGTGAGTTGTGCCGTGATCTAGCTGTCGGATCGGGATCGGATGGTTGACAAGCGGTTCCAACCCTGCCGTTCACGAAGTAAACTAATCCAGAAGGTTGCTTCCTGACGTGTCAGCATCAGATGTTTCCACGTCATCTGAGTTCCGGTTTGTGCTTTTTTTTTGCGTCTCCATGGGATTTCACACGCTGAATTAAATCGATGAAGTTTGTCCCCCCGCCTTCTCCAATGAAAAAATCGATCCAATCCAAATGCAACTTATCCAAATTTAATTAAATTTAAAAAATAAAATTTAACTAAATCTAAATTTAAATTTAAAAAAATATATAAAGATTATAGTATGAATATGAATAAAATATAGATAATACTATTTTTTATCCAAAATTGAACCCAACTTCGATCCAAATCTATAGATATGGATAACACCCGAACCCATATCTAAACCTATATCCGAATATATATATATATATAGTCTATCTCTTTATATAAATATTTAATTTATAATTAATATGATAATTATATTAGTTTCATCAATTATTGAATTGCATTTGTATATTGTTTTCTTCATTTTTATTATCTTTTAGTATTTCAAACTTTTTTACTTAATATTTTTTATTATAAAATAAAATAATTAATATTTTATATCTTAAAAATATTATAATTTTAAATTTTTTATCTTTTTGAGCAAGTTCTAATAAAAATAGTCTTATTTTATTTAAAAATATTTTTTTATTTTTATTTAAAATTTATTTTAGTTATTTATTTTTTTTGGATATGATATAGGTATGGGGTGGATATGAATTGGATATAAAAAAATGGGTTACCCGTGGATATTGAACCTATTGGATATAGAGATGGGTATCTCTTTTTATATCCGATTAGATATTGGATAAGATTTAGCTATAGAATATTAAGTTTGGATTTGAAAATAGGTAGTATAATATCCTATCCAAATCCTACCGATTGCCATCCCTATCTCTAAATTAAGACCAGTTGCTCTAGCCCTCTCATTAGGATCGGATGGTTGATAGCTGGTCCTCCTTTTTCCAAATGTGAATGTGTCAGGTGCATTTCTTGATATTTCTATGGAACAAAAATCATACCTGGAATATCATATGCAATGAATTTTTATTTATCATGTTTATTCTAATATCAATTTTAAAGAAGAAAAAAAACATAAAAATTAAATATTATTTCTATTAATAAAATTATTAATCTTATAATTTAAATAATATAATATTTTTTTCTTAATTTTTATAATATATTTTTTATTAATATAGACTAAATGGCCAAATAATACATACTAAATAAATTAATCATCCAGTAAGTTAATATGCATTTTCACATAAATTAATACATAGTTTTCAGGATATAAAATTTATTAATATATAATATATGGTTAGATGATATAACTTAATAAATTAGTTATCTAGTAATCTAATACACACTTCCAAGCAAATTGATATATAATTTTCAGAATATCATATTTACCAACATATACTATATGGTATAATAATACACACTCATCAACTTCCTATTACATGCTACAAACTTTTTTGATACATTTCTGATAATAATATAATACATATTTCTAAATAAATTAAAATATAATTTTTAAAATATAAAATTAACCAATACATAGTATAGGGCTAGATAATATATAGTGAATTAGTCATCTAGCAACCAAATAAACATCTCCAAACAAATTAATACATAGTTTTTAGAATATTAGATTCATCAATATATATATATATATATATATATATATATATATATATTATATCGTATGGTAATATATATTGAGTGATTTTTTGATATAGTCAGTAAGTTTTTTTCATATATATATATATATATATTATATCGTATGGTAATATATATTGAGTGATTTTTTGATATAGTCGGTAAGTTTTTTTGATATATACTTTGCAATCATATAATATATATCTTCAGATAAATTAATATATAGGTTTTAGGATATGCTTTTATTTAGAGATATGAAATGGACCACTACTAGATATCTATTAAAAAAACTTGTAGTATATATCAGGAATTCGGTGAATATGTATTATCAAATTATATAGTATTTATGGATGAATATAATATTTTAAAATTTATATATTAATTTACTTATAGATATACATTGAATTACTAAATAATTAATTTACTAAATATGCATTATTTGACTGCATACTGTTTATTAATAAATTCTATATTCTGAAAACTATGTATCAATTTATTCATAGATATGTATTGATTTATTTAAGAATTAATTTTTTTAGTATGCATTATATAATCATATAGTATGTATTGATAAAAAATATTATTTTTTAATTAGAAAAAAAATAATTTTATTAATAATTAAAAATTTTAACTTCTAAATTTATTTTTTAAAATTAATATTAAAAAATAAATAAATTATGAGATTTATTTTAAATAATATTTTATAATGTCCCTCCTATGTAATTTTTTCTTAGTTCTGCATGCCTTTGGGAATTTTCGATATAGAATTATCTGACTAAAGATTCTGGCACGGGAGTCCTGTCATGGCCCAGAGGTGAGACGAGTTTCTCTGGCCGTCAGATTAGGATCGGATGGTCGGGAGGGGTCAAGGGTGTAGGTTCGGCGCATTAGTAACGTGCACGACTGACACGGACACCTCCCGAACCTGTCTAGGTTTGATGAATCCACCACGTGTGCACACGTGGCGTGTAGGCCTCTTGTATCGAGGGTGTGATACCTCGGGAAGTTCGCCTTCTGATTTGAAGGGGGTCGTATGGGTGGGCGAGCCTCATAAAGACAAAATGGGCTTTTTATTTAATGAGGGGGAGACAGCCGATGAGAGTGCGACAGTCGATTGCAGTTGGGGATAAGGGGGTAGGTGAGGCACGCATGGGTACCAGCGACTCGTGTTTATCAAATCAAACCAAGAAATAGTCCATGCGGAGGGCACGAGCTGCACGGAAATTGGTTGGTGAGAGTATTATATGTAAGTAAATGCTTGTCCTATACGTTTGAAGGTCTGTTTGTGGTCATAAAAAATAATATAAAAAATAAATTTATAAATATTTAATTATAATTTAATATAATTTAATATTTTATTTTCAAATATTTAGAACTTCCAAATGTATCAATTTTTTTTTTTTTAGTCACTTTCTACCCATAATATCATGATAGAATTTTCGTCCAATCACTCTCCTCTTTCACGTTTTTCCTATAGATATTTGGGATCTTCAATCATAGACAACTCTTTTATTCCTATTGAAGATAAAATAACTTTTACCGAAGTCTAACAAAAAGTTCGATCTTGATATAACTTCATCCAAAATCGCAACAGTCGTGGCCGAACTTCAATTGAACTGATTTAATTCAAGGGAGTCGACCTTCAAATCATGTATGTTAGACGAACTTCTTAGTGGTAATAATCTTCTCTCAGCAATTATAGAATTCGTTCAAGGTATGATGAATTTCGTCTGACCGAACTTGAACAATAAAAGACATGATAACTAACTCTGGTACTGATGATAGTAGAGTCCCGTCGAATATTGAACCCCAACACCCTCCGATTTCGTCTATGGCAAATCTTAAGTGTGGCCAAATTTCTTTGTGGCATACAGCATGTCTCATTAACCTTGCGGCAAGAACCTCGTCAAGCAAAATTTCTCCCCGATCAGATTCTATTCCGGCTGAACTTCTTTACTTTACTTTGCGGATAACGACAGAACTCATGTGTGGCCGAATTTTCTCATCTCTTTCTGATAATTATAGATCTAGCTAGTCTATACCATGCATATCGACCGGATGAATTTGAACAGTGAAAGAACTTCGTCATCTGCACAGATATGATTTCTAATTCAGAATAACAACCACTCCACAGACAATGAATCACAATACTTCTTTGATTCGAACCTCCAGTCGATCTCGAAGATGGCTAAACTTCTTAAAGCTATTAAAGATAACACCAATAGATTTTAATCAAATTATAGGTTCACCACCTGCTGTTCAAAAGTTAATCTCCAAGTTTGGCCTACCTAACTCCAAATTCTATATCCCAACATGCATGACTTATTAATAGATACGGAAGTAGTTTCCGAACTCTAACAAATAGAATCCAACCACTTATGAGTCGTAACAAACGATAGCCCATTCTCTGTAATAAACTCTACGTGGTCCGAACGATCCACTCTCATTCTATTATGACTGTCACTTTCATTCTGTTACAAGCACTGCCTTTATAAGTATCTTTTTTTCTAAGGTCTTCTCTCTGCTCTTAATTCTTCTGAGTACTCCATTCTTGTTTGCTGGAGAACTAACTTGACCGTCAGAGAATCTTGCCAGAGCCACCCACCTTCGATTTGGACTTCTTCTTATAGGTCTCATAGGCGGCCTCGTCTTCACTAGCTCCAGCAAACTCCGACATCAGTATCGTTTTCCGCATCAATAGGATTGGCACTAGAGAAAGGGCCCTTTGGACCCTTTTATTAAATGAATGCCCAGTTGAGTTCATCTTCTTCCTCTCTTCTCCAATTCTGCAATTCTTTTCTCTCTGATCTTTCTTGTATTCTGATAAAATGTCACCCAAAAGAGCTTCAACCTAACGATCCACCATATCTGCTGCTAGATCTCAGTCAGATCAACCTACTCCGACCTCATCGCCGGCACTACAACCCTTGCTAATAGCCATAGTGGATCTGAAGCAATTCAACCTGCTGATGCAATGAGTTAAGGGTCTTACTGAAGTAGTACAGGCCATGCAGCAGCCCCCAGTACCAGTTTAGTTGGAGAGACCCTCATCGAAATGCCGAGATGTGGTGCTAGGAAGATCCACCTGGACGAGTCGGTCGGTGACTCCTGAGAAGGAAAAGCAGAAAGCGGAGAGCCCTTGTTCTGATCATGATTCCATCCCTAGAAAATCACTCTCCCTCCAGCTAGCCATGCTTTGAGATCTATGATCAAGATAATATTCTCGATCAGAAACTTTAAAAAAATGAACCGACAGATCAATAAACTTCACCACGTTGCCCCCACTCGCCATGATGATATCTACACCGATCCTTCTTTCTCTGCTCACTTCATGCAGGAGCCCAGCTTGTTGAACTTCAAACTCCCTCAGTTTGAGAGTTATGATGGAACCTCGAATTCAGTCGACCACCTCGAAGCCTTTAGGACTATGATACTGTTATATGGCATGCCTGACACCATTCTGTGTCGAGCTTTTCTCTCCACTTTGAAGGAAGCAGCGAAAAACTGGTACTCAGATCTCAAACCAAGTACCATCTTTTTTTTTTTGATCAGCTGAGTCACTAGTTTGTGATTTATTTTATCAGTAGCCGGCATCAGAGACAAGGCTCAGACTTTCTTTTCAATATCAAGCAAAAGAAAAGAAAGTCCATTCGAGCTTATGTCAGCCACTTTAGTGCTACTATCTTGGAGGTCCGAAACTTAGACCAATCTGTTGCTATGGCCATATTAAAGGACAGCCTCTAGAAGAACAATCTCCTATTCTCCTTGGAGAAGAAGTATCCTAGGATTTTGCCGACATGTTGGCCCGGGCAAAAGGCTACGCTCGAGCGGAGGGGGCCTTCAAATTGAAAAATGAAGAGGCCATGAGAGAGCGACAGGTGGGTGAATTTAGCAAGCCCACAATTATTGAGAAATCGAGTAAAGCTCAGCTGTGCTCCAGAACCCCACCCGAGGGCAGACAAGCTCGAACTCCTCCATGAGCTCGTCGACCAAAAAGTCTAGATTGGAGGGCATGGCGAAACTCCCCTCCTTGATAGTTCCACAACTATGCTTCTTTGAATGCTTCCATGACTCAAGTGCTGATGGAAATAAAGGAGCAGCTGCCGAGACTAGAGAGAATGAAGACTCACCCAGCTAAGCACAATTCCAATAAGTACTACCTCCACCATCATGACCATGGTCATGATATTGAAGAATGCATTCATCTCCAAGACGAGATTGAGGAGCTAATCAGAAGGAACCGCCTAGACCGATTCCTCCAACATCGACTAGAAAGAAGGAAATATCAACCAAGAGCCTTGCTGCAGCCTGAACCACCTCGAAGAGATGAGCCATAAGAAGATCGACCTCTACATAGAATTATCAATACTATTGCTAGAGGACATTGGCAGGAGAGGCCAGCAAATCAGTAGAGCCAGTAAAAATGCAGAAGACTGAAGAACCCGTTGCTTTTATTAAAGAAGATGCATAAGGGATTCAATTTTCATATAATGACGTGGTTGTAGTTACTTTAAACATTGCTAATTATGATGTATGCTATATTTTGATTGATAATGAAAGCTCTACTGATATTTTATTTTATGATGTATTCTCTAAAATGTCTATACCTAACAATCGTATGGGATCAATAAGCTCTTCATTAGTAGAATTTACCGATGATGCAGTGCCAGTTGAGAGAATAATTATTTTATCTATTATGGCAGGTCAGTACCCAAGGCAAGCAAAGGCCCAAGTTGATTTTCAATTAGTGAAGGCTCCCTCAGCTTACAATGCGATTCTTAGCTGATCTGATCTAAATGCACTTCGGGTTGTGGTTTCAACCTATTACCTGAAGATGAAGTTCTCGACAAACTTCGAGGTCAGAGAAGTTAGAGGGGATTAGGACCTAGCATGACACTATTACATCATTGTTTCGCAATGGGAAAGGTAAGCAGAATCTTATCCAGTGGATGGGCTTGATACCCATGATGACCTGACTGAAGAACGGGGAGAACCAATCGACGACCTTATTGCAGTCTCTTTAAATGATGGAAATAAAGATCATACTGTTCAAATCGGCTCTAACCTAGAAGAGGAGATTAGGAAGCAGCTCATTGTCTTCTTGTGAAAGACTACTGGTGTCTTTGCATGGGTACCTACGAATATCTCAGGGATCAATGCAAAAGTAATGGAACATCGTCTAGCTATGGATCTCAAGTATTGGTCAATTAAGCAAAAGAAGCTTAGCTTTGCACCAGAGTGGCAGAAGGCTATCATAAACGTAGTCGACAAGCTTCTTAAAGTCAATTTCATCCGGGAAGTATTCTTTCTAGATTTGATTACAAATATCGTTCTAGTCAAGAAAGCAATTGGCAAGTGGAAGATGTGCATACATCACAGATTTCAATAAAACTTTTCCAAAAGATAGCTACTTACTATCCAGGATTGACCAACTGGTGGATGCAACCTCGGACTATGAGCTCCTCATTTTCATGGATGCCTTCTCTGATTACAATCAAATTTGGATGGCATCAGAAGATGAGAAGAAAGCTGCTTTTATTATTGACTGTGGTCTATATTGTTATAGGATTATGCCTTTTAGACTCAAGAATGCAGGTGTCACTTATCAGTGTCTGATGAACAAGATTTTCAAAGAGCAGATTAGCTGTAATATGAAAGTCTATATGGATGACATGTTAGTCAAGAGCCAATCTTTAACGAATCATATTGCCGACCTTGAGGAGACCTTCAACACATTTTGAAAATACAAAATAAAACTGAATCCAACCAAATGTGCCTTTGGAGTAACCTCAAAAAAGTTTATGAGATTTATGGTGTCAAGGCATGGCATTGAAGCAAACCCAAAAAGATCAGAGCTATTCAAGAAATGACTGTACCAAAAATAATAAAAGAGGTCCAGTGCCTGATAGAAAAGGTTGTGGCTCTGAATCAGATCATGTCAAGGTCGGCTGAAGTTGCATGCTCTTCTTAAGTGTTCAAGCAGCCAAAGAATTTCTGCTGGACTTTTGAATATTAACATGCTTTCGAAGAACTGAAGAACTATCTGAGCTTACCTCCTCTTCTTACCAAACTTGAATCTGGTGAAGAATTGTTCCTATATTTGGCGGCGTCACCCATGATAATTGGAGCTATTCTGATCAAAGAAGAAGCAAAAGTCTAGAAGTCAATCTATTATATAAGCCAAGTTTTAAGGGATACAGAAATAAGGTATACAAAATTAGAAAAGCTAACTTATACCCAGTTGATTGCAGCCAGGAAGCTCAGACCTTACTTCTAGGGACATACAGTTACACTTCTCACTGATCAACTAATCAAGACTGTCCTCCATCGACCTGATATCTTTAGAAGAATAGCTCAATGGGCAATTGAGCTCACCAAGTTCGACATCAATTTTTAGCCATGGCCATCCATTAAAGCTTAGATATTGGATGACTTTAAAGAGAATGCACCATCCCTAATCCGATCGAACTAGAGCATCAAGAAGTTGGTACTTCCAGTTCACTATCGAACTTCATAGAGGAAAAAGCAGATCTTCCTAAGAACTTCTGGGCTCTATATGTTGATGGTTCATCTAATGCTTCAGGAGGCCTGATTCTAATCAATCTAGAAGGGGTTATTGCCGAATACATACTGCACTTTAAGTTTTTCACAATAAATAATGGAGCAAAATATGAAGCTCTGATTACAAGATTAAAAGTGGCCAAAAAATTAGAAGCAAATCATGTGAAAGTCTATAATAATCACAACTACAAAAAAGGGCCGTAGCGGTTTGTAACCACTGCCGTAGCCCAAAAAACTTCTGCCATAGACTATGGCAGCGATTTTCTAACCATTGCTACTGTGACCGTCGCCGTAGCTCCATGGTAGTGGTTGTTGCAGTGGTTGTTAAAATCGCTGTCATAGATAGCCTATTGCAGCGGTTTATAAATCGCTAAAATAGATCGACCTATGACAGTGGTTATGTAATCGCTGTCATAGGTTATTTATAGCAGTGATTACATAATCACTATCATAGGTAATCTATAGCAGCGGTTTCTTAACTACTGCCATAGATCTAATACAGCGGTTGGCACCATTTGCACCAAAAATCTATGGCAGCAGTTGACATGGATATGACAGCGGTTATAAAATCGCTGCCATAGATCTTGAATAATTAAAAAAATAAAATTTTTATTTTTTTTTATATACTTTATCTGTTAAATATAGATATATAACACAAAAAAATATAATAAACATAAAAATTATTTTAAAATACTAAAATTTTATTATCGAATAAAATTTATTATAATATTTTTTAATAAAAATAAAATACATCAAAAGTTTCCTAAATCTATATCATCATCATCATCGAAAGTTGGAGTCAGAGCCGGAGCGGAAGCCAGAGCCAGAGCTAGAATGCGGGCCAACATATCTTTGAAGGCCATGACTCCAAAACACGCACTGAGCATCGACATCATATCTCTCACGATGTCCTCCAGATGAGATACGCACTCCTCAGTCCAATTTGCCCACATCGCAGCATAATCTGCCCATGCCAACGCCTTCTCTAGCTCCTCTCGGCTGACGACACTGAAAGTCTGTGAGAAGATGCTCACCTCGGACTAATAGCTCATCGGTGTGTGTTCAGACCTGCATCGGATCCTCCCAGAGTGCTCAGACTCCAAGACCTTAGACAGATGGTCATGGGGCCCAAAGGTATCCGGGCCCTCGCTCGTGAGCGCATCTAATTGATCCTATAATTATAAACTGAAATAAAATTTTATAAAAAATATTATAATACTAATCATATATACTAATATATTTAATACTTACAAAAATACTAATCTAATTGATCGCGGCGTTCATCGGCCTTCCCGTCTTGTCCATGCGGCTGGATCGAAAGATCTTGCTATGACTGGACATCACTCCATCTCTTACTAGCTATAAAAAAAAATAAATTTATTAAAAATATAATAAAAAATATGAATTTAATTTATCTAGTAAGATTTAAAATTAATTATCTCTCTATGCACATGACTGACCATAGACTCGCAGCCTAGAGTGTGCGTATACTCCTGGGCTGCACGGTTCTCTCGATTCCGATAGGAGGTAGCCTAATAAGTATTCAAATAAATAATAAATATTTAAAAAATATTTAAATAAAATTTTAAGCATATTAAAAAATTTAAAAGTTAGAAATTTTACCTCGAACTCCTGGCTCCTCTAGTATCTAACCATCCTCTCCCATTGACTCGGAGGACAGTCCTGTATCCAGAGAACAAACTCCTTCGGAGTGTCTCATCGGTGCTCGAGCCATCCTCTATGGAGCTTGACCTTATAACCTTGATACAACTCTCCGATCTTCTTTAGTCAGGCATCTCGAGTCCTCTTATGATCGAGGAAGTCGTACCTCCTCTGCACAAATTTATAAAAAATCAGTTACAAAATTATTCTAATCAAACATATATAGTGTAAACATATAAAATATATAAATATAACTAAGATGCATGTACTTATCCATATCTTCTTTCATACTCGATTTTTGATGGTAGCATCCATCAAATGCTAGTCTCTGGGCTCTACGAAAATGATGTTCGACCACCTCACAAGCACTCCAAAAAAAAAATGCATCTCCCACGCAGTCTTCCCTACTGGCCTTCCCTTCGCATCATTCTACACCATCACCTGATGCTGACGGTTCCATATGTGTGCCATACGTATGGGACCATAAAATATCCGATTGGATGATTCACCTGCAATACAAATATGTGATGCAAATATTTAAGTGTACAAATACTATATAAAAAATAAAGTTATGCTAATATAATAAAAACGTACACTCAGATGCCTGCGATGGTAGAGACTCAGCTATCGGTGGAGTAGATACCGTCGGTAGAGTAGATGCCGACGGTGGAGGTCCTTGAGCAGCCAATGTCGAGATTGATGGAGTATGCTTCGACTGCTCTTCAGATGCTGAACTGTGCATAACCCACCGAGGGATAGGGGTGAAAGCTAGATGGCATTTCGGTGCCATCGTGACTTGCAATGTTAATGAATATTAATCAATATAACATCATGACATATCAAATTCTATTCGCTTGGAAGCCGAGCCGGCTCTATGTCTGAGACAGCCGACTCTGTGCTTGAGACATCCGGCTAGGATCCTCCCCCAACCGACTCGATCATGGCTCGAGCTAGCTCGACTGCGTATCCGAGCCGGCTCGGTTGTGTGCCATCCCCTTGATCACTCCCTCTCTCTCTCTCTCGATCTCTCTCACCGATGACAGCAGCGAGGTCGAACCCCTTCCTCCCAGCTTTTCCATCTCTCGATCTTCCTCTCTTCCTCTCTTGATCTCTCTCACCGGTGAGGCCGGACCCCATCCCTTCCAATGATGTTGGCGAGGTCGGACCCCCTCCCTCCCTCTCTCACTCTCTCGATCTTCCACTTTCCCTCTCTCAATCTTCCTCACCGACGAGGCCAGATCCCCTTCCTTCCAATGATGGTGGCGAGACCGGATCCCTCCCTTCCTCTCTCAAATACAGACCCATCGGGTATTCAGGTTTGGATCTGGTATCAGTAATTAAAATTAGATCTGGATCTAAATATCCAGGTTCCAATCCAAATCAAACTCATTGACAGATCTAGTCCACAGCCGTCGACATGGCACGATCCAAGACTACCGCCACAGCACAATCCAAAAACTACGACATGCAGATAATTATAATATTTATAATAAATATTTATAATATTTACTATAAATTATTATAAATATATATGATTAATAAATAATACTATAAAATTTTTAAAAAAATTATACCTGTGGCTATAGAGAGTGGGTCGCACCAAAAGATCCGAGGGTCGTCGGCGATGATGCTAGAGGAGGACGACGGTACTAGAGGTAACCTACAAAATAAAAGCAAGATAGTGAGATAGAGAAGAGAGAAAAAGAGAAAAAAGAGAGAGAGCAGGGACGACGGGGATGGGGGCCAGGGGGAGGGGGCTCGTCGATCGCATCGAGACCGAAGGAGGATAGAGTGTGGGGGGGGGGGGGACGATGGAGGGTCGAGGATGGATGGAGGTTTGGTTTCGTTCGTCGGAGGAAGGTTCACTAGGGATCGAGGGAGGGTCGGATGGAGGGGGTGGGGTTTCATGGGGGCTAAGCGAGGGTGGAGGGGGGGTTTTATGTGAGGCTGAGGGAGGATCGGATGGGGGTTCGTCGGAGGGGGGTTTCGCTGGGGCCGAGGGAGGGTCGGATGGAGGGGTGGGGGGCGGTGGTGGGTGGCGGGGAGGGGCGGTTGAGGATGGAGGGTCGGAGAGGAAGGAAGGAGGGGTGACATCGGCCGAGGGGGAAGGAGGGGCGACGTCGGTCGAAGGAAGGAGGGTCGACACCGACCGGGGGGAGGAGGGTCGACACCGATCAGGGAGGGAGGAGGGGCAATGCCGGTGGGGGGAGCCTCACCGATGATGAAGAGGAGGAGGAGAGAGAGAGCGAGAGAGATCGAGCACGCACGGGAGGGAAGAAAAAATTTGAGAATTTTTAACCTAACCTACAGCAGCGGTTATCGAACCGCTGCCATAGATCTACGATAATGGTTATCCAAAATCACTATGATAGATCTACGGTAGTGGTTCTGTAATCACTATTGTAGATCTATAGTAGCGATTTTTGATAACCGCTGCCATAAGTGGAAAATAATTTTTTTTATTTTTTTTTAAATATTATATAATTTTAAAATTTAATATCCATCTTTATCATTCATTATCTAAATAATTATCATTAGAGTGTCGTCGCAAAAGATCGCCTCGATCCAATGGCCCTAGCTTTATCGATCATAAAAATTTGATTTCGACGATCACGAATGATGATGCAATGATCTGATAGATGAAGATCTTTGATGGATCCAAAAATCTATAACGATGATCTCGATGATGCTTGTAGCATACTATCAAAGTTTCACTTCAATCGGATATCATTATCATGGTCAATTTAGTATGAAATGATTTCAGCTGTTAAATTAGAAATAAGCGATCAAAGGGTTAAACGACGTTCGATTATGAGATAATTTTTTAGTTAAATAATCTTTACTATAATTTTAAATATTTTATATGGTGATGATAATAAAATTTAAATTATTTTCATATAAATTATTCATGTTAAGCAGATATTGCAAAAGCACGAGTATAACAACCAGTGAAGTTTCAGAATGGTTATCAGGAGATGTATAGTTTTAGATCGTTCTTCATCTCACGAGTTGAATTTTATAATTACCATCATAAAAAATGATTAAAATAGTAGCCATGATCATTTATAAAAAAATTTTTCTCATAATCAGATACCATTTGGTCCTTTGATCACTCGTTTATCATTTAACGGTTGAAATTAATCTATACTAAATTGACCAAGATAACAATATCTGATTGAAGTAAACTTTAATAGTATGCTACAAACATCACCAAAATCATCGTTGTAGATTTTTGGATCCATCGGAGGTCTCCATCTATCAGATCATCGCATCATCATTCATGATCATCGAAATCAAATTTTTCTGATCGACGAAGCTAGGGCCATCGAATCAAGGCAACTTTTTGTGAAGATACTCTAATGATAATTATTTAGATAATGAACGATGAAGATGGATATTAAATTTTAAAATTATATAATATTTAAAAAAAATAGCAGCAGTTACAATTAACCATTGCCATAAATTAGACTATAGCAGCGGTTCTTACTAACCGCTGCTATAGGTCTGACTTATGATAGCAATTATAATGAATCGCTGCTATAGATCAATCTTAAAGGAAAAATATAATTTTTTGGATTAGGTTTGTTCAGATCTGATTGGATCAAGAGAGATATTTCAAAAATTTTTCTCTTGGATCCAGATCAGATCTGAGACTTTCCAGATCTAATATTATTGATCTAATAAAAGAAAATAAAATAAACTAGAGAATAAATTAAATCTAATTTAATTTACCTTATTGAGGATAATCTGATTATCCTGTGATGATCCTGATGTCTGCCTAAGATTTTGAATCTAGCCATGCAAGTGCATGACCTCTACTGGTATCCACTCTGGTAGGATCTGGAGATCCTTTTCTTTTTTATCACCTCTCTAAAAATTAGATTTGGATCTAATTTTGAAGATCTTCAAAACTTCTTTCGAAGATGTGAGTTGTCTCTTGCAGCAGTGCTGCCTTCTTCCTTTTCCTATCGCCTTTCTCTTGCTTAGATCGCACCAACTGAAGCCCAAAAATTCTTGAACGTGGGTAGGAGAGAGAAGACCTAAAGATGGCATGGAGGAGAGAGAGGGGTAGTCTTATGGTGTGGGCAATAGGTTAGGCTCTTTAGATCTTGGTGCAGATAGGGTTTTTATAGACCTTATTGCACCATGCAGTGCCACATCATCCCCGCCAATCACGACCTTTTATGCAATCAGATCTAAATCTATTTGATGGGATGATATCGACTGATCCAATCAGATGAGAACCTCTCTGAATCATCCTTAGATGGTACCAAGACTGATCAAAGATAAGTCTTTGGCACCACCTAGGTAGAGTCCCTGAAGTAACCTGGAGTCCCATCTGTATGGGACTCCAGGTGACTTCAAGCGGGCTGGACTTCTTCAGGAGACGGACTCCTCCCAGACGCCCGTTCGGCCATCTGAAGCTCCCCCAGGCGAAGTCCATGCAGCCGAACTCCTTCGGAACCGGACCCCAGGCGGTCCAGCGGCCGAACTCTTCGGACCGAAAACCCAGGCGAGTCCATCGGGCCGAAACTCCTTCTGGACCGAACCCAGGCGAGTCCATGCAGCCGAACTCCTTCGGTACCGACCCCAGGCGAGCCCGTGCAGCGGACTCTCGGATCCCAACGGCCGAAACTTTCACTTTCCGGATCCACGGCCGAAACTTCCTTCGGACTTCCACGGCCGAACTCCTTCGGACCGAAACCGGACCTAAGCAACCGAAGCCCTTCAATTGGCCAGCCGAGCCTTCTTCGGGCCTCTCAGCGGACCGAACTCTACAGATGGCCGACCCTTCAGCAGCGAACTCCCCAGCTTTCCCTTCGCCGAACTCTGGTTGCAAGTCCGACTCCGTGTGATGAACCGTCGCCTGCAGAAGCAGCCGGACGGCGCCCTTCCTATTCCGTACCGGACTCCATGTGGCCAGATCTGCTCGCCGGTATGGCTCCACGACCTACCAGGGACGACGCCTTCCTTTCGTACCGGACTCCATGTGGGCCGATCTGCTCGCCGGTATGGCTCCACGACCTACAGGACGACGCCTTCCTTTCCGTAACCGGACACCAGTGTGGCCGACTTGCTTCGCCAGGTAGGCTCCCCACGCGTCTACGGACGACGCCTTCCTCTCCGTACCAAACTCCATGCTGCTCGATGACTCTCTGCAGACGGCAGGCCGTCACCATCAACTAAGCTCCGCTATAAAAGGACCCCTCCCCGACATACTAAGGCTAGGCTCTCTGAACTCTCGGCTCTCTAAAGCTCTCCTCACACACTCTAAGCTCGGAAACTCATTCCGAGCACTCCATTACTGTTGCTCGGAAAACTAACATTGCGCCGTCGGAGGTCCTGCCGGGACCACCACCCCCCGGTTCGGACGGACTTCGGTTTGCAGGTCCCCGGACGGCTTTCCAGCGGCCTCGATGCGGCGACTCCGGCAGGTGCGACGGATTTCTGCACCAACAGTCCTTAAGAAAAACTAATACATAGTCTTCTTATGCTAAACATGAAAACAGAAATCAAATTCCTGCTTGCTGCAGCACATAAATAATAATTCCCTAAGTACTAAATCTAAACCAGATGGTAGTAAAGAGGGTAAGGTTTCCACGGCCACAGCCACAACCTTGCTTCAGTTTCAATATGTAGGATCATCTCACCATACCTCAGCCTCCCTACTATCCTAGATCCTTGCATAAAAGTGCAATAAAATGGAGCACAGAACCAAAGTCAACATCCAACTGGAATGCAGAAAAAAATCGTAAAGATTAGATTCATAACGAGCATCACCTCCAAAAGGACTGCCTTTTTTCTTCTTATTCTTTAGGATATCTAGGTATGTAAGGATTAGCTTCCATTTCATGCCGTCAGTGTTGCATATAAAAATATTTTTTCTTTATCAGTGGCCTTCTTCTTCGGCTCTGCCTTTCTTTTTCTTCCTCCTTTCATCTTCTACTTTTTTCACAGACTTTTATTTCTTTTCAAAAGACTTTTCGTCTTGGAAGAAGTCACATTTCATAGCAAAATACTGAGACATTTAGAAATCTTTCATATTGAAAGCTCAGTAGTAACCAGCATGTTCATAGGCTTCGGCCAGAGTATTTTGAAGGTTTAGTAATGGTGTTTAATGATGAACTGCCCATTCTGCAATCAGACAAGATGCATAATTATATCATTCTATAGATCAGATCCAAACTTTACCCGAGCTTCTTAGCTCTTCCAATTCTTTGAGTCATCATCAGACATGATCTTAGACTTCGACTGCCCATCATGTATTTTAGCCTTGAATAGTCATTTAGTGATTAATATTTCTTTGCTGCATGGACTCTGTTCACCAATATCTCTTATTAGTGACTACATTTGGCGGACGTCCTAATATCTTCATTGTTGGTGCTGAAGCTCATTCAGGACATCGAGCCCCTAAATATAGTAATCCTGATTTTATTCTTCGTCACATCCACTTTCAGAGATGCTCTCTGTTCAGCGATTGGCGACGTTGATAAGGTGGGGGATTCTATCTTCATACTGAGATTACTTCTCAAAATCAATAATTTGGAAGTTCCGAGCCATCCTTGTAATTGGATCCGATCAGTCTTAGGGCTTCCGGATTACGTGCTAGTTAGGTGGAGCGACAATTTTTTCTATGAGAGTCAACATTTCTAATTAATATTGTAATTAAATTGAATCAACTTTGTTTAAGATTTTAATTTTTAAATAAAATTAGCTTCACTATTTTTCATTGGATCCCTACACTCTCTCTATAGAGATATAAAAATTTCATGATTATTAGATTTTCTAATGAGGTGGGTTAACAGGTCCAACCAACAATTCATCACCTCACCTAACAGTTATGATGATGATTAAGCCAATGAGTGGACAACTGCTTGTTCCAATGATTCTCTTAATCATTTCGGTGCATCTAAAACTTGCTCATCTAATTCATGAATCTCATCATGCTTGAAATATCGATCCATTCCAATAGTTAAGTCGGACCCACCATTTTGCATAGATTGGACTTTTCTAATTGGGTACTCATCACCATTATCCAAATATTGAGCCCAATTATCCTTCAGCCGTAGCATCCCAATACCTAATAGACATGTGTGTCTTCTCGGTGCAACTGAACCACTATGATTCAGTCGAGAACCAATAACCCGGGAAGGAACCCGCATATTTACAATGGTGGAAGATCTTAGACTTAATCTTTTCTTAGGAAGATTTTGATTTAGAATTCTTTAAAACTTTGACTTACAATAGCCATAACAATTATGACTAACCTAGTGGCATGGGTTTAGCTTGATTGTTAACTACCCTTAGATCAAGGCATCTGGGTGAAATAGGCTAGGAATAAGTGAAGATCGATGGAAGAATATGCCATAACTCGATAAAATGGCATTCAAGTCGAGTATGCTTCCAATTAAAAATCTATCGGTCATATACTGCTCGACTTATCTTAGACACCAAAATTATTGATGCTAGAACCAATCAGGTTAGGCCTACAATCCAGGACTCTAACCACTAAAGCCTAATTAGGTCTTTAGCTTTGATTGATCACTCATGTTGATTTGATCTTGATCCAGACTTAATCCCTATTAGGCTGATCAATTAAGACACTCTTGATCCCAATCTAACCAAACATCTTTGATTCATTTGATCAACCGCTAGATCTAATTTGGAGCTACCACAGATCTGAACCCAATTTTCCTGAATATGTCTTAAATCTAAAAATTTTAAATTTTAGACTTAACATATTTATAATCTTAATTCTTATTAAGCTTAGGTTTCAACAACAAAATATGTAAATAAAATCCTGAGGATTTTTAGGATCTAGGATTTTGCAGAAAATAAGGTTTGAATTCTGATTAAAGATATGCGCAGCACCCCTACATATCTAAGAACACCTCATTGAATGGAAGGAGAGTGACATTTAAATCCACTACTTTGTTCTTATGATGGAGTGCAAGGAGAATGCCTTAAATCAGAAATATGAAAACTATAAACTAGTTAGATCTACATTCAATATATCTCATATATATAGATATCTAACTTTTTAACACATATTTTTGCACATACATCTTCATGTATTCATATCATGCAATATTTTTAAGATTCTAAATTTATCTCATTAATCATCTAAAAAATTAAATTTTAAATGATCAAATCAAAAATAAATTCTATCTACGATAATTATTGTAGAAACTATTCTACAACTAGTTTTAAACATGCATTATCATATCTCATATGAACAAAAATAAATAACTTTAATTTTCTATTTTTTAAGATCTTATTAATAATATTGTATAACATTCAAAAAATTAGTAAATAATAGATCAAAAAATCATAACTAATCAAATCTAAATTAATGATCAATGCAAGACTATGACATAGAATAATTCTATTCTACAATAGTCATGCATCATGTACAACTTAGATCTAAATTTATTAAATTTTTAAATATTTTTTAATTTTAGATCTAATCATTTATTCATGTGAACATCTAAAATTATCTAAATTATTAGATCAAAATACAATTAAAAATAGATCTAATGAATGCACCTGGCTCTGATACTAGTTGCCGCGATCGGAGAGAAGCTCGGAAAGCTCAGGAGTCAAGGCCTCCCGCTACGTCTTGTACGAGGCAGTTATATAAAAGGTCGTACTCCCTCCCGTTGCTGAGGTGCCTCCGACCTCTGAAGCCTGCACGCGCTACAGGATGTCCACGAAGGGCTCTTGCGGAAGTCACGCGGGAGCCAGATCCCTATCGCAAAGACTACTGCAAGGGTATTACTGGCGACCCTACTTTATGATTCCATGGAATATGAAGAGGTGCGACCGCTGCCAGAAGAACGCCAGCGTGCAAAGGCAGCCGGCATCCAAACTCACTCCGCTCACTCACCCTGGCCATTTCGCGCAAGTGGGGGATGGACATCCTCGGCCCCCTCCAACAGCGTCTGGGACAACGGAAGTTCCTCCTGGTCCGCGATCGACTACTTTACCAAGTGGGTCGAAGGCGAACCACTCACGAAGATTACCGAGGTCAAGGTGCAGGACTTCATCTGAAAGTCACTAGTCTGTCGGTTCGGTTTGTCCCGAACCATCATAACCGACAATGGACGATAGTTCGCTGGGGCAAGATTCATCGAGTTCTACGAAGAACTAAGCATCTTCCACCACTTCACATTGGTGGCTCATCCGTAGGCCAATGGGGAAGCTGAGATAACCAACCAGATCCTATTGCAAGGAATCAAAGCGAGGCTCGATAGGGCAAAAGGGGCCTGGATGGATGAGCTCTACCATGTCCTCTGGGCATATCGAACTACTCAGAGGGTGCCGACTGGAGAAACATCCTTTGCCTTAGCCTTCGGTACTGAGGCAGTTATCTCGGTCGAGCTCAAGCTCTCATCTACGTGAGTCACGGGCTTCAACGAGCAACGCAATCCTCAGGACCTCCGAGTCGACCTCGACCTACTGGAAGAAAAAAGGGAGAAAGCCCGCATCCGAACGGTGGCCCACAGACGGAAGGTGGCTCGGTATTACAACTCCAGAGTCAAAAATAAGACGTTCAGAGTGGAGGACTTAGTACTCCGGTGAGCCGCTGTCTCTCAGCCTCAGAGTCAGGAGAAACTCGCCCCTAATTGGGAAGGCCCGTATGAAGTGGTGGAGGTCATTTGACCCGGTGCTTATCGCCTGAAGGAGCTCGGAGGGATGACGCTTCCACGACCCTTAGAACTCAGAGAATCTGAGAATGTACTACCAGTAGTTTCCCTCAATAAAACCTCGTTGCTTGACACTATCGTTCAGGTCACTGGGAAAAAAGCGAGCGGAAATGCCCCCACAGCCGCTAGGAACAGGAGGAGAACCTCGTCCTGGCACGAGCAAAGTCAAGGCCCCGTTCACAAGGACGGGATGGGGGGAGAAGCGAGGACGACGGTCCTCGTGTGCCCCCACAGCCGCTAGGAACAGGAGGAGGCCTCGTCCTAGCGTGAGCAAAGTCGAAGGCCCCGTCCACAAAGGACGGGATGGGGGAGAAGCGAGGACGACGGTCCTCATGTGCCCCCACAGCCCTAGGAACAGGGGGGACCTCGTCCTAGCATGAGCAAAGTCGAAGGCCCCGTCCACGAAGGACGGGATGGGGGGAGAGGCGAGGACGACGGTCCTCATGTGCCCCCACAGCCGGCTAGGAACAGGAGGAGAATCTCGTCCTAGCGCGAGCAAAGTCGAAGACCCCGTTCACGAAGGACGGGATGGGGGGAGAAGCTCGGACGACGGTCCGGATGTGCCCCCACAGCCCGTTAGGAACAAGAGAGAACCTCGTCCTAACGTGAGCGAGGTTCAAGGCCTAGCCACAGAGTCTACGGCAAGCTTCACTACAGAAGACGAGGTCTCCTTCGGACCTCAGCTTCAACTTCGGTGTCAGCATCAGCGGGAGACGGATCTCCCCCAAGCGATCATAACCTTGACTGCGAAAGAGGAGGTCTCCCCCGAATCGACTGCGGTTGATGAAGGCGATGTCAGCTCCGACCCTGACCACGGGGGGCGACATTGACTCCGGCCTCAACGACGACTTCACCAACTTTGGCTGGAAATGAGTCCCACTTCAACTCCAAACATCGGCTGGGATGAAACCCCCCCCCCGAGCTTCAGCTGCAACCAATGCGGAGCCTGGAAGAAGACTTCGGCAGTCGCCTGTTTTGGTACTCCCTTCCTTCAATTCTTGAACTCGGGAGTGGGGGGGCTATTGTTGGGGATAAATCCCGCTCCTGCCGAAGCCCGGCCCGACGCTCAGCCCAATGTAACCAGTAGCCTGCTGAAGAGCTTCAGCGCCAGGCGCCAGGCCGAGCCCCTAAGACGGCCGAACTGCTTAGAGGCCGAACTCCCCTGCACCAAGGTCTCGGCCGAACTGCTAGAGGCCGAACTCCCCTGCACCAAGGTCTCGGGCCGAACTGCCTAGAGGCCGAACTCCCCTGCGCCAAGGTCCGGGCCGAACTACCTAGCTGCCGAACTCCCCAGCGCCAGGCTCCGGGCCGAACTCCCACCGCCAGCCGAACTTCCTGACGGCCGAGCTCCTTGGACTCCAAGCGGCTGGACTTCTTCGGGAGACGGACTCCTCCCAGACGCCCGTTCGGCCACCCAGCTCCTCCCGGAGTTTTCCTCGGACCGACCCAGGCGAGCCCATGCAGCCGAACTCCTTCGGACCGACCCCAGGCGAGTCCATGCGGCCGAACTCCTTCGGACCGAACCCAGGCGAGTCCATGCGGCCGAACTCCTTCGGACCGAACCCAGGCGAGTCCATGCAGCCGAACTCCTTCGGACCGACCCCAGGCGAGCCCGTGCAGCGGACTCCTTCGGATCCCACGGCCGAACTCCTTCGGATCCCACGGCCGAACTCCTTCGGACTTCCCACGGCCGAACTCCTTCGGACCGAACCGACTAAGCAACCGAAGCCCTTCAATTGGCCAGCCGAGCTTCTTCGGGCCTCTCAGCGGCCGAACTCTACAGATGGCCGACCCTTCAGCCAGACGAACTCCCCCAGCTTCCCCTTCGGCCGAACTCTGTTGCAAGTCCGAACTCCGTTGGATGAACCGTCGCCTGCAGCAAGACCGGACGGCGCCTTCCTTTCCGTACCGGACTCCATGTGGCCGACTGCTCGCCGGTATGGCTCCCACGACCTACCGGACGACGCCTTCCTTTCCGTACCGGACTCCATGTGGGCCGACTGCTCGCCGGTATGGCTCCCACGACCTACCGGACGACGCCTTCCTTTCCGTACCGGACACCATGTGGCCGACTGCTCGCCGGTATGGCTCCCACGGTCTACCGGACGACGCCTTCCTCTCCGTACCAAACTCCATGCTGCTCGATGACTCTCTGCCAGACGGCACAGCCGTCACCATCAACTAAGCTCCGCTATAAAAGGACCCCTCCCGACATACTAAGGCTAGGCTCTCTGAACTCTCGGCTCTCTAAGCTCTCCTCCACATCTCTAAGCTCCGGAACTCATTCCGAGCACTCCATTACTGTTGGTCGGAAACTAACTTGGCCGTCGGAGGGTCCTGCCGGAGCCACCACCCCACCGGTTCCGGACGGGACTTCGTTTTGCAGGTCCCCGACGGCTTCCAGCGGCCTCGATTGCGGCGACCTCCGGCGGCGACGGATTTCTGCACCAACAGTCCTTAAGAAAACTAATTACATAGTCTTCTTATGCTAAACATGAAACAGAAATCAAATTCCTGCTTGCTGCAGGCACATAATAATAATCCCTAAGTACTAAATCTAAACCAGATGGTAGTCAAAGAGGGTAGGTTTCCACGGCCACAGCCGCAACCCTTGCTTCATTTTCAATATGTAGGATCATCTCACCATCCCTCAGCCTCCTACTATCCTCAAGATCCTGCATAAAAGTGCATAAATGAGCACTAGAACCAAAGTCAAGCATCCAACTGGATGCAGAAAAAATCGTAAGATTAGATTCAATAACGAGCATACCTCCAAAAGGACCTGCCTCCTTCTTATTCTTTAGGATAGCTAGGTATGTAGGATAGTTCCACTTTCAGTGGCCGTCAGTGTTGCAATAAAAATATTTTTCTTTATCAGTGGCCTTCTTCTTCGGCTCTGCCTTCTTTTTCTTTCCTCCTTCCATCTTCTACTTTTTCACAGACTTTTTATTCTTTTCAAAAGACTTTCTCTTGGAAGAAGTCCATTTCATAGCAAATACTGAGCATTTAGAATCTTTCATTGAAAGCTCAGTAGTAACCAGCATGTTCATAAGCTCGGCCAGAGTATTTTGAAGTTTATGTATATGGTAGTTTATGATGAACTGCCCATATGCATCAGTCAAGGATTGCATAATTATATCATTCTATAGATCCAGATCCAACTTTACTCCGAGCTTCTTAAGCTCTTCCAAGTTCTTGATCATCATCAGACAATGATCTTAGACTGACTGCCCATCATGTATTTTAGCCTTGAATAGTCATTTAGTGATCTAATATTTGGCTGCATGACTCTGTTCACCAAATATCTCTTATAGGTGAGCTAACATTTGGCGGACAGTCCTAATATCTTCATGTTGGTGCTGAAGCTCATCAGACATCGAGCCCAACATATAGTATCTGATCTTATTATCTTCGTCCATCCACTTATCAAGAGATGCTCTCTGTTCAGCGAATGGACGAGTTGATAAGGTGGGGGGATTCTGATCTAATACATGAGTTAACTTCTCAAAATCCAAAATAATTTTGAAGTTCCAGAGCCAATCCTTGTAATTGGATCCGATCAGTCTATGGGTGTCCAGGATACGTGCTAGTAGGTTGGATGCGGACATTTTTCTATAGAGAGTCAAAGTTTCTAATTAGATATTGTAATTAAAACTTGATCAATTTGTTTAGAGATTTAATTTTTAAATAAATTAGCTTCCACTATTTTCTTGGATCCCTACACTCTCTCTATAGAGATATAAAAATTTTCATGATTATAGATTTCTAATGGGTGGTACAGTCCCACCAACTAATTCATCACCTCACCTAACAGTTATTGATGATGGATTAGCCAATGAGTGGACAACTCTTGTCCAATGATTCTCTAATCATGGTGCATCTAAACTTGCTCTCTAATTCATGAATCTCATCATGCTTGAAATATCGATCCATTCCATAGTTAAGTCGGCCCACCATTTGCATAGATTGGATTTCTAATTGGGTCTCTCACCATATCCAAAATATTGAGCCCAATTTATCCTTCAGCCCGTAGCATCCAATACCTAATAGACATGGTTGTGTCTTCTCGGTGCAACTGAACCACTATGATCAGTCGAGAACAATCAACCCCGGGAAGGACCCGCATATTTACAATGGTGGAAGATCTTAGACTTAATCTTTTCTTAGGAAGATTTGATTTAGATCTCTTTAAACTTGACTTACAATAGCCATAACAATTATGACTAACCTAGTGGCATGGGTTAGCTTGGATTGTTAACCACCTTAGATCAGGACTGGGTCGATAAATATGGCTAGGTAAGTGAGATCGATGGAAGGAATATGCCATTAACTCGATAAGAATGCATTCAAGTCGAGTAGCTTCCAATTAAAAATCTAGTCGGTCATATCTGCTCAACTTATCTTAGACACCAAATTATTGAGCCTAGAACCAATCAGGTTAGCCTACAATCCAGACTCTAACCACTGAGCCTAATTAGGTCTTAGCTTGATCGATCACTCATGTGATTCGATCTTGACCCAGACTTAATCCTATTAGGCTGATCAATTTAAGCACTCTTGATCCCATCTAACCAACTCTTGATTCAGTTTGATCAACCGCTTAGACCTAATTGAGCTACCCAAGTCTGAACCCAATTTTATGAATATGTCTTAAATCTAAAAATTTTAAATTTTTAGACTTAACATATTTCATAATCTTAATTCTTAATTAAGTTTAGGTTTCACAAACAAAATATGTAAATAAAATCCTAGGATTTTAGGATCTAGGATTTTGCAGAAAATAAGTTTTGAATTTCTGATTAAAGATGAATGCGCAGCACCCCTACATATCATAAGAACACCTCATTGAATGGAAGGAGAGGACATTTAAATCCTACTTTGTTCTTATGATTGGATGGCCAAGGAGAATGCCTTAATCAGAAATATGAAAACTATAAAACTAGTTAGATCTACATCATATATCTCATATATAAGATTGATCTAACTTTAAACATATTTTGCATACATCTTCATGTATCATATCATGCATATTTTTAGATCTAAATTATCTCATAATCATCTAAAAAATTAAATTTAAATTGATCAAATCAAAATAAATTCTATTCTAGATAATTATGTAGAACTATTCTACAACTAGTTTAAACATGCATTCATCATATCTCATATGAACAAAAATTAAATAACTTTATTTTCTATTTTTTAGATCTTATTATAATATTTATAACATCAAAAAATAGTAAATAAATAGATCAAAAAATCATAACTAATCAAATTAAATTATGATCATGCAAGACTATGCATAGAATAATTCTATTCTACAACTAGTCATGCATCATGTACAACTTAGATCTAAATTATTAAATTTTTAATTTTTTTAATTTTAGATCTAATCATATTTCATGTGACATCTAAAATTATCTAATTATTAGATCAAAATAAATTAAAAATAGATCTAATGGAATGCAACCTGGCTCTGATACTAGTTGAAGGAAAAACCTAGTTTTTCGGATCAGGTTTGTTCAGATCTTATTGGATCAAGAGAGATATTTTAAAAATTTTTTTCTTTGATCTAGATTAGATCTGAGACTTTTTAGATCTAATATTATTGATCTAATAAAAAAAATAAAATAAACTAAAGAATAAATTAAATCTAATTTAATTTACCTTGTTGAGGATAATTCGATTATCCTATGATGATCCTGATGTCTGCCCGAGGTTTTGGATCTAGCTATGCAAGTACCTGGCCTCTATCGGTATCCACTCAGATAGGATCTGAAGATCTTCTCCTTCTTTATCATCTCTCCAAAAATCAGATCTGGATCTGATTTTGAAGATCTTCAAAACTTCTTTCGAAGATGTGAGTTGTCTCTTGCAGTAGTACTGCCTTCTTCCTTTTCCTGTCGTCTTTCTCTTGCTTGGATCGCACCAAACTAAAGTCCAAAAATTCTTGGGCATGGGTAGGAGAGAGAAGACCTAAAGATGGAATGGAGGAGGGAGAGGGGCAGTCTTATGGTATGGGCAATAGGTTAGGCTTTTCAGATCTTGGCGCAGACAAGGTTTTTATAGATCTTATTGCACCATGCAGTGCCACATCATCCTGGCCAATCATGACTTTTTGTGCAATTAGATCTAAATCTGATTGATGGGATGACATCATCTGATCCAATCAGATGAGTGCCCCTCTGAATCATCCTTAGATGGCACCAAGACTGGTCAAAGATAAGTCTTTGGCACCACCTAAGTAGAGTCCCCGAAGTAACCTGGAGTCCCATCTATATGGGACTCCAAGCATCATTATCCTTGGGCGCACACCTCCCTAGACATGCACCTCCTCCCTTTCCACTTTTTAGTAGGAGGACAAAGCCCCATCTTCTCTCCTATGGATGCATGACACATGGGTAGATGTCTAAATGTCAAAGGTTAATGTTTGACCAAAGTCAAAAGACAAGATTTAGCAGATGATGAAAAATGGTAGGTATTGTTTTAAATTCATCTCATAAATTAAGATAATTCTTTTCTGATCTGAACAAGCTCCAGTCAGACCAAGTAAAGGTACCTGAGTGAGCTCAAACATATTTGGCTCAGTTGAGATAACTTTTAATGATAATTAAAGAAGAACATTAGGCTCAATCGTATGCTAGCATGATTTTCTTGAGCCTAATTAAATTTAATTCAAATTAATTGAACTGGGTTAGTCTAACTGATGATATCTAAATCGAAATTCTTATTTGTGTGATCCAGTTAGGTTCAGTTTCATATGGTAATGAGATATATCGCGATCTCTATCATTGACATCATCGAAACACCTTCCGATGGATCAAAATTTTTTTGATTCAGACAACTAGTATGATTGATTATCTAAATCATTCTAATTGCTGTCAAAATCCATCAGTGACACCTAGCAGCATATGGTGGCAACCGATCAAAACTGAAAATGAATCTCTCGGTGCAGTTACCTGTGTGATTAAGTTCTTTTATCTTGAGCCCTGACTGGATTAGGGTTAAGGTAATCTTGTCAAATCCTAATATTCGTCATATGATTAATCATTCGATTCAAGTCCAATGTGAAAACCTTAATAGAAACTCTTTCTATTATTTCACTTTGCCATGGCCATGGGCTTATGAACTTGATTCTCATGATCATCATAGGGCTACTCCTCATTTATCGAGGTAGATAGATTCTCTATTGATGCAATCCAATTCCTACAATGAACATGCTATAGCTAACATACACCTCAAGATTCTGAATGGCTAGGAGATCGAGTCATGGTGTAGTCAAAATATAACACCTTTAAGGTGAACTATCGATGCACCTCAGGTCAAAGAACCAGACACACAACTACAGCTTCAAGCCAGTCATTGATGAGAAGGTAGACTTCCTAATGACTGCTCGAGATGGTCACGCTCAGTGCCCTCGTTCTCTAATGAGTACCTATACTTTCGCTCTAGTGTCTCTACACCATAGACTCAAGACTCATCTACTATAAAGAAGTGATTGTACATCAATTTTCTAGATCAATTATCATTCTCATGATGATCCTACGGTCAGGAGCATTTTATGAGTTAATAATGAAAATTCATGTCTTAAATTTTTAACTCTTGAAAATAAGAACTATTATTGTCATTAACTCAAGGAATGTATCACAGACACTAAATACATATTATGATAGAAAATAATCTATTTATTATTTATAGTTAAAATTATAATTTTGCTCTTAGAAGTGTATAACAAGTGTCAGCCAATTCTGACTTCTAGGGCACACATATCTAACAGATCTATGACAATAATTTTTTTGTAATCGTTGCTATAGGTCCAACCTACGGCAGTGATTTTCTGTAATCATTGCTATATGTCGGACTTATAGCAGCGGTTACAAAAATCACTGCCATAGGTCGAATTGGCTTGTAGGGCACACATATCTAACAGAACTATGGCAACAGTTTTTTATAACCGCTGCTATAGATCTGACCTACGGTAGTAATTTTTCGTAACCATTGCTATATATCGAACCTATAGCAGTGGTTACAAAAATCGCTACCATAGATCCGACCTATAGCAGCGGTTAATGAAAATCGCTGCCGTAGGTGCTATGGCAGCGATTTCAAAAACCACTGCCATAGACCATTTTTGTAATAGTGAATTCTCAATTAATGGTGGAACAAGTTAATGACAGTTATGATGCCCGGGAGGAAAGCATGAAGAAGTACTTGAAAAAAGTTAGGAGCCTGATTTCGGCCTTTAGCAACTTTGACATTCAGCAGATCCCCAGAGCAGAAAATATTAGGGCTGACCTCCTCTCCAAATTCGCTACTTTGGCTTTAGGTGAATTGCCAAAAGAGGTCTTTTCTGAAGTTCTACAACACCCAAGCTTGGAAGAATCCCAAACTATGATGTAGGTCGACCCCGAGCCTAGCTGGATCAACCCACTTATTTTATATCTTAAAGAGGGCATACTCCCACAGGATTCTAAGAAAGCTCGGAAGTTGAGAAACCAAGCATCTCGTTATGTTCTATATGAGAATAAGCTATATAAGAGGTCATACTCTTTACCACTTCTTAGATGCCTTCAACCCTCTGAAGCTGATTACGCACTGAAGGAAGTCCATGAAGGTGTATGTGGAAATCACCTTGGGGCTAAATCATTATCTTACAAACTACTTCATCAAGGATACTACTAGTCGACTATGCAACAAGATGTCATTGATTATGTGAGAAAATGTGACTGTTGCCAGAGAAATGCAAACATTCAGAGACAACCAGCTACATAGCTTACACCCTTAAGTGCTCTTTGATCGTTTGTGCAATAGGGGATGGATATACTTGGACCCTTTTCCACGGCATCGGGGTAGCAAAAATTTTTTTTAGTGGTAGTGAATTACTTCACTAAGTAGGTTGAGATCAAACTCTTGGCAAAGATCACTGAAGCTAAAGTACAGAACTTCATTTGAAAGTCAATAGTCTATAGATTCGGCCTACCTCAGACTCTCATCATGGATAATAGACATTAGTTTGTGGGAGCAAAATTTGCTGAGTTTTGTAAAGATCTAAACATCTTCCATCATTTTACATCAATAGCTCACTTACAGGCAAACGGCAAAGCTGAGATAACAAATAGGATCCTACTGTAAGGGATCAAAGCAAGACTCGAAAGGACAAAAAAAATATAGGTGGATGAACTCTATCATGTTCTCTGAGCTTATAGAACCACTCAAAGGTTGCCAACTGGAGAAACTTTCTTTGCCCTAGCTTTTGGAACTGAAACAGTAATACCAGTCGAGCTTGAACTTCTCTCGACATGAGTTGAAGGTTTTAGTGAACAAGACAACTCACAAGTCCTCAGAGTGAACCTCGACCTGCTAGAAGAAAAATGAGAAAAAGCCCAAATTCGGATGGCAGCTTATAAATAAAAGATGGCTTGCTATTACAACTCCAGAGTCAGAAGTAAAGTCTTCAAAGTTGGAGATCTGGTGCTGCAAAGAGCAGATATCTCTCAACCACAAAGCTAAGAAAAGCTTGCTCCGAACTGGGAAGGCCCTTATGAGGTCATGGAAATCATCCGACCAGGAACATACTATCTATAGAAGCTCAAAGGGGCTATGCTTCCACGATCATGGAATTCAGAAAACTTGCGAATATACTATTAATAATCTCATTTTAATAAAATTCTCTTACTTTAACATTCTTATTTTTGGTGCAAAACTATATGATGATAGAAAATTATCCTACCAAACTTCATTTTTAAATGAAGTAGAAAGCCTCTGGTTATTTAAGATAGGAGGTTAACCTTATCGTAGCGAGGATGAAGGCCTTCGATTATTTAAGATAGGAGGTTAACCTCATCGCAGTGAGGATGAAGGTCTCTGATTATTTAAGATAGGAGGTTAACCTTGTTGTAGCAAGGGTGAAGACCTCCAATTATTTAAGATCAGAGGTTAATTTCGTTCTAGCGAGATTGAAGACCTCCGATTCTCAAATTAGAGAAAAACTATGACTATAAAGACTTCTAGCTCATGAATGTTTCAAATCAAGTTCAAAAATTCTTGTTCATAGACAAGGAAAACAAATACCCAAAATACAAAACTGAAATTATTGTTTTAAGATGATGTCAATATCGGGTGCAACAAGACAATAAAGAGAATTAGCGAGCATCAAACCAAAGTGGAGCATAGAAAGGTAAATGAAAGAAATATCATTATATTAAAATTAAAGTTCATTACACAGGTCCTCAAGACTGATTACAAAAAGGAGAGAGAAGAGAAAAAAGAAGAAGATGAAGTGCTATTTAGATTCAGACTTTGGACTTCTGCCCCAGCCATTACAAAGGAGTGCTTCAAATCTTACATCTTATCTTCGAGCTCTTGTCTCGCTACTAAACTTTCACTTAGTAACTTCTAGGATCTTCGAAAGTCTTTTTCAGCTTCCCTTAGCCTCTTCCTTAAAATGGCCGACTCAGCCTCTGTGTCTTTCACAACATTTTGTTGATAAACCATCAGAATCTTCAACTGCTATAGCTTGACCTTCTCCTTTGTATAGAGCTCAGAAATGTTCCTCATGGTCCTCCTCAAAGAGTTAATTTCTTCAAAATTCCTGCTCGAACTTGCCTCAGCCCTATCCACTAATCACTTCCAAAGTCTGGCGATCTCCTCATCAGCCATCTGGACTATCCATTGAAGCTCGAAAATTTGATTGCTCCAACCCAGCTCGTAACTCTTGTAGGAATCCTCAGCCTTGCACAGCTAGTCTTGGAGCTCAAAAAATCTTTTGGACCAATCTCAACCGTACTCTTTCTGACTGGAGGACCATATTGAGCTCCCTTCTAATAGTTGGATCTTCTCTTTGGCTGCATTGAGTTCAAGTTTGAGGAAGCTGATCTTCACGGTCAATGTCCAGGACTTTTCATTGGCACATTTTTTAATCTCTTTGAGCTCCTCTTTCAAATGATTCTTCTTTTTAGTGTATTCCTTAAAATCCTTCTTGCATGCTTGGCGGAGGCGATTAATTTCAATGGTGGCCTCAGTATAGTTCTTTTTGACTTTTGAAGCTCATCCTTAGTTTTCTTCAATTTCTTACCTAGATGATGAATTTCTTTCTTTAACTTTCTATTAAAGGCCTTTAAGGAGATTCCTTGAGGTAGAGGTTCCACGTCAATGAGAGCTTGTGTTAAAACATAAAACACCATGACATGAAGGTATGGAAGAGAAAAGAAATTCACTTTCATTAATCAAAATATTTTGAGTGTAGAAAAAAGTAGAAATTAAAATTAAAAAAAGTACAATTATCGAAAGCTTCCAACCTCTGGAGGGGCAGCGGTGGCCAAACTTGGTGTGGTTTCAGTAGTCTTAGACTCTCGAATAGGCTCAAAAGTCATGGCAGGAGGCTCGATGGGTGGTAACTCGATAGCAGCATTGGAGGGTCCAGCTTCATCGTCAGAAAACTCTCCTCCCAGAAAGCTAAGATCGAGCTCGGGGAACTTCTTAACCACTTTTCCTTGGCAGAGCTCGAACCCCTTGATGAATGCCACATTGCCAAAGTCAACATTTACGTCCATCTTCGAAGAGGTCTTGAAGTCTCATATCGCTTAATTCTTGGCCTTTGAGATCTGCCTTGAGATTTGACTCTTCTTTTCGGCAACCTCAGTCTCGACCTTCTTTCTCTTCTTGGTCTTCAAGGCCAGCTCCTCCTTCACCTTCGCCAAGGCCTACTCGGTGTTTCGAATCGCCTTTTGAAGGCCCCCAATTTTGGCCAATTTCTTCTTAAGGAGGTGATCGATCTCGATTTGGTGTTCTTCATGAACCCTCGCTTCCTCCATCCTTTGAAGATTAATTGTCTTGTTGTTGGCGATCATTTGGTGGTCCATCTTTAGAAAATGGAGTAGGTTATGCTAATGAAAGAGCACGTGTACAAGTCAAATAGAAGAGATGAAGTGGTTACCTCGAGGAAGGTCCCAAAAGAATTTCAAGTGCGCTGCTCAAAATCAAAATTGACAATCCTATCGATGACTTTGGGTAGGGTGCATCTATCAATTAAGGATTTAACAACCTCTCGATTGTCAAAGAGAGAGTCTCCTCTATCCTTGTCATCATCGTTAGAATCGCTGGAGTTAGCTTTGCACCAAACTTTTCTGGTGGCCGACTTCTTCCTCCTCTTCTTTTCTACTCCTTTTTCTTTCTCGATGGGAGGTTCTAGAATTTGGACATTAGTAGGAGGGTTGGAGGACACCAGAGGCACTACGACCTCAGCAGTAGTAGTGTCAACAAGTGCAGCAGAGCTCAGGGCATCGATCCTTGCCCTCTTGGAGGTCTTGTCGAGCGCACTACCATTCTTTTTGTGAATTTGGAGCTCCTTAGAAAGCCGCCTAAGTTCTTCCATATTCATTTCTACAATGACAAAAAAGTTATAGTTAGAAAGAAAGACAAGAAAAAATAATTTAAGAAATTTGGATGTATACCTGATGGGTTAAAGGGACTAAGATCGAGATTAAATAGGGTTTGATCCTCTAACAGCTTGGATAAAAGAGGAGCTTGGTAGTTCCTCAATTTGCTGGGTGAGTCCAGATCCTCTCTCTCTAAACTAGGAGCTCGACAGACTAAATCCCATAAATACCCCCAGGGTGGAAGTCCTAACTCTAAAGATGGATAGAAGACAGAAGAATTTCTCTTTCCAGTTATGAATGAAAGAAGGAGCATCCTTAAGCAGCCCCTTCTTGCCGAATTGGGGGGACAGATACCACCAATCCTTGATGGTGGGATGATGTTTGAAAGTAAAGTAATTACGAAACAAAGAAATTGATGGATGAACTTTGACTGATATACAGAGAAAAAGAAAACCTATAATAAATCTAAATGAGTTCGGTGCCATTAAGGCGAAGGAGATATTTAAAAATAAAAAAAGATCTATAATAAAAGAATGGATCAAAAGTCGGAACCCAGCACTAAGAGCCTCAGTATACAAGCAGAGGCGATCTGGGGGAGGGACACAAGCTCGACCGCTTGGTCTGAAAAGCTCCAGTTCGTATTCGAGAGGAATTCTGTACAGATCCTTATGAAAGAAAGGTCTTCAGAATATAAACAACAGGGAATGGTCTCAGGGATGAAGGTCGGCCGAGGTGCCTTAATAGGTTCGGCAGTTTTTCTAAGGTTAGAACATGGTAAGTTCGGTTGGGCCGAACTCCTAGAACCAGAGGATCAAGATATTTTGGAAGATATTTGGATTAAACTTGACTAGAAAAATCTCCAGAAAGTTGGAAAAAAAAAGCTATGAAATTTTTGAAAGAGCTCGGGAAGAACAATGAACCTTTATGAAGAAACCAAAAGAACATAAGCGGAAGAAAAGCAAGAAAATGTGAAGAAAGGGGTCAGGAGACTAATCTAAACTGATCGGAGGACTCAAGAAAGCTATCGAAAAAGAGGAAGGCTGATGAAAATGTGCCGACGGCCAGAGGAGTTGCGATGAAAGAAGAACGGGATGCCAAGAGAAGATGAAGGATGGCAAAAGAAGGAGAGAGCAGGCGAAAGTAGGCAGTCGGGGGTGAGAGGGATGTTTAAATAGATGGAAGAAGTCAGGTGTGGCTATGATTGTAGATCCACTCTGTCCAGCTTTTATCTGCCACGTGTCCCACTAGTAGCTGACATCTGCCAGGGCAGTAATGGTGCCATACTTAAAGCACCATGCCAAGAGAGAATTTTGAATATCATGGTCGTTTCACATCATTTAGTCACGAAGGAAGCTTCGGCACCAGTCGAAAAGAGTCAAAATTTTTCATCTTCTGGAGGCATGAGACCAACAGAGGACTTTGATAGTCGCAATTTTGATACTTTCTTCATTTGATCTTCAAACTTAGGAGTATGGGGACAAGTATTGGGGATAAAATAATTCTCGTCGAAGTCCAACAAGAAGTCCAAACTTGATATAACTTCATTCGAAGTCGCAATAGTCATGGTCGAACTTCAATTGAACTGATTTAACTCAAGGGAGTCAACCTTAAAACCATGTATGCTAGATGAACTTCTTAGTGGTAACAATCCTCTCTCTCTTAGCAATTACAGAACTCCTTCAAGGTATGATGAATTCTATCTGATAGAACTTGAATAATAAAGGACATGATAACTAACTCTGGTCATGATGATAACAGAGTCCCATCAAATATTGAACCCCAACACCCTTTGATTTCATCTATGGTAGACCTTGAGTGCGGCCGAATCTCTTTGTGGCATACAGCATGTCTCATTAACCTTGCGGTAGGAATCTCGTCCAGTCGAATACCTTCTCAGTCAGATTCTATCCTGATCGAACTTCTTTACTCTACTTTACGGATAATGGCAGAACTCGTGTGTGGCCAAAATTCTTCATCTCTTTTTGATAATTATAAATCTAGCCAACCTGTACCATGCATATCGACTGGATAAATTTGAATAATAAAAGAACTTCATCATCCGCACAGATCTGATTTCTAATCCAGAATAGCAACCACTCCATAGACAATGAATCATAGCGCTCCTTTGATCCAAACCTCCAGTCGATCTCGAAGATGGCTGAACTCCTCGAAGCTATTGGAGACAGTTCCAATAGATTTTAATCAAGTTACAGGTTCACCACCTGCTATCCAAAAGTTAATCTTCAAGTTCGACCTACCAAACTCCAAGTTCTATGTCCTAATATGCATGACTTACTAATAGATACGAAAGCTATGTCCGAACTCCAATAAATAGAATCCAACCACTTATGAGTCATAATAAACGACAGCCCACTCTCCATAATAAACTCCATGTGGTTTGAACAGTCCACTCTCATTCTATTATGGCCGTCACTTTCATTCTATTACAAGTTCTGCCTATATAAGAGATCTTCTAGATATGTCTTTCTCTCTATGCTCTTCTCTCCGCTCTTAATTCTTCTAAGTACTTCATTCTTGTTGGTTGAAGAATTAACTTGACCATCGGAGAATCCTACCGAAGTCACCCATCTTCAGTTTGGACTTCTTCTTGCAGGTCTCATCGACGGCCTTATCTTCACTAGCTCCAGCAAACTCCAACATCAGTACCATTTTTTGCACCAACAATTTTCTTCCCAGGATAGAAAGCTTTTCTTTCAAAAGCTTCCTCTCAATCTTTTTCCCTTCTTAAAATCATATTAGGATCTCTTATTTTGTTTCTATGGGAATCGGTCCTATTGAATGCATTTTGGGCCAAAATCAATGGCCCGATTGACGTCAACCTATTTTTTTTTTAAAAAAGGATGATCATAATTTGAAATAGGGGATATACTGTCTCTTGCCTGAGTGCACCATGGATAAGGTCATATAACCGTAGTCGTTGTGGGTATCACAAGCTAATGCAAATGACCAGCGATTGTTTGGAGTTGCTGCAACTGACAAATGACTAACTAATCTTATCCTTTTTAAATCCCTTCTATTTAAACCCCACCTCTCTTTTAGTCAATCCACGATCTCTATGCCTCCCTCTTCCTTTTTCCTCATCTCTGACAGCCACTATACCATCTTGTTGAGTGTTATCACCCATCCCTAAAACCTCATTTTCTTCTCTTAAACCTCGATTTTGTCTTGTTTTCTCCCATTTCGAATATTGCCATCATGAATTCTACTAGATTTTGCCATCACTGGCCATGACCTGCTGCTGCCGCCACCTCTAGTGAGTCTCCCCCTCCCCTTTCTTTTCTTTTTGGGCCTTGGGCGTCGCCACTAAGGCAGCGAGGGGGAAACACCCCTAATTTCTCCTCTCTCTCAGCTTCCCTATGTGCGAACGCACAAGCCATCGACGACCTTGGTTGTACCACCACCATCTAATTACTTCAACCACTCCAGCCACACCACCATGATCCAAACCACCCTAGCAATGCTACCTCTCCTCTCGGTTCTTCTATCCCACAGAGAAAACTGCTATTATGGCATGGGAGGAAAAGAGAAAAAAATTAATTAAAAAATATATAATAAAAAAATAAATTTTTTTTTGATCAAGATCCAATTTGATCATGTTTAAATCAACCTCTCAATGACCAATTCAGATCATCTAGACCAAGTCTCCTATTAGTTGACCGAATCCAAATAGCTAGGCTCTTGATTGAACCTAAATCAAGTGGATCCAGTCCCTCCAAAAAGCAAAAAGAATCTAATTAGCCTAGATTGAGTATCTCTCTCTCCTTCCCTTGTTGGTCAAGTTGGACTAAATAGATCAGGCCTTGATTGAACTTAAATCAAGTCTCTCTTCCCTTATTATCTCAGTTAGTTAACCCATACTGTGCCTATTTAACCTAATTTTTCTTTGATTAAAGAATTAGATCTGATCTAGAGTTTTATTTTACATTGAGAGGAGCATGGATCTAAGGATCAAGTTGCAAGTCATGTTAGGATATTAACTCATTCTGATACTAATTATTATAAAAGTCTGGCTAGGACACCACCACCTCAGGACCTTCTCGATACCACTTGCATTACACTCGATCATGTGTAGATACTGCAAGAGAAAGAAAAAAGAATAATAGACAAGAGACAGCACACAATCAAGTACATATATTAGATCAAAGTCTATCTTCATGGGGCGTGCAAACATCACTATGAGAGAAAAAAATAAATATAAAAAAAATTTATCACTTAATTCTTGTACAAGAATGTTTTAATAAGAAGTCTCAAAATTCTTATAAAAGCTCTTTAAAATCACTCAAGAAGTCTCTTAGCACCTTCAAAATGTCACCATCTCTTCGACGGAATAAACGGTTTGTCAATCAGAGTTATATAGACTTCACAAACTTAAAAAAAGTACTTTAGTAGGAAACCTAGTCCGAAACACATTCAAGATTAGTTTTTGGCCATTTGATCATGACCGACTTGCTCTTGGGCTATCGGATTAAGCAAAAAAGTTTTAGATTAGCTTGGATTGTGCTTGAACCATTAGATCATGATCGACTCATGTTTGAGCCATCAGATTGCGTGATCGATCTATGAAACAACCTGTAAACTATGAGAAATGGCCGTGGTCCACCATCGATCACATGAAATGGAGCGAAAAATGCTCTAATCCATGGCCCATGCATGGACTGCGTGAGGCCTGGGCGCCCTTTTTTGGGCCCATGCTGCCGGCCTAGCCCACGCTGCCGTCGACCTACGCCAGCCCATGGGCCCCTTCGACAGGCCCATGGGCCATGCCACCTCGCCCCAGCACTCCCTCATGCATAACTTCTCCATCTGAACTTCATTTGGATTGTTCTTGATTTCATTGGTGTTGATCCAAAGATTGATTTTGATGATGACAAAAAATTTTCAGCATAAGTTATAAAGCCTAACTTTATTTTTGAGGATATATAATTTAAATTCCAAGTGCTCACCTTATTCTAAATGATTTTTATTAATTAAATTAAGTACCACCACTAAAGAGGTCTTTGAAGAAATCCAGACTTGATATATCTTTAAAAGGATGGTTAATGAGAATTAAATCAAGTTTAAAAAGTAAGTTTAGCCTACAAATAAAATTGGAGAAGAAAGACTGCTAAAAACTTCATGGCATGCTTGGCATGTAGATTTAGTCAACTAAGCTAGGAGTTAGTTGACTCAGTCTCAGAGGACAATAGAAGATAGAAAGCATAGAAAGATCAAAATTTAGAATCTAGAGGACTTAGTCGACTAAGTCAAAAAGTTAGTCGACTCAGTATTAGAGAACAACAGCAGAATAGAAAGGCAGATTTTCAAGCTTTGTTTACTTAACAGACTAAGTCAGATTGAGTAGACTAAGACTTGTCGACTCAAAGAAACTTAGTCAACTAAGTTCACTGTGATGGCTAGTTTTGCAGATTTACAGCCTTTTTATCCCATATGCCTCTCAATGGTTATTTTCTTATTCTAACGATTAGATCACTTTCTGAAGATCTCCTAAATAAATTAAAATAGTGAAAAATCTCAAGGATATATAAGAAAATCTTTAGAGCATTGGAAAGGGCTTTTGAAGAGTTTATTGAGTATTCATTGAGAAAATCAAAGGAGTAGGTTGAAAAGAGAAGAGGAGTTGTTTTTAGAGTTATCTTTTGTTCTTTCACTATAAATCATTCTCAAGTAAGAGAGAGCAAAAGTAAAGTGAAGTAAGAAAGTGATCAAATCAAGAATCAAGGAACCTCACCATCTCTTAATTATTCAAGGAGAAGAAATCAAACCTACAAGCAAAACAACTTAGATTTTCTTCTCTTGGGCTTCAAAAAAATTTATTTTAAATTATATTTTTATATTTTATTTTAAGTTTCTTAGGATGAGAAACTTAGATTGGTCCAAGCCTTGAGTTGGACATTTGTAGTGGTTTGATTGGTGAGCTAAGATTAAAACCAATCGAGATTGATTGCTAGTCCGGAGAAAAATAATTACTTATGAGATTTTAGTTGATGATCCGAAGAAAATCAACTAGGTTGATTATGAGTCGAAAAATAATCTTGTATGATTTTGATTGGTGAGCCAGAAAAATCAATTGAATTTGATTGTGAGCCAAAAAAATAATTGAACTATAATTCTAGTTGTAAATTATAGTTGAATTTTCAAGTGGTATACTTAAAAAGTGGATGTAGGTGCTGAGTTTGGCACTAAACCATAATAAAAGCTTGGTGTTTATGTTTGTATAGTTTTATTTCTATTATTTTTTATCTATACTTGTATTTTACTTCACTAGGCATATAACATTAAAATTGAGCAAAATTAAAGTTTAAATTTTAAAAATATCTAATTCATCCTTCCTCTTGGATAGCTATACTTGGACAATAAGTGGTATCAAGATAGGTGCTTTGTTATTAATTGTTGATCTAATGGTCAAGAGCTAAAGATATTGATCATCCAAAATGGAATCTTTTTTTAATGAAGGCCATTCCATAGATAGATCTTCATTTTTTAATGGCTCAAACTTTATCTATTGAAAAGCTAGAATGAAAATATTTATACAAGCATATAACTATAATTTATGAAGAATTATTGTCAATAGCCCACACACATACAATACATTGATTTTTAATAAAGAAACAATCCAACTAAATGCTAAGATTGTGAACATGCTTTATTGCTCTTTGAATTTTAATGAATTTAACTTAATTTCTTTTTTCATTTCAACCAAAAAGTATGAAAAAAATTAAAATGACCTTTAAGGGAGCAAATGAAAGAGAAGAATTAAATCACCATAAAGAGAAGAAAGCTCATCCCAACCTATGCCTCATGGCTCATGAGGATAAAAAAATAAAAAAAATAAAAAAAAAGAAAGCATTAATTAAGGAAGAGTAAAGCAAAGAAAAGATAAATGAGAAAGAAAAAGAAAGTGCTATAAATCTTTGCCTTATAGTCAATAAAGATGAGGTAAATTTAGAGAACTCTTCCTAATTTACTTTTGATGAATTATATGAAGTCTTTAATAATTTAATGAATGAATACAAAAATTTAAGATTGAAAAATAAAGAGCTTAAAAGATCAAATCTTCTTTTAGATGATGAAAAGAATAATCTTTTGAGAAAAAAAAAAGATCTTTTGAAAGAAATAAATTTTTTGGCTAAAAAAAAGAATGTACTTTTTAAATCTAAAAAATCTTTAGTTGAAAAAAATATTAAGTTGAAAGAGAAATTTGAAAAATCAAAACTCTATAATAAAGAAAAAGAAAAATTACTAGAAAAAAAAGAAATCTCTTATGGAAGAAAATAAGAAATTAAAAAACAAGATTGAAAACTTGAAGTCCTACTCGAAAAATTTATTATTAGATCTTAAAAGCTTCAAGCAATTTTAAATAATTAAAAGGCTATTTTTGATAAAGAAAAAATTGATTATAATTCGTTAAGAAATTAAAAATTTATTAGAAATATGTTTAGCAAAGCTTTATTTAAAAATTATTTAATTATATATTTTAAATATAATAAAATTGATCATAAAATTTTAGAATATAATACCAAAAGAATTAGCCAAACTTTAATTAAATAAATTTAGATTTCAAAAAGAATCATGTATTCTAATATCCATGAATCCAAGATGATTTGGGTACCAAAGATTAGCAAATAATTTTGCTGGTATATCAAGGATCCAACAGAATGAAAAGAGAAAAATATTATGGATCGATGTCTTGAAAATAAAATTGAATGGATGATGATATTTGATAAAATCTAAATTTTTTGTGCATCATGCTATTATTATTTACTAAATATATTCTTATTATTAATTAGTATAATTATTGAGTATGTTTGATTGATTTTGATGATTTATCATTACTTAAAATGATCATACTCTGTGAATTAAAATTTTAATATATTGATCAAAACTATTATATCATATTAATTATTTATTTTAAGTTTATTATTTTATTCTAAATTCAGCATGCTTATTTAATCCTTTGTGTCATGTTATTTTGATCTTTAATTATTTAAGAAATCTAAATTATTATGAGCTTGATTGTATATGAAACTATTTGGATGCTAAACTTATAAATTGAACAAATTTTGACATTCTCTCATAAGATATTTAACTATTAAATTTTTTTTAAAATAATTGGTAACAAGCTGAATTTGTAAATTCATCTTTAAGCGGTATTGAAGGGTCTAAATTTGGGATCGATTGGTATTAAGAAAATCTTTTAAAGAAATGACTATTTGGTTTGATTTTCAAAAAGAAAAAGGATATAAAATTGATTATTTTTATAATTACTATCAAGAAATTTCTTTCTAAGAAAATTTTCACTCTTGGTATCAATGGTATCATACTTATCTTACATTTTATTGCATTATTTTTAGCAAAAGAATTAAATATGATGTCTCAATCTATTTTACATTGAAATACTATTGATGTGACACTATTTAAGATAAATTAAAAAAATCATCTATTTTCTGAACTTAATTAAGTGATATTTCTTATAATAAGGAGGATCTAAATTTAAATAGAAAATATTTTTGACAGATGTACATGTCATACTCTTTTAATCTTCTTGATATTTGTTCTAATTGCATACATCCTTTTGTAAATATTCTTTAAATTTAATAAAAAATAATTTTTTAAAAAAATTGGTGTCTTTTTGAGTGAATGCTATATTTGATTGATATTTAGATTAATTAATGCTTAATTCACTCGATTGATGCTTATACTTTTAAATTTTATTTAATTTTTAAAATAGCTTTATTTGCAAAAATAAGAAGAAGAAAAGATTACAAGAAGAAATAATTAGTTGATTGAACATACTTTTAAAATTAAGAATTTAAATTTAAAAGTTAAAAAGTAAATTTAAATAAGGGAGAAAATATAATTAAAATATTATAAAAAAATAATTTTTTTGATATTTATTCTTAAAAATAGGAGAAGAGATATTTATTGAATATTATCTAGCTTTGATTAAAAATTTAAAAAATAAATTATAATCTTAAAATTCTTAATCAATTATTTTATAGTGTTCTTAATTTAAGCTTTCATGTAATCATCAAATTTGACTTACATGATTTGATTGCTCAATCTTATTTTTGGATAATTAGTTGGAGTCAAAATAAATTTGAAGTATACTCCTACTCCAAGAAATAAATTTCTAAATCCATTTCTGAAACTTATTTGAAAATCTAAATATAATATAAAACTTTTGATGTGTATTTAGAAATTATTGTAAAATTATTTTTGCTCGGATACTATTGTTGACTTGCTCGATATATTTTTGATACATATTATTGATCGAAATTCTTAAAAAAAGATTAAAAGTTAAAGTATATATTATACTTAATTTCATGATTAAATCTTTTGTAAAGCTCTATTCTTCTTAAAGCTTAAAAGTATATACTTAAAAATTTAATTAAAAAATCATAATCATTTAATAAGAAAAAAAATCTTTAATATTTGAATTCAAGCTAATTTCTAAAATTAAAAAAAGTATTTTAAATATATTTTAAATTAAAAGACAAGTTCTCAAAGAAAACTTTGATGATAAGTTTTCATATTTTATTGATATAATTGATACATCTCTCATATCTTATTGATTTTGATGATTAATTTTTTATCCTTACCATGAGCTTTTTGATACTATCAAAAAGGAGGAGAGTTATTATTGAGTATATGCTTGAGCCTAACTAAAATAAAATATATTTTTATTATTTAATGGTTTCATATTTTTAAATATATAATTTTTTAGAAACTCACTATATATTATTTGCAATATACTCAAAAATTTTATCATCATTGAAAAGGAGAGATTGTTGATTCAAAGATTGATTTTGATGATGACAAAGAGTTTTGAGTATAAGTTATAAAGTCTAACTTTATTTTTGAGAATGTGTAGTTTAAATTCCAAGTGCTCACATTATTTCAAATGATTTTTACTAATTAAAATGAGTACTACCACTCAAGAGATTTTTGAAGAAAATCTAGACTTGACATATCTTAAAAAGAATAGTTAATGAGAATTAAATTAAGTTTAGAAAGCAAGTATAGTCTATAAATAAAATTAGAGAAGAAAGGCTACTAAAAATCTCATGGCACGCTTGGTGCGTAGACTTAGTCGACTAAGCCACGAGTTAGTCAACTCGATCTCAGAGGACAAGAGAAGACAGAAAGTACAGAAAGATCAAAATTCAGAATTCAGAAGACTTAATTAACTAAATCAGAATGTTAGTCGACTCAGTCTTAGAAAATAGCAGCAGGATAGAAAAGCAGATTTTCAAGCTTCGTCCACTTAGCAGACTAAGTCAGATTGAGCAGACTAAGACTTAGTCGACTTGAAAAAACTTAGTCGACTAAGTTGACTGTAATGACTAGTTTTACAGATTTGCAACCTTTTTGTTCTATATGCCTTCCAATGGCTATTTTCTTATTTCTAATGGCTAGATCACATTCTAAAGATCTTCTAAATGAATTAAAATTATAAAAAATTTTAAGAATATATAAGAAAATCTTTAGAGTAGTGGAAAGAGCTTTTGGAGAGTTTATTGAGTATTCATTAAAAAAGTCAAAGGAGTAAGCTGAAAAGAGAAGAGAAGGAGTTATTTTTAGAGTTATCCTTTATCCTTCCACTATAAATCATTTTAGCAAGTGAGAGTTATGAGGATTTGTGGTGCTTCCAAGCCTTGAGAGGCCACGGGAGGAGCCGGGATGTTGGCTCTGAAGAAACTAGGACATGCATAGTCTTAGGGCTAAGACAGGAGTTGTCCTAGGGTGGATGCGATGTTTAGCCCTCCACGGGCTCAAGGTCCAAGTATTGAGAGCCTTGAGGGGCTTGGTTGGTGTTTCGAAGATCTGTGACACAAGATGGAGCAAGAAACCAAAGTCGGAGCATGAAGACTATAGAAAAGAACTTTTCTACATATTAGCCAGCTCAGTCTAGGCTGGGTCGACTAAGTCTCAGAGCACAGGCCAAATAGAGAGGAGCACGTTTAGAACTGCAGACTGGCACGCAACTAGATCAGCTTAGTCTATAACTGAATCGACCCAATCTCAGGTTAGTCGGTTCAGTGCTAAGATTGAGCCGACTCGGTGATTGGGCAGAGCTATGTCAAGGATCTGTTTGAGGCTAGGATAGAAACTTATCCTAGGGGTCTTAAGGCCTGGTTTGAGAGATCTTAAGGAGGCTAACTCATGTATGGGTCGGGTTTAGATTCAGGAGATGATAGCATGGGAGATATGGATGTACATGGGCTCGGTGAGTGCTTTCATGTATTGGGTTAGCCAGAAAATTTTTTGATCTGGCCTAATAGCTATGTATAAATACATAGGTTGTATTAAGATTTTCATAAAAAAAGAAGAAGCAATACAGATCTTTTCTCCATTAATCTCTCTTCTCTCTAGTGTTGTTGCCCTAGGTTCTTGAAAAAGCTCTAGAGAGAGGGGGCACCTCCCTTAACCCTAAGGGGGAAGGTGCCCCAGCATAGATGTAGATGATGATCTATAGTATACTACCTCAGAAGATGTCAAAGATCTCTTCATATCCATGCTAAAGATCAGGAGCTTTTGCAATATGGGATCAGGGCTTGTGATGTCAAAAGGATTGGTGTTCAAGCGATATCATGGTTCGAACAATTGGTATTAGAGTAGTACTGATTGTGCCAATATTTTATATCAGAGCTTGATAGTGCATGGAAAAGAAGGAGAAGTCATACAAGAAGAAATTAGAAATCTACACAAGTATTCCATGGTATGTCTCAGATTTATCTTTATTATTGCTGTGGTTTGGCCAACCGGGAGTAGTAGATTGAAGGTGGAGGCTGAGAGAATTAACGAAAAGATATTTTTTGGGATGGAAGGTTTGGGTGCATGATTTGCTGGTCAATTTTGGAGGAAAGGCCAAAATGTATGATGGGTGACAGGCAGGAAGTGCCGGAGTGCTGTAGTAGCATATCCCTAGAGATGCAGGACTGAGAGAGGAACGATAGAGCAGCAGTTGAGGAAGGTATCTCTGTAGAGAGCATCAAGGTTCTCTAGGAAGATGGGTAGTATGAGGTAGTTGATGGTTGAAAAGAGGTTTTTCAAGAAGTAATGGTTGAAGGAAGGCTGAAGAAGCGGCTATACGTCCTTCGATTGCAGGAAGGCAGGAAAGTAGTTGGGGATGTATTCAGTGGTTCGATCATAGCATGAATTTGCGAAGCCTTGAGGGTGATGGAGATGGATGATCCATGGAGATCCAGCAATTTAGGATTGGGCGGTTGTAGAGCAGCATAGAGATGAGGTAGGGAGCGCTGGAGTGTTGCAGTAGCGCTACCTTGGAGGCACAGGGTTGAGAGAGGCTCGACTATGCAGCAGTTGAGAAAGGTATCTCAGTAGAGAGTGTCAGAAGGCATCTCAGAAAAATTGAAAGCAAGTCTCAAGGAGAGCCAGGAGGTCTCAGGTAGCTGGGAGTATCCTAAATCTGGTTTCTTCTATAGGAGCACCAGGAAGAGTTGTAGTTCAGGTGGAGGATGGTTTGTATACAACAAAAGAGGACCTGAATATCTATGAGAAGATAGTGTCAAGATGAGATAGGGAGTGTTGGAGTGCTGCAGTAGTGCTTTCCTGGAGGCACGGGGTTGAGATAGGCTTGGTGATGCAGCAGTCGAGGGAGGTATTTTAGTGGAGAGTATCAAGAGACATCTCAGGGAGACCAGGAGTAGGTCCCAGGAGCCTTAGGATAAGATAGATGGGTCTGAGCTCAGGATGGGGTTTGAGCTTTAGTTCCTCCAAGCGCAACTAAAGCGATGGCTGGTGCAGGGGCAGAAGACAAGACTAGGATGAAATCTTTTACAGTTCAGTCACTAGATTCAGAGGAGTTGGATGAGCTCATATATGTTTTGGAGGTGCCCGTAGGTTGTGGAGGTATCTGAGACAACTTTAAAGAGGATCGCGGAGTGCGGAGGATTCGAAGGAGTAGCGATGGTGTACGAGGTGCAGTGGCAAGCCCAACAGTACAACATTGGATGGTTGACCTCGGATGACTTGGTGATAGAGTCGGCTTTTGCAACATTAGATGGACTTTGGATATAGGTGGAGCTCCGGATGGTGGCTTTACAAGTGGAGAGAAAATTTGGCATGAGTTCAGAATGGAGGAGTGTAGAAGGATCGATATCCTAGCACCAGCACTGGTGATGCATAGTTTTAGATGGAGCGGCATGTGTAGGTGGATAGACATAGCTCTAAGAAGATCGTATTAGATGGTACAGCATGTGCTGGTATAGGAATACTGTAGGTTCCCCAGGAAAGTCCAGGAAAGGTGATGCAGCTGCTAAGCAGAAGAGATCCTACAATTCTAGGATGGTGCTGAGAAGCAAGCTAAGACTTCAGCTATGGAGGCGGTCATCCCAAATGCCTCAAGGGTGCACAGTAGCTGAAGAGGAATGGTAGAGGCGATGTTTGCATAATGAGTTGTCAGGGTGCGCAGCGATAGCAGGATCATGTAGGAGAGCATTGCCAAGGATTTGCCAAGACTTGAGAGTACCAAGGTGGAGATTGTGAGGATTTATGGTGCTCCCAAGCCTTGTGAGGCCACGAAAAGAGTCAGGGTATTGGCTCCGAGGAGACTAGTGTGATGAATTATTTTTGAACCTATGCAAATCCTTGTACCTTCTACCAACTCTGAGAAAGCAAGTTGGAGATGATAGCAAGAAAGATAAAGATCAGATGATAAGAAGATGAGATGGCGGTAGAGTGAGAAAGAGAGAAAGCTAGGATTTTAGGGAGAAAAGGGATTCAATTTATTCTCTTATCCGTAATCTACATATACAAGTATATATATAGACACCCTAAGTCAATACGATTCTGCCCTAAAAAACTCTCCTTGGCTAACTCATATATGAAAACACTCATCCAAGCCTATGTGAACCAATGTCTTGCATGCTCTCATCCCCTGAACTAAAGATCTAGCCCAATACATGAATTAGCCACCTTAAGATCTTTCATATCAGGCCTTAAGACTTCTTGGATTAGATCCAATCCAAGACCAAACAGAAAACCCATCTAGATCTGTTTGCCACCATCGAGCTAGCTCAGTCAGAAGCCGAGCCATCTCGACTGCATCTTCTCAAACCATATCTTCTGTCTGCCTGAGACAGCCGGCTTGATCTCAGATCGAGCTAGCTCGACTGCATATCTGAGTCAGCCTGACTATGTGCCAGTCTCTTTATCTTTGCTGATACATCTTCGGCCAATCCTAGTCTTCAGGAGCCACCACCTTGACTCCTTCATGATCTTCCAAGACTTGGAAGCACCATACTTATCCTTTCAATCTCCACCTTGGTGCCCCAAGGCTTGAGGCAAGTCTATCCTGTCCATCAAACACAACGATTTCATACATTTACGAAAGCTATCCCAAGGAAGAACTTTTGTTAGTGCATCCGTTGGATTCTCCTTAGTGTGGACTTTCATCAGCTTTATTTCACCTTCTTCCACAAGCTCTTTGATCTGGTAGTACCTGATGTCGATGTGTTTCATCCTTGCATGATAGATAGAGTTCTGAGCAAGTAATAGTACACTCTAGCTATCGCAGTGCATCCTGATAGCCTCTTGCATGAGATCCATCTCCAACGCTAATTCTTTCAACCATAAAGCCTCCTTTGCTGCCTCCGTAATACCTATGTATTCCGCCTCAGTTGTAGATAAGGCCGTGATGGATTGCAAGCATGATCTCCATGAGACTGAACCTCCAAATAGGCTAAACATAAAGCCTGTCATTGATCACCGAGTGTCCATGTCTCCACCGAAATCTACATCCACAAATCTATTTATTTGCCCTCGAGCTTCCTTGGACACGTCGAAGATTTTCTTAGCTCCATCTTGCTATCCATAGTAGATGCCAACTCCAACAATACCCATCAAGTATTTGAAGATCCACTTCAATGCTTACTAATGCTCCTTACCAGGCTGTACCATGAACCTACTGACCTGACTTACTGCATGAGTGATATCTGGTCTACAATATACCATGGCATACATTAAGCTCCCTACACCAGAGACATACGGTGTTCTCTCTATCTCCTGAGCCTCCATGTCAGTCTGTGGTGACATCATCTTTGAGAGTCTGAAGTGTCTGGCAAGTGGTAGCTCCATCGGTTTTGCTTTCTTCATCCCAAACCTCTCCAAGACCTTTTTGATGTAGCCTTCCTAAGATAAATGCAGCATCCTCTTGGCTCGATCTCTGAAGATTTTCATGTCTAAGATCTTTCTTGCAGGCCCCAAATCCTTCATCTCAAACTTTCGAGATAAGGCTGCCTTTAGTTCCTGCACAACCTTCCTACTCTTGTATGCTATAAGCATGTCATCTACATACAAGAGTAGAAATACCCTAGACTTATCCTCCAAAGATTTAACATACACACAAGAGTCATACTCATATTTGGAAAGTCCAATGCTCCTCACATATGAATCAAATCGCTTGTACCATTGCCTTGGCGATTGCTTCTGTCCGTACAATAATTTCTGCAGCAAACAGATCTTTTCTTCTGCTCTTGGCTGCTGGAATCCTAGTGGCTGCTCCATATAAATGCTCTCCTTCAAATGCCCATGGAGGAATGCCATCTTGACATCCATCTACTCCAGCACCAAGTCCTGAGCTGCCATAATGCTTAGTAATATTCTGATAGAAGTATGCCTGATGATAGGAGAAAATACTTCACTAAAATTGATGCCTTTCTTCTAGGAGTATTCCTTGACCACTAACCGCACCTTATACCCAATATCTCTCGTGGTAACTATGCCAAACGCCATAATGGATTTCTTTTCTCGTGGTAACTATGCCAAATGCCACGTCTCATTCTTGTGGAGAGCTTGCATCTCCTCGAACATTGCTTGGACCCATCTCTCTCTGTTCTGGCTATCCATAGCCTTCTCTTAGGTGTATGGGTCCCCATTTGCTGTCAGCAGGGCATATGACAGTATATCTTCAAAGCCGTATCGTTTTGATTGCCTGATATTCCTTTTGGGCTTATGCAACGTAACCTCGATGTCCATCCTAGGTCCAGCTTGCTCTTGCTGGGCCTCCTGGCTTCCATTATCTATCCAAGCTCTCTCCACCTATGGAGACACCTTCGGTGAGTGCTCCACCTAAATACTAAGTCCTCCTGATGCACCTGCAAGTGGTAAAATAGAGTAAGATGTTAACTATCGAGCACTTCTCTGCTGGACCTCCTGCTGCATCTGCTGCTCCTTCATGCCATCTCATCTTTGGAGAACTGAATTTTCATCGAAGGTGATATCCCTACTAATGACAACCTTCTTCTCCAAGGGATCCCATAGCCGGTATCCTTTAACTCCTTGCAGATATCCCAAGAACACCTTCTTCCATGATCTGACATCCAACTTGCTTCACTCACCAGCACTGATGTGCACAAAAGCCGTGCACCCAAAAACTCTTAGATGGCTCTATCCAATCTTTCTTCCAGACCATCTCTCCTTTGGAATACCACCATCTAACTTTGTATGAGGCAACCAACTTACCAGATAATAGGCTGCATCCATTGTATCAATCCAGAACGCCTTCGAAAGCCCTGCCTGCAACCTCATGCACCATGCCATTTCTAAAAGGGTTCTGTTAATCCTTTTAGCCATCTCATTTTGTTGAGGAGTTTCTTTTATCGAGAAGTGCCTTTTCATACCACACTCCTCATAAAAGCCTTGAAACTCTTTGCTGGTGTATTCTTCATCATTGTCTGACCATAGATACTTCAAGTTTTGACCTGTCTCCTTCTCTATCTCAGCTTTCCACACCTTAAACCTGATGAAGACTTCTAATTTCTCCTTCATGAAGTAGACCCATACCTTCCTTGAGAAATCATCTATAAAGATCAAGAAGTATCTCGCTCCATTTTTGACCAAAAATGGAGCCGGCCCCCACACATCAATGTGAATCAGTTCTAGTGGGACTGCACTGTGGGCTGAACTGACGATAAATTGTACTCTCCTTTGTTTACCCGTATGGCATGGTTCACATACCTCTATAACACCTCCATCCAGATTTGAAATTAGACCATGTTTGCTCAGCTCCTTCATCCCACGGTCATCCATGTGGCCTAGGCGATAGTGCCACAACTGATAAGCCCCTTGTTGATCCTGTGTTGCTATTGCTGCATTAGATTTTCTGTTCACCATAGATCCAACCAACTTGTAGAGGTTGTTCTCCATCCTCCTGCCCACATCACCACAATAGCACTTTTGGAGATATTGAGAACTCCACTCCTGGTATGACTGCTGAAGCTGCAGTCGCTCTGCTCTAGATAGCTCAGTGACACGAGATTTTTCTTCAAATCTGGAACGTGCTTCACATTTATGAGAGTCTGTACTATTCCATCAAACATCTTCATCCGGATGCTTCTAATACTAGCGACTCTACATGGGTGATCATCTTCAAGTGTCATACTTTCCTCATCAATCTTGGTGTATGAGATAAATCAAGACTGGTTTGGGGTGTAGTGATGCGAACAGGTTGAATCCAGGATCTATACATCTATGTATTTTCTGTGACCATCTAATACAACCAAGAGATCATCCTCCACCTCATTATCAGCCACTATACTTAGCGCATCAAATCCACTCTTTTCTTCCTTCTTGTTCTTCCATTGTGGGCAATCATGCCTAAAGTGCCCGATCTCGTTTTACTTGTAGCATCTGGCTTTCTTTCTATTCTTGCTCTTCTGAGACTTTGATCATCCCCTTAACTTGCCTCTCTCCTTTGATCTTCTAGATCTCTTCCCCACGGTCAAGCCCTCTTGGGGAATACCTTCTTTGGTCAATTTCTCTAGCTGTTCGTTGGTTCGCAATACCAAGACCATGTCTTCATACTCTAGGGTCTCCTTACCATAGAGCAGTGTCGTCACTAATGGATCATAGGACGAGGGCAACAAGCATATTAGAAGTAATGATTTATCTTCTTCCTCCATCTTCACTCCAATATTTAGCAACTTGTTGCACATCTGATCAAATTTCTGGATACGTCCCAAGACATCTCCATCTTCCTGCATCCGAAGGCTATACAGTCTCTTCTTCAACATCAACTGTTGCACATATTCTTACCCATATATATGGTTTGTAACTTTGACCACAAGCCTCTTGGGGTCCTCTCCTCTAAAATTGAATAGAGTGCCACATCCGACAAGCATCCTCTGATCATAGAGCAGGCCTTCTTTTTCAGAGACATCCACTAGCGATCTGACATCCCTTCATGCTTCTCTTCCAACACTTGATCCAATTCAGCTTGAACCAGAAGATCTTTCATATGAACTTTCTACATAGAAAAGTTTTCTTTCCCATCGAACTTCTTGAAATCAACCTTCACATTGCTTCCCATGGCTGGATCCAAGCCAAAAAAAAAAAATGCAACATAGATCCAAGAAATTTGAAAAATGCCCTGATAGGATCTTGTTGAATTCATAGCACCTGAAGATCTTCAACTTTTAGGCGTCTTTTCCTACTTCTACACAATCTGGCTCTGATACCATTTGTTATGTATTATTCTCAAACTCATGAAAACATTTGTACCTTCTACCAACTCTGAGGAAGCATGTTGGAGATGATAGCAAGAAAGATAAAGATTAGATGATAAGAAGATGAGACAGCGGTAACGTGAGAAAGAGAGAAAGCTAGAATTTCAGGAAGAAAAGAGATTCAATTCATTCTTTTGTTCGTAATCTATATATACAAGTATATATATAGACATCTTGAGTCAATATGACTCAATCCTAAAAAACTTTCTTCGACTAACCCATATATGAAAATACTCACCCAAGCCCATGTAAACCCATGTCTTGCATGCTCTCATCCCCTGGACTAAAGACCTAGCCCAATACATGAATTAGCCATCTTAAGATCTCTCATACCAGACCTTAAGATTCTTTAGATTAGACCCAATCCAAGATCAAATAGAAAATCTATCCAGATCTGTTTGCCACCATCGAGCTGGCTTGGTCAGAAGCCGAGTCGGCTTGACTACATCTTTCCAAACCATGTCTTCTATCTACTTGAAATAGCCAACTCGGATACAGACTGAACCAGCTCAATCTCAGATCGAGCCGGCTCGACTAATATCCAAGCTAGCCTGACTATGCCAGCCTCTTTATCTTTGCTGATACATCTTCGATCAATCCTAGCCTTCAAGAGCCACCATCTTAACTCCTTTACGATCTTCCAAGACTTGGAAGCACCATACTTGCCCTTTCAACTAGGACAGATATGGTCCTAGGACTAGGATAGGAGTTGTCCTAGAATGGATGCGGTGTTTAACCCTCCATGGGTTCAAGATCTAAGTGTTAGGATCTTGAGGGGCTTGGTTGGTGCTTCGAAGATCTGGGACACAAAGTGGAGTAAGGAACTAAAGCCAGAGCATTAAGACTGTAGAAAAGAACTTTTCTGTAGGTTAGCCAGTTCAGTCCAATACTAGGTTGGCTAAGTCTCAAAGCATAGGCCAAATAGAGAGGAGCGCATTCAAAATTGCAGGCTGGCATGCAACTAGGTCGGCTCAGTCTAAAACTAAGCCAACTCAGTCTCAGGTTAGCCAACTTGGTGCTGAGACTGAGCCGGCTTAGTGATCGAGCAGAGCTATGCAGAAGATCTATTTGAAACTAAGATAGAGACTTATCCTAGGGGTCTTAATGCCTAGTTTGAGAGATCTTAAGGGGGCTAACTCATGTATAGATCGGATTTAGATTCAGAGAATGAGAGCATGGGAGACATGGGTGTACATGGGCTCGATGAGTGCTTTCATATATTGGGTTAGTCAGGAGAGTTTTTGGTCTGGCCTAATGGCTATGTATAAATACATAAATTATATTAGGATTTTCACAAAAAAGAAAGAAGCAATACAGATCTTTTCTCCTTCCATCTCTCTTCTCTCTTCTCTCTAGTGTTGTTGCCCTAGGTTCTTAAAGAAGCTCTAGAGAGAGGGGGTGCCTTCCTCAACCCCAAAGAGGAAGGTGCCCCAGCATAGATCTAGATGATGATCTATGGTATACTACCTTAAAAGATATCAAAGATCTCTCCATATCCATGCTAAAGATCAGGAGCTTCCGTAACATGGTATCAGGACTTGTGATATCAGGAGGATTGATATTCGAGCAATATCATGGTTCCAATAATTAGTATTAGAGCAGTACTGATTATGCTAGCAAGAGCAAAAGTGAAGTGAAGTGAAGTGAGGAAGTGATCAAATCAAGAATCAAGGAGCCTTACAATCTCTCAATCATTCAAGGAGAAGAAATCAAGCTTACAAGCAAAGCAACTCAGATTTTCTTCTCTTGGGCTTCAAAAGAGTTTGTTTTAAATTATATTTTTATATTTTATTTCAAATTTCTTGGGATGAGTGATGCGTGCTAATTTATAGCTATGGCAAGTGCACCAGTCGATCAAGTAATAAAGTGAATGAGTAGAGTATCGTCCCTAGAGGATTGGAAAATAAGTACTGAAAAGCTCTTTCCTATGCTTTATTTAGAAGATCGATTTATGAGAATAAAAAATTAAAAAAAAATTAAAAAAAAATAATTAAAAGTTTTTAATTAAATAGAGAGAGTGTAAATTATTAGGGTTTTAAATTCAAGAGCAATGGATTACTAAGGTAATCGGTTCACCAACTCAGTCAATACAATATTCAGGTTTTTAGATTAATTTTATTTCATGTGACGGTGGAGTCTCCTAATTTATTCACTATCCTTTGGTCCAAGCATAGCAAATCTATTAATATTTATTAATTACCCTTTGGTCCAAGTGTAATTTAAATAAATATTAATGTATTAGGTTTTGTGAAATCCTCTAATTAAAATACGCTGCATCTAAAGCACACTAAAATTCCCACATGCATATGAATTCTAATTTGATTCATAATACAAGATATATAATCAAGAAGCATTAACATAGATGTACTTGATCCGTAACATCTATGTTCATCAGATCAATTAGAAGATGGCCAGTAATCTAAAAGCATTAAGATCAGATTTATATACTCCTCATGAATAAAATTTAAAAATAAGTCATACTGAATATTGCATCAAAAGAGTGGCTACACCTTAGCCTTAGTAAAATAAAATTTAGTTCATAAACAAATTCAAAAACAGCAAATAAAATAAAAAGCATGGAGAAATTAGACTGTTTGATTGCTGAAATTGATTGTCTGCTCCTAAATCGACTCAAATTAAGATCTGGGTAATTCTGCCTGTTAGATCTTGATCAAACGGTCCAAAAATCACTCAAAAATCCCTTAAAATGACCCAGATCAAGTCAGATTTAATTTCAGCCGTTGGATCATCTATTGGATCGAATTTGGGCCGTCCGATCGCGTTGAAAGAAGGCTTCAGATCTATAGTTTAACGTTGGGATGAATCTCTGCCGTTGGATCTCGATCGGGAGCTACAGATGCTGTCCATCAGTGCCTTCTTCTCGTCCGTCCGATCAAGCTTCAGTAAAAACCACCCGTTAGATCAATCAGAATTCCCAAATTGCCCTCCGTGGACCGTGCGCGAGCCCGGTGTTGCATGGACTGTCGCGTTCTTCAACCAATCAGCGCATGCTTTATGCTATGAAATTTCTGAATTACCCTTCAGCTGGTCCACAGTGCGCCGCGAAAAATGCTGACGTCATCCTGACGTCAGCGTTGCGTCGATTTTTTATTTTATTTTATTTTTTTTTGAAATTCAATTCTGGGCTCGTTTGAAGTCCGTTTTGCCTGAAATTTTTTTCATCTGAACCAGAAAAATGAGATCTTCATATTGGTGGCCTTTTTTCCTACATAAAATTAATAAAAGTATCAATTTCTAATAAAATAGATTAATTTATTTTATAATTTAATACTTTTATTAGTATATTTTTACCACTTATCACACCCCCCAACTTAGTCATTGCTAGTCCCTTAGCAATGTTTTATTTAATACCATATTTCAATAAGATTATCCATCACAGAGATAAAATTTAGGATTAAAGGTCAAAAAGTTTAGAAAATACTGCTAACTAAGCATTGAGCTTCAGAAGCAAATTTTTCAGTTAATACAATTAAAAACTTTCTTAGAGTACATCAAAGATCTATAGTACTTGTGTTCATGATGACTAACTTTAGCATTTCAGTATTAAATTAAAAGAACAAAAGTATCCTCTCTTATCACCTATTTTGGTCAATTTTCTATACATTCTCAATTTTATACTCATGAATTAAGGTAGCTTTCACACTGCCTTTTCTTCTCTTTTTTTTTCTTTCTTTCTTTTTTTTTTTTTTTACTGTGCTGAGCATCCTGGCCTTCCCTTCACCATTTTACGTGAATTTTCACACTTGACCTAGGTGCAGAGATTCAGTTACTAGGCTTTGGGCAATCCACATATACTCTGTCTTTTGCACTTTATTTATAGGCAGGTAGCTCTTTCCTTAAATTCAAGTTTTTTTTTTTTATTAGAATGTATATTAATTACCAATTTTCAGTGATAATTGAATCCTCAGTTGACCTTATAATCAATACCTACTTTGCCTTATTAGTGTGCATGTGCAATAAAAAATGCTAATAATCTTTTAATGACCAAAGTAGGCTGCTAAAAGTTGACCAACTAATCTACTTCTTTAACTCATTACATTCATTAGCAAATAATTCTATCTTTTATCACTTATCCAGTTTATCTTGCTCAAGATTTTCTTCTTGACACATGGTTTTTTTTTTTTTTTTATTAATTATTGTTCTACATTGTCTTAAAGGAGAAAGAAAAATAAAGGATGTAATAAAGGACAGGAAGGAGTACACCTGATTTTATTCAGTCTGGTTCTTTGGAGCTTTAAAATTTTGCTTGAGTTCTCATTGATTTTTCTGCAAAATTGAAAATACACACCAGAGCAGTAAAAGAGCAACAACAAATTACTGAAAAATAAAAGAAAAGAAAAATGATCAAAACTAAAAAGAAAAGAAACAACCTATCTAGTAGTTTTGATTTATAGTCTTCAGCTTGACTTTCTTTGAGTTCTAAAGTGGATCAATCCGGTGCCACTTCAATTGGAATACTTTCATGTTTAATCGAGTCCTCTTTCAATTTGATATTGCTTGCTTTTATAGTCTCAAACCTGTTTTCTATAGAATTCTCATATAATGGATTATCAATAATGTCAATTAAAAAATAAGTTTGATTATCATCAGGATGTTTAGTATCTTTAAAAATATTAAAAGTAACTTGTTCGTCTTGCACTCTAAGAATTAATTTTCCTTGTTGAACATCTATTAAAGCTCCTCCAGTAGCTAAAAAGGGTCTTCCTAAAATAAGGGGTACATCATAATCTTCTTCCATATCAAGAACAATAAAATCAACAGGGAAAATAAACTTGTTTACCTTTACCAAGACATCCTCCACTATACCTCTTAGATATTTAATGGATTTGTCGGCTAATTGAAGAGTAATAGTGGTAGGCTTTGGTTCTCCTAGACCCAGCTTTCTGAAAATAGAAAAAGGCATGAGATTAATACTTGCTCCTAAATCACATAAAACTTTATCAAAACTACAATCACCAATAATGCAGGGGATAGTAAAACTTCCTGGATCTTTTAGCTTCTGTGGTAATTTATTTTGAAGTATTGCTGAGCATTCTTCATTCAAATTTATTCTCTCATGCTCCTTCAGCTTTTTCTTATTTGTTAAGATTTCTTTGAGAAACTTGGCATACCTGGACATTTGAGTAATAGCATCTACAAAAGGAATATTAATATGTAAATTCTTTAAAATTTTGAAAAAGTTGGAAAATTCCTTATCTGGATGCTGTATTTGTCTCTCTGGGAATGGTAGTGGCGGCACGTAGGGCTTCACATTTGGATCAGCAAACCGTATACCTGGAGACCATCCATCTGCTGGTTGTTTTGGTGACTGACGAGTTTGAGTTGATGGTTCCTTATTTGTAGTTGGCTCTTCAGTCTCTTTCTTCTGATGTAGCTCCTCTAGCTTTGTACCACTTCTTAGGATGATAGCATTGACTTGCTCCCTTGGATTTGTCTCCGTATTGCTTGGCAAGGATCCTTGAGGTCTCTCGGAGATTATCTTAGCCATTTGACCTATTTGCATCTCCAAGTTTCGAATTGCTGCTGTTTGGTCTTGCCTAAGTTTGGCTTCCAAATTTTTTATAGTTGCTTCTTGGTTTTGCATAAATTTGACCATCAGCTCTTCTATGTTGGACTTCTTTTCAGGTACTTGGAATCCCGGGGGTGGCTGTTGTGCTGCATTTTGATTGCTCCATGAGAAATTTGGGTGCTGCCTCCACCCTTGATTGTATGTGTTGGAGTAGGGATTGTTTTATTGCGGCCTGAAAAAATTACCAATATAATTAGCTGTATCAGTTGTTTTAGCAAATGGATTACTTGTCTGGCAATTGTTCGTATCATGTCCTCCTCCACATAGATCACAAGTAATGCTCTGAACATGCATAGCTGTTCCCTTTAAGTTGTTGACTTCGGCTCTAAGGGCTGCAATTTCAGCTAGTAAAGTTGGCACGCAATCTACTCCCTGCACAGCTGCTAGTCTTTTTGGCATCATGCGCTCTGTCTGCCATTGATAGCTATTTGATGCCATCTCATCGATCAGATCGAAGGCTTCTTCCTTCATTTTTCGATTAATGGTTCCTCCTGCTGCTGCATCAATCATAGATCGATTAGTAGGAGATAAACCATTATAGAAAGTTTGTACCTAAAGCCATACGGGTAGTTGATGATGTGGACATCTCCTCAGCAGTTTCTTGAAATGCTCCCAAGCCTCATATAGTGTCTCCATGTCCATCTGCATAAAAGAAGTGATATCATTGCGCATCTTAGCAGTCTTAGAAGGTGGAAAGTACTTGGCTAAGAATTTTTGGGCTAGGACATCCCAAGTTGTGATAGAACCTGTAGGAAGAGAATGAAGCCAATTTTTAGCTTTATCCCGTAAAGAGAAAGGAAATAATCTTAATCTAATAGCATCATCCGACACCCCATTAATTTTAAAAGTATCACAAAGTTCAAGAAAATTAGAAATATGGGCATTCGGATCATCATGCATGTGTCCACTGAATTGGACAGTTGATTGAATCATCTAGATCATCGCCGATTTTATTTCGAAGTTGTTTGCTCGTACAGACGGTCTCCTGATGCTCGAAGCTGCATCGGCTACAGATGGTGTGATATAATCATTTAATGAACGATGTACTGGTCGAATAGCTTCATGCTGTCCTTCAGTCGCCATATCCAATCCTAAATTGATGTCGTTAGGATCTTCAGCTACCATGTTTCTCTCTTGTTGTAGTCTTCTAATAGTTCTTTCAATTTCTGGATCTAAAGATAGTAAAATTACTATGTCCAGTACGTGTCATGCACTTAAATTTTTTTTTTAATAATAAAAATTAAAAATAAATTTCTAAAGTAAAGCTAGGATCAAAATTTCAATATTGTTTTAGACACAATCCCCGGCAACGGCGCCAAAAACTTGATGCGTGCTAATTTATAGCTATGGCAAGTGCACCAGTCGATCAAGTAATAAAGTGAATGAGTAGAGTATCATCCCTAGAGGATTGGAAAATAAGTACTGAAAAGCTCTTTCCTATGCTTTATTTAGAAGATCGATTTATGAGAATAAAAATTAAAAAAAAATAAAAAAAAATAATTAAAAGTTTTTAATTAAATAGAGAGAGTGTAAATTATTAGGGTTTTAAATTCAAGAGCAATGGATTACTAAGGCAATCGGTTCACCAACTCAGTCAATACAATATTCAGGTTTTTAGATTAATTTTATTTCATGTGACGGTGGAGTCTCCTAATTTATTCACTATCCTTTGGTCCAGGCATAGCAAATCTATTAATATTTATTAATTACCCTTTGGTCCAGGTGTAATTTAAATAAATATTAATGCATTAGATTTTGTGAAACCCTCTAATTAAAATACGCTGTGTCCAAAGCGCACTAAAATTCCCGCATGCATATGAATTCTAATTTGATTCATAATACAAGGTATATAATCAAGAAGCATTAACATAGATGTACTTGATCCGTAACATCTATGTTCATCAGATCAATTAGAAGATGGTCAGTAATCTAAAAGCATTAAGATCAGATTTATATACTCCTCATGAATAAAATTTAAAAATAAGTCATACTGAATATTGCATCAAAAGAGTGGCTACACCTTAGCCTTAGTAAAATAAAATTTAGTTCATAATAACAAATTCAAAAATAGCAAATAAAATAAAAAGCATGGAGAAATTAGACTGTTTGATTGCTGAAATTGATTGTCTGCTGCTCTTGATGTGGAGAACTTGGCGAAGAAGAAGAGGCTCCTTGATGTCTTGATCGTTGAAGAAAAATCAAAAAAAAAAAAAAAAATCCTTTTGATTTTCTCACAAATCACTTTTTTTATCTCTCTCTTCTCTCTTTCTCTCTCTCTTTCTCCCTCTCTCTTTCTCCCCATCTCTCTCTTTGTCTCTCTCTTTCCCCCCCCTTTTTTTTCATGGCAACAGACTTTTTTTTATAGGTAAAGAGTTTTATTTTCCTTAAAATCCATCAAAAATTAGGTTTAGGACTCCTAAATTGACTCAAATTAAGATCTGGGTAATTCTGGCCGTTAGATCGATCAAGGTCCAAAAACCACTCAAAAACCCCTTAAAATGACCCAGATCAAGTCAGATTTAATTTCAGCCGTTGGATCATCTATTGGATCGAATCTGGGCCGTCCGATTGCGTTGAAAGAAGGCTTCAGATCTATAGTTTAACGTCGGGATGAATCTCTGCCGTTGGATCTCGATCGGGAGCTACGGATGCCGTCCATCAGCGCCTTCTTCTCGTCCGTCCGATCAAGCTTCAGTGAAAACCGCCCGTTAGATCAATCAAAATTCCCAAATTGCCCTCCGTGGATCGTGCGCGAGCCCGGTGTTACATGGACTGCCGCGTTCTTTAACCAATCAGCGCGCGCTTTATGCTATGAAATTCCCAAATTACCCTTCAGATGGTCCACCGTGCGCCGCGAAAGATGCTGACGTCATCCTGACATCAACGTTGCATCGGTTTTTTGTTTTTTTGTTTTTTATTTTTTTTTTGAAATTCAATTCTGGGCTCGTTTGAAGTCCATTTTGCCTGAAATTTTTTTCATCTGAACCAGAAAAATAAGATCTTCACATTGATGGCCTTCTTTCCTAACAAAATTAATAAAAGTATCAATTTCTAATAAAATAGATTAATTTATTTTATAATTTAATACTTTTATTAGTATATTTTTACCACTTATCAATGAGAAACTTGAGTTAGTCCAAGCCTTGAGTTGAATGTTTATAGTGGTTTGATTGGTGAGCCAAGATTAAAATCAATCGGAATTGATTGCTAGTTCGAAGAAAAATAATTACTTATGAGATTTTGATTGGTGATCCAAAGAAAACTAACTGGGTTAATTATGAGTTCAAAAAATAATCTTATATGATTTTGATTGATGAGCTAGAAAAAATCAACTAAATTTAATTGTAAGTCCAAAAAATAATTGGACTATAATTTTAATTATGAATTATAGTTGAATTTTCAAGTGATATACTTGGAGAGTGGACGTAGGTGCTAAGTTTGGCACTGAACCACTATAAAAGCTTGGTGATTGTATTAGTATAGTTTTATTTATATTATTTTTTATCTATACTTGTATTTTACTTCACCAAACATATAACATTGAAATTGAGCATAATTAAAGTTTAAAATTTTAAAATATTCAATTCATCCTCCCTCTTAAGTAGCCATACCTAGGCAATAATTGGATTCTGTTCGTCGTCCTGGATCTTATTCTGGACTTATTATGGATCAAATTTTAAGATATTTTTCTTAATAATCTTCATCTCAACTTGATGTTTGGCCTCCACCTATCTCTAAAAGCCTGTGATTTATCTTATCCTCACATCCAGGGACACGCCTGCTGTCTCATGGATGAGCAAATGTGAGAGTCGAGCCAAATCGCTCAATTTCATCTCTATCAATGATTGTGATCCTCATGACTTGAGACCTGCTCGAGATAGCCTCCTACAGTAATAGAAACTTTACTCTACAATGCTGCCTCTTGTCCTCTCGAGTCTTCCATCTCGTGTCTAATCCACCTCCATCTGAAGCTCCACCTCGTACTAGGCTCCCCGCTATAAGATAGTTTCTTTTTCTAATCACCACCCTATTGCCACGCATGACCTTCAGGTTCCTCCATCAGCTTTTCATCTAAAGCCAGTCAAATCTAGTCTGCTTAGTGAGATTAGATTCTTCTTAAAATTGAGTATATACTGGATCTCATCCAACTTCACTATTCTATCATGGAGCTTCATGTTAACTATCCCCACTACCCTTGATCTCACAACTTGATCTATCCAGTAGGAACATAATGCCCTCATTGATCTTCAGAAAGTCAAACAGCTTCTTTCTATAACATACATGATAGAAACAAGCAGAATACATAATCTATTAGAAGAAAAAAGTAGATCCTCATCAGTTATCATAAGAACATTGTCACTACCTTCTGTATCACTACTGACCATTGTCATAGTAGCTTGTGTTCGATTTTTGAGCTGAGGGCAATCTCTGACACGATGCCCCAACTCATCATACCAGTAGCACCTGATTTTATTGGAGTCTTTTGTCTTGGACTTGGATTGCCTACCTCGCGATCTCCTGTCCTTCTATTTTCTACCATCATCATCTCCAATCATCATCAGGACCGAGTTGCCATTTGAACTCGAGACTCAATTCTCCTACTTTAGAATCTCATTTTGGAGTAGAGCAGAAGTCACCTCTTCAATCTTGATGGTGCTCTTACCTATAAGAAGAGCATCACCAAAGACTTAAAAGAGGATGGAAGCGATGATAGAAAGATGAACATCTTGATCTTCTTCTTAACTTTTTCATCAATACTGAGGAGGTTGGTGAGGATCTTTTAGAAGTTGGATAGATACTTCTACATGCTCTGACCTTCGTCCATCTATAGTTGGTAGAACTATCTCCAAAGGAATAGCATATTGGTAAGCAATTTTAACATGTACAAATTTTCGAGCTTCAATCATATCATCATCGAAGAAGTCTCATCAAGTACATGGATCACTACATCATCTGCTAGGTACAAGCAGATCATGTTCACCACCTGCATCTAGAGCCGCATCCAATCTTTCATCTGCATGGTAGCTGGCATCTTCTCGTATAAGAGAGTGATAAGAGCACGATGTTGTCATTAGGATACCGTGTTTATCAATTTAATTCTGACTTCTTAAAATAAATTAAAAATAGATAAAAAATAGTGAGTCGGATTGAATCCATAGAAAAGACAGTATTTTAGTTTTAAAATTTTTGATTTAAAAAAAAATTAAAAATAAAATTAAAATCAAAAAGTAAAATTATAAATTAAAAATAAAAATTAAAAGATGTAAAAAATTAAACTTGATACTAAAATCTACTAGTTAGATCTTAGCATTTACTTGCAAAAAAATAAAGAGCAATAATTAAAGGATAGAAATTAAATTATAATTAAAAATAAAAGCATGAATTTAAAGTGCATAAAAAAAATTTTACATTAATTAAAGTTTAAAAATTTAAATACATAAATTTTTTTTAAAAAAATTAAAAGCAACTGATCTTGATCTTGGATCGGCATCAGCATGAAGATGGCATAAGAGACAACTCTTCTTCACCGCACCCATTGCCTTGAAGCAGCCGCTAACCCAAGCATGGCTCCCACCCTGATCGTAGCTTTTCCATGATCAAAGATAGCTTTTTCTGAAGGCCTGGGATCTTATTTATAGGTGTTGGAGAGCAGGAATAAGTACTATCAGCCAATATGGGACTAAGGTAGTGTTTAATCAATAAAATCTAAAGAAATCCTAATGAAAATTGATTTAAAAGAGTCTTTAAATTGAGTTCTATACTTTTGGTGAAGTCTGGCCATCAGATCTATATCAAACGATCCAAAAAATATCAAAAACTGAGTTTTAAAAGCCTAGATCTAGTCGGAATTAATGTGGACCATCCATTCGTGCGTGATTATGAAAATTTGGCCATCGGATCTTGTTCGGAGTGCTTGATCACCATCGGGAGATTCCATGGCCGTTTGATCATCATTGGGAGCATCATCGGCCATTCAATCATGTTGAGCAGCTAGGTGCAATTTGAATCAAAATAGGAAAAAACCATGGCCGTTGGATCTCGACCGCAAACCATTGCTATCGTTGGATCGTGCAATTACTGTGCTATGGATCGTGTGAATCGGGCATACCGTAGACCATAATCAATCAGCATACACCATGCCCTATGAAATTACCATTTTATCCCTATACGCCATGATAGATTTTCTGTAAATCTCTTAACGATCTAGGTCCACCATGTGGCAGCATGTGATTGGGTGCCTTCTACTGAGCTGGCGATCCATGCCTGGTTCGTGGATCGACTGATCGGCTTCTATCGCTGAGTCGGCTTGGATGGTGCACCGATTGAGCTTGGATGAGCCAGCTGAGCTGCTTTCGATGGCTTGGCTGGATGAGATAGCTGAATCAAAATAATTTTTTTAATTTTTTTTAAAATAAATTCAAATTTGGTCCATTTTAGTTTCGATTTGCTCTAAATTTATTTCATTATGACCAAAAAAATAAGCTCTTTTTACTAATAATAATATTTTTTTATTATTTTTAATTAATTTTTTAATTAATAAAAATATTAATTTTTTAAAAATATATAAATTAATTATTAATTTTTAAAAATAAACATAAATTAATTGATAAATTAATATTTTATTGATAAATTTATGATATTTGTCACATTCCCTAACTTAAGTTTTGCGCATCCTCGAATAAAGAAAGAATTTAGTTTTAGATATCTTTTAACTTTAGACTTTTGAATTTTATCAAAGTAGTTTCAAAATGGCCATCGATGTTCAGTAGAGCATAAATGAGATATGTTATTATGGTATTAATGCTTACTAATATAAAAATTAAGTAAAGAATATTAAATTTTTTTTAAATTGATTTATCTTTATCTCTGAATCATCTAAACTTTCATATGGGCAAGTGTATTATTATTTTTGCCCTTCATTTATTGAATTTTTTTATTCACATTATCCACTTTTTGATGTAAATATCATTGCTTGCTTAGGCAATGGGATCCAGTTATTCGGTGGGAACCAATGTATATATATATTTAACATTGTACCATTATTAAATACCTTAATCCCTTAAGCTTTTTATTTAATCTATGTAGTGAGTCTTGGGTCAATGACTTTCAAACTAGTTGGCTTTAGGGCTCTAGGTATAAAATATCCCTTGGGCTTACTAGATCGAATCAAATAGGCTATGAGTTAAGACTAGCTTTACAATGAGCTTCTTCGTCCTTCCTATCTTTTGACGTGAAACTCAATGCTTGCTTAGACAAAGAGGTCCGGTTATTCAGTAAAAAATACTTAAAAACTATTTTATTTTTTATTTTTTTTATTTTTTTAATATGAAGAAACGTATAGTTAGCTTATATAAGTCCATAAAAAGTAGACTTTTCTTTGATATAGGTAGAAAAAATCAAAAGTGCTCAAAAAAAAATATTTATGTTTTAGACTTAACTTTTTATTAGATTTTCTTAATACTTAGTCCTTCAATATCTCACAAATTCTCTGATCTGTGCATCAATTTTTTTTAAAAAAATGCTTAGTTCAACTCGATTCTTAAGCATAATCGAGAGTCTAAATACTAAATACTAACTTCTTCGAGGACTTAAAAAATTTTAAAAACTTTTATTATTCTTCTTTCAACTTAATCGACATTGTCCTCAATGAAAAAGGAAAAATAAGATAAAGGGTGTAATAAAGAATAGGAAAGAATACATCTGATTGATATATTTTTGATGGTCTAGCATGTGTCTTTGAAAATTTGGCTCTCCCTCCAACTTATTCAAAATGATCTAAAAAAAATTAACTAAAAAGATAAATTAGATAAAAAAATTAAATATTGGATTGCCTCTCAATAAATGCTAAGTTTACCATTTTCAGACAGACACAAGATAGCTTATCTATCCTATATCAAATACTAGATTAACAAATTCCAATGATTTTGGATTATCAATCTCAGAGAGATTGTTTGTTATCCTTTTATTGATAAATTTATTTTTAATTTTGGAAACATAGCTCGTGACCCTATTCTCAAACCCTTGTTTGTTGAAAATTTCTCCTATTTATTCTTCAAAAATGCTCATGAATTAAGCTTTTGGGTTAGGAGTTAAGTTTGATGCAATGGATACTGAAAGGATGATTAAAGATGGGTTTAATTCTGAAAGTAAATTAATATGATCTTAATTAAATAACTTCATTGATACTTCATTACATGCCTCTTGATTCTTGTAAGAAGAACCGACTTTTAAGGTTGAAGGAAATAGGACTTTAGGTTCATATGTCTTGGATAAATCATCTATTCTCTGCTTCTCTTTATCTGTCTCATTCAAATTGGAACCAGCATTAGTATTAGATTCGGACTCAGGTTCTTCTATATGGTTAGTCTTAGTACTAACCTCTTCTTCTATATTCTTATTTTAGCTAGCATCAGTACTAGCTTCTATCACCTGGTCTTGGTATGGTTCCATAAGAATCTTACAACTTTTAAGTTTAGAAATTACTTTGGCATTCTCTACTTGGGGATTCTTAAGTGGGATATTGAATTGATAATTAGGTCTAGGTGGTTGGTGGACAACGGATGGGTTGTTTATAAGAATCAGTTGGCTCGATAGTTTACCTAGTTCTCTCCTCATGTTAGACTCAGCTAATTATCCTATTTGTACCTCTAGCCTGATGATAGATTATTGTTGAGTCAAAATTAATTATTATAGTTAGTTAAATCTATTATCAGCTAGATTGGTTTGTTGAGGAGGTGGGTATGATGGCTGATTAAAATATGATGGCTGGATAAGCTGACTAAGCTGACCCTTATTATGGGCAAAGTTTTGATATTGGATCCGAGCCTGAGTCTGTTGGGATATCCAAGAAAAATTAGGATGGTTCCTCCAATCTAGGTTATATGAATTAAAAAATAGGTCATTAACTAGCTTAGAGTAGCCTTGAGCAACTTGAACTTATTCTTGGATAAAAGATGAAAATTGTACAGCCGTAGGATATTCACTCATATGATGTATTGGACTAGCACAGATTGAACAAATTTCTTGGTAATTAGAGGGTGGTGTGTATTGTGTAGGAGTTTGTTGGCCAAGAATTAGGAATTGATCTAATTTTTGGGTAAGAAGGTCCATTTTACTTATCAAATTCGAATTAATCTTAGGACTAGATTCTAGATGTTTACATTCATAGATCCTTGCCCAGGTTTGGTAGAAAGATAACGAAGCATGATTGATTGAGTTTTTACTCAAGATTTCAAATAAAGCATAGGCTTCATCCTCACTTTTATTCATAAATGCACCTCCATAAGATACATCTACCATTTGTCTATAATGGTCTTCTAAACCCTCACAGAAGACTTAAACTATTTACTACTTAGACTATGATATGGACATTTTCTAAGAAGTCTCTTAAGTCTCTCCCATAACTCGTGAATTTATTTTCTTGGAAGCTAAGCAAATCTAATAATAGCTCACCTCATGGTGTTGATTCAGCCTATAGGATAAAATTTTTTAAGAAATTTACTTTGCAATTCAGCCCAAGTTTGAATTGGTCTTCCTATTATGCCAAGTTAGTACTTGGCTTTGTCTTTTAATGAAAAAAATAAAATTAATCTAAGGGCATCATTGGTTAAATTTTGAATCCTCACCATAAAGTAGATTTCTAAAAATTTATCCAGATGCTTATAAGGATCTTCATTGATGTTCTCATAGAAGGATGGGAGCATCTAGATTGTGGTCGGCTTGATCTCATAGTGGATAGCATGAATATCAGATAATTGGATATAAGTCGATGGGATATAGATGGAAGAAATAAAATATTTCTTCATCTGCCTAGGTGGTTCTCTAAGATTTTTAGCCATTTGATTATCTGAATTTAATATGATTTAGCTATTTAATTTTATGGTTGGATTCAATTAGATCAAAAAAAAAATGATCTCCTACCGTGCATGTATTAGTGCAACCCTAATGTATGGTTCAGATTTTTCTAAATTTTTTTTTATTTTTTTTAATTTTTTTAAAACATTATTTTTTTTATTATTTTATTTCTTATTTTTAATTTTATTTTATTTTATTTTTTGGAGGAGAAAAGGAGAAGAAAGAAAGAAGAGTTCTAAAGATGAGGTCCTAAGGAGTCCTAGGCTAAGAGGAGAGAGAGAAATTAGGGTTTAATTAGGTTTGATGTTGGTTAGCAATCAAGTTAAGCAAACAATCCTAACTAAGGGTTGTCTTAGATCTAGACAACTCCTAACTGCCAAGGTCACCTTCAAGCCCTCCAAGTATAAGATCAACCAATCAATTAGCCAGGTAAGTATAAAGTTGGTGGGAGTCCTTTCATTGCTTGCCTTAAACGCTAATTATGCTTGGCCAGATAAGCTAATGGAATCAATTATAATCCACCTTCCTTCGGGCCCAGTTGTTTTTGAACCACTTGCCTTAGACACCAGTCAAATTGACTAACCATAATCTGGTCCAACTTTTAGGATTCCTTATCCTAATAAGCTTGAGTTTATAGGGCTGATGTTTAATTGAGTTTAATTAAAGGCTTAGGTCAATACAGAGTGTTGGTTGATTATTTGTGGGCTAAGGAAGGATGATCAAATCTCTATCTTATGTTGTTTAATAAGTTATGCCCTTAATTTGGTTTAATATGAATATGCTCAATCACTTTCAGATAAGAGGTTCTATGCAACTAAATTAGATGCATGAAATTTAATTAAACTTGAAAAGTTTACCTTATCTCCAGCGATCACTAAACAAAAGATAAAAAATAAAAATAAAACTAATATGATGAATGCTCTAAGTAGTTAGGATTTCTAATCTTGTCATGAAGCTTTTAATTAGATTTATGTGGATATTTTTTTAAAAAAATAATTTAAAAATAAAAATAAATAATAAAAATAAAAAAAAAGAGATCTAGGATTAGGATTGATCTTACCAAGCAAAATTGAAAGCTTTCTCCTTGTCCTAATCTTTTTATTCTTTTTTTATCTACAAAATAATGAAGAAAAAGTTAGTAAGTAATATTCATAAGAAATTAAAAAACTAAAAATTTATTTATAATTTTAATTTATAAAAAAATTAAAGAGATCAAAAATTTTAATGTCCGTGCCTTCCTCGATAATGGTGCCAAAAACTTGGTATATTTATCAGAATTATTCTTAATTTACAAGAAAATTAAAAAAATTTTAAAAAATAAATTTTTATGCCATCCCGATAATGGCACCAAAAATTTGATAAGAGCACGATGTTGTTGTTAGGATACCGTATTTATTGATTTAATTTTAATTTTTTAAAATAAATTAAAAATAACTAGAAAGCAGTGAGTCAGATCGAATCCATGGAGAAGATAGTGTTTTAGTTTTGAAATCTTTAATTTTTAGAAAAAAATAAAAAAAATTTAAAAATAAAATTAAAGTTGAAAAGTAAAATTATAAATAAAAAGTAAAAATTAAAAGGTGCAAAAAATTAAACTTGATAGTAAGATTTACTAGTTAGATCTTAGCATCTACTTGTAATAAAATAAAGAGTAATAATTAAAGTATAGAAATTAAATTATAATTAAAAATAAAAAGCATGAATTTAAATTGCATAAATTTTTTTTATATTAATTAAAATTTTAAAATTTAAATATATAAAATTAAAAAAAAATTAAAAGCAACTGATCTTGATCTTGGATCGGCATTGGCGTGAACATAGCATAGAAGATAGCTCTTCTTTGCAGCACCCATTGTCTTGAAGCAGCCTCTAACCCAAGCATGGCTCCCACCCCGACCGTAGCTTTTTCATGATCGAAGATAGCTTTTCCTAGAGGCCTGGGGTCTTATTTTTAAGTGTTGGAGGACTGGAATAAGTGCTATTAGCCAATATAGGACTAAGGTAGTGTTTGATTAGTAAAATCTAGAGAAATCCTAATGAAAATTGGTTTAAAAGAGTTCTTGGATCGAGTTCTGTGCTTCTGGTAAAGTCTAGCCATTAGATCTGCATCAAACGGTCCAAAAAATGTCAAAAACCAGGTTTTAAAAGCCTAGATCTAGTTGGAATTAATGTGGACCGTCCATTCATGCGTGATGATGAAAATCTGGCCATCGAATCTTATTCTGGGTGTTTGATCACTGTCGAGAGCTTTCAAGACCGTCAGATCATCGTCGGGAGCGTCATCGATCGTTCGATCGCGTTGAGGAGCTGGGTGCAATTCGAATCAAAATAGGAAAAAAATCCTAGTCATTGGATCTAGACCGCAAACCACTGCTGCCATCGGATTGCACCATTACTGTAGCTATGGACTGTGTGAATTGGGTGTATCGCAAACCGCAACCAATCAATGCACACCACGCCCTATGAAATTATCATTTTGCCTCTGTATGCCGTGATAGATTTTCTGTAAATCTCTTAACAGTCTAGGTCCACCAAGCATGTGATTGGGCGCCTTCTGCTGAGCTGATGGTCCATGCCTAATTCGTAGACCAGCTGGTCGGCTTCTGCAGTTGAGTCAGCTTGGATGGCACACTGGCTGAGCTTGGACGTGCTGGCTGAGCTGCTTTCAGCAGCTTGGCTGGGCGAGCCGGCTGAGCCAAAATAATTTTTAAATTTTTTTTTTGAAAATTCATATCTAGTCCATTTTAGTTTCGATTTGCTTCAAATTTATTTTATTATGACAAAAAAATAAACTCTTTTTATTGATAATAGTATTTTATTTTTTATTTTTATTATTTTTAATAAATAAAAATATTAATTTTTTAAATATATATATATAAATTAATTATTAATTTTTAAAAATAAATATAAATTAATTAATAAGTTAATACTTTGATTGGTAAATTTATGGTACTTATTAGAGAGCATTGATCAACCCTTACTCGATAAGCGTATTCTTCATTCTTGCTTGCTAGCGGAAGAAATTGCTCTTCTCATCGAACCGATTGATCTTCACTTTGATTGAGCTTGTCTTCTCTATTTTTTTTATCTCGATCAATACTATCATGATCTGGACAACCATATGCATTGGTATCACCTGGCTCTGATACTAATTATTAGAGTATGAACTCGCTCTAATACCAATTATTATGGGAGTTTGGCTAGGATATCACCATCTCAGGACCTTCTTGATACCACTTGCATTGCACTCAATCATGTGTAGATACTGCAAGAAAAAGAAAGAAGAATAAAAGATGAGATAGCATATAATTAAGAACGTGGATTAGACTAAGATCTACCTCCATGGGGCATGCAAATTTTACTATAAGAGAAAGAAAAATAAATAAATATGAAAAACTTACAACTTAATCCTTGTACAAGAGTCTCTCAATAAGAAGTCCTAACACTCTTATAAAAGCTCTCTGAAATCTCTCAAAAAGCCTCTTAGCATCTCTAGGAAGTCACCAGTTCTTCGATGCAATAAATGATTTGTCAATCAGAGTTATATAGACTTTAAAAATTTAAAAATAATGTTTTGATAGAAAACCTAGTCCCAAACACACTCGAGATCAGTTTCTAACCATCTGATCACGATCGGCTTGCTTCTGGGCCATCGAATAATACAAAAATAGTTCAAGATCAGACATGATCATGCTTGGACCATCGGATCGCAACTGGCTCACATATGAGCTGTTCAATTGCACGATCGATCCACGAAACAGCCTGTAAACCATGAGAAACGACTGTTGGTCCACCATGGACCACATGAATTGGAGCAAAAAATGCTCCAATCCATGGCCCATGCATGGACCACGTGAGGCCTGGGCACCCTCTATTGGGCCTGCGTGTGCCCGGCAGCCCGCGCCCGTGTGGCCCACACACACCCACGTGCACGTGCTTGCATGCTTGGGCCAATCTAGCATGTGGCTGGCCCAGCGTCGCTACACGCTGCTAGCCTAGCCCACACTGTCATCGACCAGCATCGGCTTTTGGGCCCCTTTGGCGGGCCCATGGGCCATGCCCCTCATGCGTAACTTCTTCGTTTGGACTCTGTTTGGACTGTTCTTGATCTCGTTGGATTCCGTTCGTCATCCTGAACATTATTTTGGACTTATTATGGATCGAATCTTAAAATATTTTTTTTAATAAGTCAAAGACCATGACTTTTGAATCTGACTGATAGTAAGTTACCTCTACCTCTGGTGTATTTTATCATGTATGTAGGGGTGCAAATGGATCGAGTCAGACCAGGTCATGAGTGACACCAACCTGATCTGGTTCTTTGATTAGGTCTTGATATTAGACCCAGACCCAATCCAATAAAAGATCGGATCGGGTTGGATTGGATCCATGATCAAATTTTTTGACTCAATGGATCATTTGGATCGAATCGGGTCCATGTATAATCCGGCCCTAATTCATGAAATACGAATCTAATTCGGATCCTGATCGGATTTGGATTGGATCGTGGGTTAAATTAACCAACAAGCAATAGCTATAGCTATTGAATCAAATTTTTTGAGTGCAGTTGAAATTGATCTCACAAGTTTACCACACATTGATACTCGCAACATAGAATAATTTTTGGAGTGGTCATTAACATGTGACGATTACATCCAAAAAAATTGCAAAGATGTGCCTCATGTATATATGAAAGGCAAATGGATGTGAGCTCCCAAGGTTGGTTGTAGGATACAACTAGAAGTGAAATATCTATTTCCTACTTATCCTCTAAATTTTTTGAGTTAGAAATGTTGTATAGGTTTGATACTTATGGAAATGGAAAGGAAAGAAGATAATGTTTGTTGGAGACTCCATTGGCTTAAACCAATGGGTGCCACTTAATTTTGGGGGTGGAAAGAGAAGATGATGTTGTATAGATGTGTTGCCCAGTACAATTTGTGCCCAGCCCATGCTAGCATATAATGGATTTGGGTCCGATCGGGTCATTGAGTATAAGATCCATATAAATCCAAAAATTTAAATGGATCAAGTTAGATTAGGTTGAGTCAAAATTTAGTAAATCTAGATCTGATCCAAAAAATAGAATGAATCTAATTTTAGAACCCAATCTGGATCCGTGGATTCTTTTAACTGGTTCGGGTTGGGTCTCCGTGGATTGGGTCGGATCGGGTCATGGGTCAACCCAACCCATTTGTAGCCTTACATGCACATGATTTAATTTGAAAATCTATTTATTACTATGATAATTTATTTAAATTGGATATGTTATGTGATCTACATAAAAATAGTTTATAAAATATTTGATTGAATATATATGATGCACTTGAACATGAATTGTATCTCGTTGCATCAAAATATGTTATATGTTGGTTCCATTACTCTTTAGTCTAACTATGATCACACGGAGTTAGGATTTAGTGTTCTTTCAGGCCTCTATTAAAGTGATCACTAGCTTGCATCGATTGATTGTGTAATATAGTCAGGAGCTAGTTTTTTTTTCGAATCTAGTCAGGTGGGTTAGTCGTTGGCATATACTATTGAGAGCATGTTTTTTCATATGACATTAGAGCTTGTTTTTCTTCTGAGCCTTTAATAGGATGATCGCCGGTGCATGATCGATGGAAGGCATATTGTAATTAGGATCTAGTCACTTTTAGGACTGGTCACTATTGGAAAATCATGTAGGATTTTATACATATATTTTGAAACTTTTTCGAAATCAGATGCAGTGGAAGATATAGATTAAACTATTTAACTTAATTATGCATGTGATCTAATTACTAAACCCTACATCTAGGATCTATGACATATCAAGATGTAAGCACAAATCTAAAAATTAAATCAGATTGGTATTGATCATATCAATATCCCAGATCTAGAACACTTTTAGAAGCCCTAAATCGCATCTAGATGAGATAAAAGATTAAATCTCATATCTTTACACGGGTTGAGAATACTATAGTTAAAGTTAGATGTTGATCTTGTTGCTTGGAGCCGCATAGTATGTTCGGCCTCTACAGGTTGTCCACATGAAGTCACCACTCTGATCGGAGGTTCGTCGAATGAAGATCTGCTTGAAGTGCTAGCTTCACATGGATCCCTCTTGATAGTCGATCTATAGAAATTCTTTAGATCTCTTGGACCCTCCAAGAGATAAAGAATAAGAGGAGAATTGAGAGAGAAGTCCAACTCTTGGATCTTTCAAAAAGAAGAAAACAAAAGGCTCCAAAAAATCATCAAGAGAAGACCCATCTTCTCTTTCAAGACATCAACCATTGATATCCTAAAAAGATCTTCATGCCTGGACAAGAGGAGATCTTCTTCTCTAAAATTTTTCCATATTCAAGGTCTCTTTCCCTCTGATTTTTTCTCATAAAAAATCTCTTAAAAGATGAAGAAGAAAAAATCTAAAAAGAAAACATAGAGAAGACAAATCTTCTCATCCTTTGCTCTTATCTGGACATGAACAATTCATGTCCTAGAGAGACCACCACGCCCAACAACTTGTAGCGCTAATCCTTCCACGCCCTCTCTCTTTTTTCTCTGATTTTTTTTCAATGAAAAAGTCTCTCAAAAGATGGAGAGGAAAGAACTCAAAAAGAAACTCTTGAGAAGACAATCTTCTCTCTCTCTTTCTTTGCAACAGGACATGAACGCTTCATGTCCTAAAGAAACCTTTTCCTCCAAGATTATTGGTGCCATGTTCCCCATGCCCCTTCCTCTCTTATCTTCTGAATTGTGCATGGAATACCATGGGATTTCTCATGCCTACTCCTCCTTAAAAAGAGGCGCCCAATAACAAACTATGACATGGTCAAATCCCTAACTTTTAGGGATTCAAAACAAGGTATTTTAGGGGGCGTCCAACTGTTAAACGCCACCCCTAAAAATCAGATGTGAGTAACCAAAATCCCACACACAAAAGAAGAAAAAGATGGTGCACAAAAATAAAGCAAGCATGGAGAAAAAAATTCCATAAGGGAGGGAGAGAGTTTTAGAAATCTAAAACTCTATCTTATCTTTCCATGTTTGACCACTTCAAATATTTTTTGAAATATAAGAGAATAGGGGCATGGACTCTTCAGATTGGCATGAGATTTCAATAAGAAGAATAAATGGCATGGAAAATTCTAAAAAGTTGGCTTCTCTTCTTAGGTACAAGGAAAAGAGGAGGGAGCAGTCCTAGTCCAACTATGACTCTCCAATGTAGACTAGGTCAAATTTAATTTAAATCTTATTTAAATCAGATTAAATACAACCTAATTAAGGATGATATTTGTCCAACTAGGAGTTCAATTAAATTAGATTTAAATCATATTTAAATCTAATTTAAATCCTAAGTCAATTAGGAATTAGGTGCACTCAAGTTCTGGTCTAACAAGAAATTATTTTTCCTTATAATTCACTTATCCAATAAATCAATTAGAGTTAACCCAATTAAGTACAAACCAATTCTAATTGAATTTAATTCAATTAGACTTGATCTTAATCCAATTGCTCAATCAGATTGAGCCAATTAGCAATCCTATTGCTAACTGAGCTTCCTACAATACTTGCACTTGATCGATCATCAATTGCATTGATGATTCGATCACTGAATGATTCTCAATCATCGATCAACCATCCGATCAGATAATAATCTCTTATATATGTGATCCCATAGATTCGAACCTAAGCCAGTAGCATAGAAATTAATTTTTGTATCAATCAAAATAATTATTTAGCAATGGTACTCGACGTCCAGATAGGTTGAATGTATGCAAAGCAACATTCTTAGAATCTTGGTCTATGGTTACCGTATAATTTATCACTTTGATCAATAATGCTCGAAATGACTTTGAGTTAGCTGTCAATACTCATACAATTCATTCATATTATATTTTAAAATTTTATAAATTTTATGACTTCTCACAAGGATTACTCATACCTAAATTTTGCTAAATTGAAATACAACATGACATTCACTTCCTAAAGTTAATTAGGAGTGGTCAATCCCATCATGACTCTACAAAGACTTGACTTTATCCAAAAACTTTCTGTTATTGTATTAGAAATATAGGTAAGTTGGCACCAAAGTATAGTGAGTTGCTTGCAAGTTACTATGGTGATCTCAGGTTAGAGGAACACTTATATCTATTGGCCTTTACTAGCTATTCTTAATAGTAGAGTGCTTCATTGGTCATGTTCAGTGTAGATGTACTTCTACATCCTACCTGTATACCATACCAGTATTTTTATACTACTTGGTTATGGGACAAACAACGTATATGATATACAACGACCTACACTTGATAAGTTATTATCTTTATTAATAACTTATCATTTGGTCATGAATAATTTAACAACCATCCGATAAATCTTTCTTTATCAATTGAATGTGGTTCTAAGAACTTCATCATTGCTTAGGAGTTTATTTAAGAAAGATAGAACTTTGATGATGAATAAGCTAAATAACTATTATTATTTGATAATAATTTTAATTATCTACAACTTAGATGATTGGTTTTAGGACATATTTTCTAACAACTTTCACTTGGACTAAAGCCAATCAGAATAGTATCAAATACCTATCTTCCACTTGAGCTCATAGAACTCCTTAGTTTTGATGCTTTATCAAATGGATCGGTCAAGTTCTTCTTTTTTGTCGATCTTCTAAAGGTCGATGTTACCTGATCTAAAATCTAAGGTGATAGTAATGCAAAGTATGCTGGTCTTGTAGTGTACCTTCAGTTTTTTAGCTTGAGCTATAGCTCCTATGCTACATTAGGACTGGACCATCGATAGAGGGTGCCACTCCTAGTTTGCTAATGAACTTATGCAACCACACAGCCTACATGGTGGCATTAGATGCCATGATGTACTCTACATCACTAACAAAATAGGCTATAATATTCTACTTGAAATTTTTTCAGCAGATTGCTTCTCTAATTAAGGTAAATTCATGACTCAACACTTTCCTACTATCATCTTTATTTGACTAAAAATTGGAATCAAACTATTCTACAAGTTTTAAGTCAGGTTCTCCATATATGAGTCACTGAATCTTAGTATTTCTTAAATACTTAAGGATTGTCTATTCAATCTTTCAGTAGTTTTTATCTAGATCAGACTAGTATCTGCTCACTACCTCTAGTAAGTATACCATGTCTAATCTTGTACATGGATTGGGACAATCCAAGCATTATTTTAGATCTATTTATATAGATCTTCATCCCTAGGATGTAGGATATTTCTTCCAAATTCTATATAGAGAATTAAGATGGCAGCTAAATCTTTATTTTCTGTAATGCTAGAATATTATTTTCGATTAAGAGAATGTCATCCATAGATAATACAAGAAATAATACTACAGAACCTCATGCCCACTTACAGATGCATGGTTCTTGTTCATTCATAACGAAAACATACATTCATAATGTATGTTTCTAACTCTGAGAGGGTAGCCAAATGGGCTTTGTAGGTCCCACCTACCTGTCTATGCCATTCTGATCCTTTTGAAAATTTATTTGCACCCATTGGATTTTATCCCTTCAGGTGAATCAACTAGTGTCCATAGATTATTGATTTTCATGGACTTTAATTTGAATTTCATGGTTCCAAGCTACTTCTCAGAGTCCTATCTCTGTATGGCATCCTTATAGTATTGAAAATTATATTCTAAAGCCAATTATCAGTCTGTTGATGATTTTACTATTTTATAATTATAAATAATTTATTATTAAATAAAATAAATATTCTAGCATTTTTATCATAAAGTCTACATCTTCTAATGAACTTCTTTGTTGTGATGAAATTCTTAGGACTATTTAGTTTTGATAAAAAATAATTTATCGATTAGTCCTTAAACTGTTCATGATCAAATTATACGTTGTTAATTAGGATGACAACATTTATCGAATATAAATCATTGTATGCCATATAGGTTGGTTGTCTTTTTAACTAAGGAGTGTGAAGATACTGGTATGGTATACAGGTGAGATGTAAGAATACATCATCACTGAATGCGACCAACTCAAGAGCATTCTACTATCGAGAATTGCTCTAATGAAATATGGGTATAAGTATTCCTTAGATCTGAGATCACCATGATGTCTTGCAAGCAACTCACTATGCTTTGGTACCAGACTACCTGAATTTTTAATTTAGTGATGGAAGATTTTTAGGTACAATTAAGTAATTGTGAAGTTGGTGAGTGATTAAGATGGGATTGACTACTCTAAAAGTTTGGAGAAAATGCATCATTGTATTTTAATTTAGCAAAATCTTAGCTAGGATAATCCATGAGATGAATTTAGTATTTTAAAATATAATATGGATGATCTAATCAGAATTAACGGTCAAACTTTGAATCATCCTATGAGCATTTAGGTCAAGGAGATGAATTATATAGAAATTATATCCATATGGGTTCTAAGAGTATTGTTTTACACATTCGATCTATCCAGTCATTAGGTACCATTGTTAGATGGTCACTTTGATTGATATAAAAATTTATTTATGTACTACTAGTTTAGGTTCAAATCTAAGGGGTCACACACATAAGAGGTCTCGATTTGATCGGATGATTAATCAATGATTTAGAATCATTCTAAGGTCAATGATTTATACGATTGATGTTTGACCTATTGCAAGTATTGTGGGAGGATCGATTAATAATTGAATTGCTAATTGATTTAATTTGATTAAGCTAAAGGACTGAGGTTAAGCCTAATTGAATATGATTTAATTATATTTGGTTTGAACTTATTAGATCAAGTTCAATCAATTTATTGGATAAGCCAATTGCAAGGAAGGACAAGTTCTTATTCAATTTGGACTTGTATGCACTCAATTTTTTGATTTGATTAGAAATTAAATCAGATTTAAATTTAATTTAATCTAATTTAATTAATCTTTTAGTTGGATTAAGATCATCTCTAATTGAATTGCATTAGTTTTGATTTAATTGGATTCAAATAATAAGTTGGACCAAGCCAAAACTAGAAGTTCTAGTGTGACTAGGATTTCTCCATCTTGCGCTACCTTGCTTTCCATGCACCTCCACGCCAATTTTCTTAGAATTTTCATACAAAATTTTATTTCTAGAGAGTATCCATGTCCTTTTTATGTTTTCAACTATTTTAGAAGAAAATTAGTTGTAGAATAGATCAAAACAACTCGAATAGGTCAAAATAAATAAGTTGTTTTGACCTAGGTCTCTATTAGATAGAGTTTGACACATCATCTTTTCTTATCTCTTTGAGGTAGCAAACTACCTGAGTTCCCTCTAATTTTTTCATGAGAAATAGAAGACCTTTTTGTGCATATTTTTTAGAGTCCATGCAAAAAATAAGGAGGGGATGCCCAAGAGTTGGGCGCCCCAATCCTTGCTCAATTTGGACTTGCCTTTTTAGGTATTTGACTTAGACAAGGACTCTATCATAACTCTCTATTTAAAGGGAGTTAGGGCATGAGTTTTCTATAAATTTTAGATCTAAGAGAGAGGTTTGGGACATAAGAAGCTTGGGTGCAAAGAGGATCTAGGCATGGTGCTTCATTGAGACACAGACCATTGTGTCCTGGAGAGAGAAAAAGAAGGGAGAAGAAAGGATTCTTCTTTAAGATTTTTCTTGATTCTCTTCTTCTTCCTTTTGTGAGATTTTAGAAGAGTGATTTCCTTTCCAAATCCTCTACTTCTTCTTCTAATTATTGGAGGATCCAAGGTTTGAAGAAGGAGGCTTCTAATCAGCCATCAAAAAAGGATCAGCACAGTACTAGCACGCTGTGCTGATTTTCTGTCGCTGGAGTTCAGATCGATAATCAAGGTCTTATATGGACATCTTATAGAGGTCGGATGCATGTGTGGGTCAAAATGATGACCTCAGCCTTGGATCAGTGAGTTGAAGAACCTAACTTGCAAAGGTAAGAAAGATTCGATCTTCTCTTTCTTTCTAGATTAGATCTAGTATAGCTTTGATATTGATGTGATTAACATCATCTTTGCTTGATTTTTTTAAAAAAAAATTAGATTTAATAGCATGCATGGATCATGAGATAAGATCCTAGATCTAGGATTAATTCATATATTTTAATAAATTAATATGATTAGTTTATTATTTTTGCTGACTAATTTTAAAAAGAAAGTTTCAAAATATGTTTATGAAACTCTCGATCCTTTCCTTTCAATTGGTATCAGAGCCTAGGTTTCTTATGATATAATTTTTATTCATATTTAGATTATTTATTTAGATTAGATCAAAATTATAATCTATTGTTTAAATCTAAAATTAAATTATAGATCGTATGAACTAATTTATAAGGTTGCCCAAGTGTAAGGTTTACCCCTTATAGTGTAAAGATTATCCTAGTTCGTGCAGATCTAAAGTTAATCATAAATTATTAGATATGATCAAGATTAATTTATGATTTATTAGATTTAAAATTATTTAAATTAAAAAATAAATATTTTAGATTGCATGGACTGATCTTATAAGGTTGTCCTGTTATAAGATTTATCCCTTATAGTGAAAAAGGTTATCCTAGTACGTGCTGATCTAAAATCCTAATCATAAAATTTTAGATTAGATCTAAGAGATTTTATTATTTGATTGAAAGTATTTCAATCTAATTTTTATCATCATAAATATGTTAGATTTGATCTAAGGTGATTTATGGTTGATCAAAATTGAAATAGTTTCAATTTGAATTACATGAATATGTTTAGATTAGATCTACAATAGATTTATGTTTATATTATTTACATATTGATTATGAATCAAACATGTAACTGATTGGTAGAACCATGTTGTAAAAATATTTTATAAGTATGAAAATTATTTTTGATATGCCGAATCCCAATCCTCTGCCCAAAACTTAATTAAGAATTAAGAGTTATTTGATTAGGATCTAGGATTGTGAATTGAAGATCCTAAGACACAAATCATAACATTTGGATTAATGAGTTAGTGGAAAATAGGTCCATTAATTAGGTTAGACCTAAGATTGGATTAAAGAATAGACTTAATTAAAGAATTGACTAAATTTAATCAATAGTTATCTTAGAATAGATCAAGGATTCTCTAGATCAATTACAATAGTTATAGTTGGTCAAGTTCATATCTTTAATAAGAACCAAAATGAACTTGATTCTTGGCTGCACAATCTAACCCAAACTATTAGATTGATCCAATCGAAACTAATTAACTAGTTGGTATCTAAGATAAGTCTGGTAATCTAAATCAATGGTCTTTAATTGGCAGTCCGCTTATCTGACCATTTCAGATAGTATCTAAGGCAAGCTTTGGTGGATCCTCCCACCGATCTCACTTACCTAGCCTTCTAGGTAAAATTATATTTTGACCAAATCACTTGATAATTCGATTTGATCCATGTCAACTAGGTAAATCAGTGTGACTGATTTAGGTGCTTCTTGACCAGCCTGTTAATGGTCTTCCTTAATCTAACTTGGTGAAGTCGGTGGAAGAATCATGATTAGTTGGTTCATTTGATGCTCTTCTCTAAATCAAATTAACCAAATTCTCTAAAATTATTAAATTCTTAAAAATAAAATAGTTATGGTGATAACTAGATCATAGCCTTCTATTAAGTGAATGATAATGGGTCTATTAGTTGGATAATCATTGGAGGCCCAAAGACCTGGTGCTTATTGACTAATAGAATTATCATTCATAATATGATTTCTTAGCCACATCTCTCTAAATGGTGGTTAGGTTGACCAACCAAAATTAGGCTTAATTATTCATTAGTTAGATGGACCAAGTATGATCATGTTAATGGTTGGACCTAACTGGATCTTTTCAGTGAAGGCCAAAGCCTACTGATTAGGAACTAGGGCAAATTAAATTACTAAAAATTATTTTAAAAAAAAATTAATTATGAACCTATCCTTAGATGTACATAGGTTGACCAACCAAAGTTGGACTTGTGCGTAGTCTATGTAGATTCTAGTATCCACAAGAAATTAGGATAATTCTTTGAATTAGAGGTAGAGGCTATTAATTCGAATAAAATAGTGAAAGAATCTTTTGATTCAAGTTCAAATTTTTAGATTTAATAAATTATTTACTAATTAGATTTTAATTTTTATTGGTGCAGATATGGCCACTTTTCTATTGCTTTGATCATTATTGGATAATGATAAGCTGGTGGGACACAACTTTGGTAATTGGTACCATAAGTTGAAGATTATTCTGGAGCATGAACGAATCTTGCACATCTTAATAGATCCGGCACCTAAGAAGCTAGCTCCTAATGCATGTGGGTTAGTCAGAGAAACTTACCAAAAGTGGCTCAATGACTGAACCATGGTGCACTGTATTATACTGATAGCTATGAGCGACAAGTTCAATCGTAGGTTTGAGATAACTCAGCCAAAAGAAATGCTTCAAGTATTGAAAGAGTCTTTTGGCACACCTGATAATGTTGAGAGACACAAAACTAGTTGTGCCATCTTTGTTGCCCAGCTATGCAACCTAGGGGGTGAATTGGATTTTTAAAATTTTAAAGCTAAATTAAAGATATCAAGATTGAATGATGATATGCAAGATGTCTGTGTGAAGTGATTTAGGTTGAGAAAAAATATAAAAGATTAAAGAGCAAGAATTTAACATACTAAAGAAAGAAAGATATCAAGCACACTACAAACAAGCAAAATTTATAATGGTTCGGTGCTTTCCTTGCACGTACATCCACTCCCCAAGCTCCTACTTGGGAATTAAAATCCACTAACAATATTCAGACTGAATATACCATTGAAAACCTCCAACCCTAGCTATCCCAAACTAGAATACTTATTTTCTGGGTACAAGCCAACCCAATATAATCTTATTCAAGGTTAGGATCAACCTTTCCAAGTTTTGGAATCCCCCAAAAACTTGAATCAAAATAGTAAAGCGGAGTAAAAAATTTAAGGACAATCAAATACAAGTTTAGCTCCCTTTGTGAGCAAATAAAATCTTAAGAACACTTTTCACAATAATGGAGGAAGCTTCTCTAATTTTCCTCAAGGTTGTTGGAGATTTGAAAAAGCTCTTGAGAGGTAGGTGAACTTGAAGATGAAAGCTTCTTTTCTTGATGAATACTTTTTGCTTAGGACTGATAATTGAATCACACCAATCTCTTATGTTTTTTCCTATTTAAAGCCTTTTAAATCTTCAATAGGTGGAGGAGAGAATCCTGGACAAGATTTATAGCTGTTGGAGATATTAGAAAAACTATTAAAATCTGCCAAAATAAGAAAAAAATAGCCATTATAGAAAAATTTTCATTGCAGGGATTGACTCATGGGTCGACTCATGGCACAAGGGTCGACTCATGACACAGGGGTCAAGGTCGACCTCTGAGATAAAATTCAGAAAAATAGTTGTTCTATATTTTTAGCCTTTGGAACAATAGAGGTCGACCCTTGGTACAGAGACAGCATGCCAAACAGCCCTTTTCAGTAGGGGACTACCTAAGGGTCGATCCTTTCACTTCAAACTTGATTTTCTTCCAAAATGAGCATCCAAAAATCATGGGACTATCTCCAAAGGATTAAAAATCTTCTATACTTACTCTTGAAGCTCTCAGATCAAAACTTAATAAAATTATGATTTTGCCTCTGAAATACAAAAAGTATTTTTCTAAGCCAAATTCATTAGTAATCCCCTTAAATGCTTTGTAATCATCAAAATCAATTCTTGGAGCAACAATCTTCAATACTAGGATGAGGGATGGAGATTCTGTCACTAATCATGTACTTTATATGATCGAGCTGATGGAGCATTTGAGCAAGCTCGACTTTCTCTTGCACGAGCAGCTAGGAAAAGATGCAATTCTGAACTCATTGTCCAAGTCTTATCCCCATTCCTTAGTACCGAATGATAAAGCTTGAAGTTAACTACCATGGGTTACTAGGGTCACTTTAGAATTTTGAGAAGGATCACCAGCTCCATAAAGAGTCGGTGAACTTAGTGGGAGGGTCTTCTTCTAGTTCTCGATCCTTTAAGAAAAGAAAGAAGAATAAGAAGAAGAAGTCCAAAATAATGCAAGTTCAGGCTAGGACATCTGTACAGGGCTAGACCAAGAAGCAAAAGCTCAATAAGAGTCAAGCGGAGTGCTTCTTCTATAAGAAGCAGGGGTACTGGAAGAAAAAAAACTGTCCTCAGTACATTACCTCCTTGGACCCAAATAGGCTGAAAAAGAAGCAAGCTATTGCTGGGCAAGATATTTATATGATAACTCTTTGCAATTTTTCTATTTATGATATTACTAATTGGATATTGAATACTAATAGTTCTTACCATATTTATAATTTATTGCAAGGATTATAGATCAGTAGGAGATTCGAACAAGACGAGATGTTCCTGAACATTAGAGATAGAAGACCAATTCTAGTTCTAGCATTAGGAATCTTAAAATTTGTATTTGAGTCTCATACTATTATTCTTAGTGATTGTCACTTTTATAATGGTTTTTTTTAATATCATTTTTGTAGGCCTTTTGGCCAAAAATAATTATAAGATTTCAATAAAGAAAGAACTTTGTAATGTCATTTTGAATGATATTACTATATTTTTTGGACATTTGAACAATGGGGTATACATGATATCACAACCTGTTAATATAGTCTACTCTACTGTCAAGCACCTTGGATTAGATAGTATATCCGATATCTACTTATGGCACTATAGGCTATGTCACATTAACAAGAACAGGATAAATAGATTGACTCAAGAGGAAATTCTCGAAATCAATAATTATGAATCACTTTCAACATGTGAGTCATCTTTTACTGGAAAAGATGAGAGAGCCATTGAGCTCTTAGGTCTTGTACATATTGATGTATGTGAGCCTATGAGCACAAATGCCAGAGATGGATATCTCTATTTCATCATTTTTATAGATGATCTATCCAGGTATGGATATATCTATCTGATGAAATACAAGTCGGATTCATTTAAAATGTTCAAATAATTTTGAAATAAAATAAAAAAATAAACTAAAAAGAGTATTAAAACTCTTCGATTAGACCGAGGAGGTGAATACCTTTCTAGTGAGTTTCTCATATATTTAGGAGAAAATGGAATTCTCTCCTAATGGACTCCTCTAGGGATACCATAGCATAATGGTGTATCTGAAAAAAGAAATCAAATTCTGTTAGACATGATCCAATTCATGATGGGTTTTGCTAGCTTGCTGATATCCTTCTAGGGATATGCACTTAAATCGGCTTGGTATCTTTTAAATAGAATTTCAAATAAGTCTGTAATTAAAACTTCATATAAGATATGGACAGGACATAAGCTAGCACTTTCATACCTTAGGGTTTGGGAGTGCCCGGCTTATGCAAAATTATTAATCATAGATAAACTTGGACCTAGGTCTGACAAGTGTACATTCATAGGGTATCCAACAAAAATCAAAGTGTATATTTTCTATCATGTTGATGAACAAAAGGTGTTCATCACTCTTAAGGCAATTTTTTTAGAAAAAGAGTTTCTTGGTGAAGGAACTGTTGCCTCTAATGTTGAACTTGATGAAGTTCAACAAGTAGAAAGATCGACACTAGTAGCTGAACTAGAACTAGATTTGATTAGATCAAATTCGAAGCCTAGTATACCTACACCATTAAGGCGATTCGATAGAGTACCGGATCAGCTGGACAGATACTATGATTTCTTAGTTTAAGATGGTGATCCCATCAAACTTGATGAGAATGATAAGGATCCGATCACCTATATGCATGCAATATAGAGATCTGATTTTGAGAAATGGCTTGAGGTCATAAAATCCAAAATGCAGTCCATGAAGGTCAATTATGTATAGACATTGATTGACCCACCTGAAGGGATTAAATCTATTGGATGTAAGTGGATCTTCAAAAGGAAGCGGGGCGCAGATGGAAAGGTGGAAATCTATAAAGCCCATCTGATTGCCAAGAGATATTATCGATGTTATGGTATTGACTATGATGAGACATTTTTCTTTGGTAATGCTCAAATCCATTCGAATCATGCTTGCGATAGCTATCCATCTGGACTATAAAATCTGGCAGATGGATGTAAAGATAGTTTTTCTAAATGGAGAACTAACTGAAGAGGTGTATATGATATAACCTGAGGGGTTCACATCCATAGATGAGTCCAAGGTGTACAAGCTTCAAAGATCCATTTATAGATTGAAGCAAGCATCTCAGAGTTGGAACATGCATTTTGATAAGGTGATCAAAATATATGGCTTCGTTAAGAATGGAGAAGAGCCCTACATTTATAAGTGGATAAATGGTCTGGCAGTAGTATTTTTTATCCTGTATATGGATGACATTCTCTTAATCGAGAATGATATTCCTATACTGTAAGGAATAAAAGTTTGGGTGTCATCTCAGTTTTCTATGAAGAACTTGGATGAAGCATCCTATATCTTAAGGATAAAGATCTATAGGAATATATCTAAAAGGATGTTTAGATTATCTTAATTTACGTATATAGAAACTATGCTAAAAAGGTTTAGCATGGAGAATTCTAAGAAGGGCAATCTTCTGATAGACCATGAAAATTTTCTCTCCAAAAAAGATTATCCAACAACTTCTAAAGAGAGAGAGAGTATATAAGTAGAATCACATATGCTTTGACAATGAGATCTATTATGTATGCCATGACATGTACGAGATCAGATATAGTATACTCACTAGGAGTAGTGAGTAGATACCAATCTGATCTAGGGAAGAACCACTGGAAGTTGGTGAAAACCATCCTTAAATATTTAAGAAATACTAAGAACCGGTGGCTGATTTATGGTGAGTCAGATCTAAAACTTATGGAGTTTATAGACTTTAGCTTTCAATCCGATCATGATGATAGTAGAAGCATATCGGATTATATCTTTATCCTAAATGGTAGAGCTATTTGCTGAAAGAATTTTAAGCAGCATACTGTAGCAGACTCTATTTATGAGGCAGAGTACATCGCAGCATCAGATGCTACAAAAAAAATGGTGTGACTAAGAAGTTTATCACTGAGCTCAGAGTAGCATTCTCCCTTGATGGTTTGGTCCTGCTCTACTACAACAGTACTGGTGCCATTGCTCAGACGAAGGAACCAAAGGCACACTAGTAGACGAAGCACATACTACACCATTACCACCTAGTCCGAAAGATCGTGAATCAAGATGATGTCGACCTTCAAAAGATCGATGGAAAGAAGACTCGACCAACTCCTTCACTAAAGTCCTGATGGTAAAGAAGTTCAACAATCACCAGTCGAAGATGGATATTAGATATTGTACCGAGTGGCTTTAGGATAAGTGAGAGTTGTTGAAAATTATGTTCTAAAGTCAATTATCAATCTATTAATGGTTATACTATTTTATAATTATAAATAATTTATTATTAAATAAAATAAATATTTGGGCATTTCATCATAAAGTCTACATCTTCTAATGAACTTCTTTATTGTAATGAAATTCTTAGGACTATTTAGTTTTGATAAAGAGAGGATTTATCGATTAGTCCTTGATCTGTTTATGACTAAATGATATGTTGTTAATTAGGACGACAATATTTATCGAGTATAGATCATTATATGCCATAAAGGTTGATTATCCTCTTAACCAAGAAGTATGAAGATACTGGCATATTGGTGAGATGTAAGGGTACATTATCATTGAACATGACCAACTCCAGAATATTCTGCTATTGAGAATTACTCTGATGGGATATGGGTATAAGTATTCCTTAGATCTAAGATCACCACGGTAGCTTGCAAGCAACTCACTATGCTCTGATGCTGGATTACCTAAATTTTTAATTCAGTGACAGAAGGTTTCTAGGCATAGTCAAGTACTTATAAAGTTGGTGAGTGTTCAAGATGGGATTGACCACTCTAAGAGTTTGGAGAAAATGCATCACTATATTTTAATTTAGCAAAATCTTGGCTAGGATAATCCATGAGATGGATTTGATATTTTAAAATACAATATGGATGACTTAATCAGAGTTGATAGTTAAACTCTGAATCATCCTATGAGCAGTTAGGTTAAGTAGATGAATTATATGGAAACTATATCCACATGGGTTCTAAGAGTATTATTTTACACATTCAACCTATCCGGCCATCGGGTATCATTACTAGATGGTCACTACGATTGGTATAAAAATTTATTTCTATACTATCGACTTAGGTTTAAATCTATGAGGTCATACACATAAGAGATCTCAATCTGATTGGATGATTGATCAATGATTTAAAATTATTCTAAGGTCAAACAATCAATACGATTGATGTTTGACCTAGTGCAAGTATTATAATAGAATCAATTAGCAATTAGATTGCTAATTGACCAAATTTGATTAAGCCAGAGGGTTAAGATTAAGTCTAATTGAATATGAATTAATTAGATTTGATTTAAACTTGATTGGATCAAATTCAATTAATTTATTGGATAAGCCAATTGCAAGAAAGAATAAGTCTCTATTCAATTAGGACTTGTATGCCTCCAATTTTTGATTTGACTAGAGTTAAATTAGATTTAAATTTAATTTAATCTAACTTAATTAGGCTTTTATTGGACTAAGATTATCTTTAATTGGGTTGCATTAGTTTTGATTTAATTGGATTTAAATAATAAGTTGGACCAGGTTAAAACTAGAAGTCCTAGTGTTACTAGGATTTCTCCATCTTGCGCCACCTTGCTTTCCATGCCCCCCCATGCCAATTCTCTTAAACTTTTCATGAAAAATTTTATTTCTAGAGAATATCTATATCTTTTTTATGTCTCCCATCATTTTAGAAGGAAATTAGTTGTAAAATAGATCAAAACAAACAAGTTGTTTTGACCTAGATTTCCATTAGATAGAGTTTGATACATCATCTTTCCTGATCTCTTTGAAGCACCAAACCACCTAATTTCCTTCTGATTTTTTCATAGAAAATAGAAGACTTTTTTGCACATATTTCTTAGAGTCCATGAGAAAAAAAAGGAGGGGATGCCCAAGAGTTGGATGCCCCAATCCTTGCTTAATTTGGACCTACCTTTCTAAGTATTTGACCCAAATAAGGACTCTATCATCTCTCTATTTAAAGGAAGTTAGGGCATGAGTTTTCTATATATTTTAGATCTGAGAGAGAGGTTTGGAATGTGGGAAGCTTGGGTGCAAAGAGGATCTGGGTGTTGTGCTTCATTGAGACACAAACCATTATTTCCTGATGAGAGAAAAAGAATGGAGAAGAAAGGTTCTTTTTTAGGATTTTTCTTGATTCTCTTCTTCCTCCTTTTGTGAGATTTTATAAAAGTGATTTCTTTTCCAAATCCTCTACTTCTTCTTTTGATTTTTGAAGGATCCAAAGTTTTGAAGATGGAGGCTTTTGATCAACCATCAAAGAAGGATCAGTATAATACTAGCATACGGTGCTAATTTTCTATCACTGGACTTTAGATTGATGATCGAGGCCTGGTGTAGACATCCTATAGAGGCCAAATGCATGTGCAGCTTGAGGCGATGACCTTAGCCTTAGATCAGTGAGTTGAAGAATCCAACTTGCAAAAGTAAGAAAGATTCGATCTCCTCTTTCTTTATAGATTAGATCTAGCATAGCTTTGATGTTGTTATGATCAACATCATCTTTGCTTGATTTTTTTTTTTTAAATTTTAGATTTAATAGCATGCATAGATCATGAGATAAGATCCTAGATCTAGGGTTAATTCATGTATTTTAATAAATTAATAAGATTAGTTTATTACTTCCACTGACTGATTTTAAAAAAAAACTTTCGAAATATGTTCATGAAACCTTAGATCCTTTCATTTCATATAGGTGATCGGATCCTCATTATTCTCATCAAGCCCAATAGGATCACCATCCTGGACCTAGATATCAAAGTATCTATCTGGCTAACACTGTACTTTATCGAATCTTCTTAATGGTGCCAAATTATTGGGCTCCGGATTTGATCTAATCAAATCCAGTTCTATAGGTTTGCTAGATTGTATCGGTACTTTCTACCGATTGAACTTCCTCAAGTTCAACTTTATAAGCATCAATTCCTACTTTAATAAAAAAAAATTTCCAAAAAGAATGTCCTACTACTGACGATTATATTATGTTCTTCAGCATGGTAGAAGTAATGACCCCTAGTTTTCTTGAGATACCCTATAAACATACACCTACGGAATCGGGCAAATATTTGACATAGGCCTGACAACCTTAACCCTGAAAGTGAGAGAGTTAAGGTCAATGTCCAATCCGTATCCCGTATGGAGTCTTTGCGATAAATTTACTTGGTGTAAATTTTTAGAGTAAAACAAGTAGTTTTAAGAGCTTAACCCTGAAATAGGCAGACTAGTAAACCCCTATCATGAATCAAACCATGTCTAATAAATTTTGATTTTTTCTTTTCGATACACTAATATCTTATGGTATTTTGGGAGGAGTCCACTATGAGAGAATCCTATTCTCTCCTAAATATATCAAAAATTCATTAGATAAGTATTCGCCTCCTTGATCTGATCAAAGAGTTCTAATATCTTTTCTAGTTTATTTTTTTTACTTCATTATAGAATCATTTGAACATTTCAAATGATTCAGACTGGACGCGCCCATACCTAGATAGGTCATCTATAAATATAATGAAATAATAATATTCTTCTCTAGCACTTGAGTTCATAGGTCCACATACATCACTATGTATGAGACTTAGAACTTCACCGGCTCTATCACCTTTTTCAGTAAAAGATAATTTTGTCATCTTTCCAAGAAGATAAGACTTATAAGTCTACAATGATTTACAATCATTGATATCCAGATTTTCCTCTAAGGTTAACCTATTTATCTTGTTCTTGTTTAATATAACTAAGCCTATAATGCCAAAAGTAGGTATCCATGACATTATCTAGCTTGGATGGTTATTGTATGTGTATATTACACTTAACAGGATGTATAAATATTAAATATTATTTCTTTATTACCCATGTATTATTATAATATTATTCATAATAATATCACAATAATCTTACTTTATAAATAAATGATGATCATTTTTGGCCAAAAGGCCAATAAAGGTCATATTCATCATAAACAATGGACAACAGTGACAATCACTAAAAATGATAACTTTTGAAAATAAGCTCGATAATTTCTAAAGCTAGGATTAGAATAGAACTTCCATCCTAGATATTCAAGAATCTCTGACCATTTTTCAAATTTTTTACTTACTTATAGTCTTTGCTACAAATTGTACAAGACTACCGATATCCAATAACCAGGTAGTAGAATCACATATAGAGAAATTTTAAGGTGTTATCATATAACATTTTTGATGAGCAATTCTTTGCTCCTTTCTCTTGTTCAGCCTGTTGGGGTCAAGAAAAGCAAGATATTCATAACAATATTTATTTCTATGACCCTACTTCTGATAGTAGAAGCACTCTACCTCATTTGGGTTAATCTTGGATATTTTGTTTTGACTGGACTTATAAGCCCTAGCATGAATCCATTCATGCTGTTGAACCAAATTCAACTTTCGATACTGATTATCGAAGTTAGGTTCCATAAGTACATCACTGTCTAACAATGATCGAAGCAATTAGGGTTTAGCCTTAATTAGAAGAAAAGAGAATAATGATCTAATGTATATGAATTATTTTAAACATACAGACTTGGACTTTAGTCTAAAGGTTTTTCCACTATTTTGTATGAATTGGTAGCCTCTACCTTCAATTCGAGAAATTACTTTGATTTTTCAGTAGGTACTAGAATCCATATAGACTACATACATGCTCGACTTTGGTCGATCAACCCATGTGCATCTATGGATAGGTTCTTTAATCAATTATTTCTTCAAATAATTTTTAGTAATTTAATTTTATCCCAAAAATCTAATCAATAGGCTTTGGTCTCCATTGTAAGGATTCGGTTAGGTCCAACCATTAACATGACCATACTTGATGCATCTAACCAATGAATGATTAAGCCTAACTTTGGTTGATCAACTTAACCACCATTAGAGAGATATTTTCAAGTTATCATATTATGAATGATAATTTTATTAGCCAATAAGCACCAAACCTTTGGGCCTCCAATGATTATTGAGTTAATGGATCCATTATCACCCAACTTAATGGAAGGCTATGACTCAGTTATTCTCATAACTTTGTTATTTTAAAGACCTAATAATTTAAGAGAATTTAGAATTATTAGTGATTTAAGGATAGAGATGACATGAACCAATTGCTCCCACTGGCTTTAGCAAATCAAATCTTCCCATTGACTTCTTAAGTCATTGATGAGAACTAGGATCAATTTTGGTCCATGGGCATCTAGATTAGTCTCACTAATTTTCCATGTGACATGGATTAGCATGAATCAATGAGCAACCTAATCAAAAGTTGATTAACTACATTGGCCAAGTATGTGAGATCGGTGGGAGGGTCTACCAAAGCTTGCCTTCGACACCATCAAAAGTGGTCAGATAAGTGGGCTACCAATTAAAAACTATTAGTTTGAGAATTCTAGACATACCTTAGACACTAATTGATTTATCAAATTTGATTTGGTCTGCCTAAAGACTCGAGCTCAACCATTAAGCCGCGATCAGATCCATTTGTTTGATATATGGACTATGATCAACTACAACTATTGGATTGATCTATGAAAAAAATGATCTAATCTAAATTAATTATTAATTAGGTTCGATCAATTTCTTAACTTAGTCCATATTTAATCTAGCCCTAGGTCTAATCTAGTTAATGACCCGATCAAAGCTAATCTACAACCCTTTAACCCATGATTTATGAAAGTAACTTAAGATCTTCAAATCACAAACCTAGATTCTAAATAATTACTTAATTCTCAATTAAGTTTAAGGCTGATGGATTGGGGTCCAGAACCTCAGGACTAATTTTTTATTTTAAGTTTTGAAATATTTTCAACATCTAAATAATTTACATTGAATTACATTTAATTCATGATTTTAGATATGATTTGTTTTATTGTTTAGATCATATTCTAGGATTTTAAATCTAGGGTTTTATAGAAAATAAGTTCACAATTTAAATTCTACAAGATAAATATATCATATATATTAATTCTAGATTCAAAATAAAAGCTACATATCCAATATATACAATAATAGGATGTAGATCTAAATATAAAACATATCATATGGATCTTATCTAATTGATTAAAATTAGATCATAAATTAATTAATATTAGATTTAAAATTTAAAAATAAATCATAAATTATTTTATATTTTCTCTAACATATTCATAATTTAGATTTCTCAGATCAGCACATATTAGGACAATCTTTTCATTATAATGGATTAACCTTAAAATAGGACAACCTTATAATCAATATGTGCAATCTTTAATTTTTATTTTTAGATTTATTTTAAAGCATGCATGATCATGTCATAAAAAATCTAGAGCTCTAATACCATCGTTGGAAAAACATGCAGGATTTCATGCATATATTTCAAAACTTTTTCGAAATCAGATACAGCGGAAGACATAGATTAAACTATTTAATATAATTATACATATGATCTAATCACTAAACCCTACATCTAGGATCTATGATATATCAAGATGCAAGCATAAATCTAAAAATTAAATCGGGTTAGTATTGATTATATCAATACCCCAGATCTAAAATACTTCTAGAAGCCCTAGATCGCATATAGGTGAGATAAGAGATCAAATCTAAAACTCTATCTTATCTTTCTATATTTGACCAATTCAAATATTTTCAAAATATAAGAGAATAGGGGCATGGACTCTTCAAATTGGCATGAGAAATCTCACACCAATGAGAAGAATAAATGGCATGGAAAATTCCAAAAAAATAGGCATTGTCTTCTCTTCTTAGGCACAAGGAAAAGAGAAGCAGCCATAGTCCAAGTAGGACTCTCCAATATAGACTAGGTCAAACCCAATTTAAATTTTATTTAAATTAGATTAAATATAATCTAATTAAGGATGATCTTAGTCTAACTAGGAGTCCAATTAAATTATATTTAAATCATATTTAAATCTATTTTAAATCCTAAGTAAATTAAAAATTAGGTGCACTTATGTCCTGATCTAATAAGAAATTATTTTTTCTTATAATTGGCTTATCCAATAAACTAATTAGACTTAACCCAATTTAGTCCAAACCAATTTTAATTAAATCTAATTCAATTAGACTTGATCTTAACCTAATTGCTCGATCAAATTGGGTCAATTAGCAATCCTATTGTTAATCGATTCTCCTATAATACTTGCACTTGATTGATCGTCAATTACATTGATGATTCGATCACTGAACGATTCTCAATTATCGATCAACTATCCAATTAGGTAATAATATTTTATGTATATGACTTCATAGGTTCAAACCTAAGTCGGTAGCATAGAAACCAGTTTTTGTACCAATCATAATGACCATCTAGCAATGGTACCCAACATTCGGATAAGTTGAATGTATGCAAAGCAACATTAATTCTTAGAATCCTGGTCTATTGTTACCATATAGTTCCTTCCTTTGACCAATAATGCTCAGGATGATTTTGAGTTAGCTGTCAACACTCATAAAAGTCATCCATATTGTGTTTCAAAATTTTGCAAATCTCGTGACTCCTCATGAGGATTACTCAGGCTTAGATTTTGCTAAATTGAAACACAGTGAGACATTCACTTTCTGAAGTTAATCAGTAATGGTCAATCCCATCTTGACTCATACACTGACTCTACAAGTACTTGACTGCATCCAAAAATTTTTCGTCGCTATATTAGAAATACTGGTAGGTTGGCACCAAAGTATAGTGAGTTGTTTGCAAGTCACCATGATGATCTCAGATCAGAGGGACAATTATATCCATTGGTCTTTACTAGCTATTTTTGATAGTAGAGTGTTACATTAATCATATTTAGTACAGATATACTCCTACATTCTATTTGCATACCATACCAGTATTTTTACACCACTTGATTATGAGGACAACCAATACATATGACATATAGCGATCTACACTCAATAAGTTATCATTTTTATTAATAACTTATCATTTAATCATGAATAATTTAAGAACCATCCGATCAATCCTTCTTTATCGATTGAGTGTGGTTTTAAGGACTTCATCATAACTTAGGAGTTCATTTAAGGAAGATAGAACTTTTATGATGAATAAGCTAAATAATTACTATTATTTGATAATTTATATACTAATTTTAATCATCTACAACTTAGATGATTATCTTTAGAACATATTTTCTAATAGTTACAGGGTGATCATGGCTATAGTTAGAGGGAGTAGGAGAGTGAAAGTGGAAGGTAGACCCTTAGTTATTTGAAAAATTATTTTGGTCAAAAAGATGTTTTGATTCTATGTTGATTAATTTGATTTGTTTCTATCACTGGAGTATTTTTTTATGAAAAATCATGCAACCTGAATTTTTTTTTGTACAAAATATTTAATTGAACTAGAGGTTCTGATAATTTACTAAGCTCATAAAGCTCATTATACCTTTTTCTTTTCTTTTTTTAGATACTATAGAATAGACGAGACTTGGGTTCAAGCAGTGAGAAGCTTAAGGATTAGAAGACTTGTGATCAATATTTCTATAAAAAAATTAATTAAATTTTCTCATTATTATTAAATAATTATGGATTATTCTTTGAATTAATGCAATAGGATATTCTACTATTGCCTGAGTTTAAAATAATGTAAATAGTTGAAGAAAAAGGACAGGCTCTACATGTCCTGTGGGATCAAACCTTAAGGATGTGTGGTCGTCTGTCGCTCCATCTGGCTTGGGCCTCAGGATTAGGACATGATAGATAAAATGATATCGGAGCTTAGGTTCAAGAACTTAGTGCTTATATTAGTAATGAGAGTTGGATATAAAATTAGGATTTTAATTAGATATTATGAAATAATTATTGGTGCTTAAAGTTCTCTTAATTTTCTTTGATAAATATATGTTATGATCCCTAGGGCTTTGCTGATGCTAACTGTAAAAGGTTTACACAATTAAAACTCTTGGCTAGGTGCACAAGCTTAAATCTTGGAAGAATGTCATGGAGATCAAATAATATATGTAGGAAGATACCATTTAAGTAATATAGATGAGTTACATTATGTTAGCATTCAATAAATTTTGGGAATCTAAACTTGATATGGTTGTAGGATGTGAGATTAATTTTTAGAAATTTATTTTTTGATTATAAATAATAATAATAATAATAATAATAATAATAATAATAATAATAATAATAATAATAATAATAATAATAATAATAATAATAATAATAATAATAATAATAATAATAATAATAATAATAATAATGTAGCAAATTGTGGATGCAATTGGAATTGGTGGAATTGATATTTCATAGAGCTTATGTTTTGATAGAGTTCATAATAAATCTTTGAACCAAGTCACTAAATTATGTTTTCAGCTTATGTTTATGTATAATTATTTTGAAGTAAAAAAAATAAGAAAAGGATCATGAATGCAGAATTTAATGAAATAATTTTGAGAGGCTTCAATGAACTTTACCTATATATATATATATATATATATATATAGGGTTGATTATGCTCACAAGCAAGTTAATTTGAGATCGTTTGATTATTGGAATATAGAGTTGATTTTCTTAAAAGAGAGCAAGAGAATTGATCCAATTGTCAAGGTAATCTAGAGTTGGCTTAAGTTAAATTGGATTTAGGATTTAATAACTTGATCATATGGTGGTACAAAAATGGTATTCATCTTGAAGTTAATCATGATCCAGTGTCCTTAAAGAGTCGGGACAAAATCATTTCTTGAATTTTATAAAAATTATGATATAGGATAATTAAGAAATTTTGAAGAATGATGATTAGAGTTGTGCATTGAAAGTGTGGTGAATTGAGTCAATTAAAATTGCTTGAAAATATTTATTGTGGTTTGAAATGTGTTATATAAAGGTTTTTATTAATAAAGAGAAGGTGATTATCGAATTCTATTAATTATTGGACTAATTATGATATGGCTATGTTATTCTCTCTGATAGGGCTGCGCTAAGATCATTTCCATAATTATGATAGACCATGGTTACCTAAAGCCATTGCTATATAATCATAATCACCTTCATAGTCATCTGATGATTTAACTCTAATCAAAGTGGGTCATTATCTTGATGGAATCAAAACTTCACCATAGTATTTATGCAAATTCATTTCAAGCTCTATTTCAAATATGATAAATTTTAATAATCAATCTTGTTGTGATGTTTTTTTTTTTTGCATCCAATTGATCCCAATCTAATCTTGAATGAATGTGCATTCATATCATGATGATGATTTTGATCTCAGACTCTTGATCATTTATTTAATACTAATCTTATTAGTTTATATCTTAATCATAAATGTGATATAAAGCTTTTGATAATTGATCCAAATATGGTTATCGCACTGATTTTGATTGAGAAGAGGCGAGATCTTAACTTAAGGGGCAAAATTCTAGAGTGGATACAAATATGCCAAGTTGTGGAGCATCTTGGAAAGAATCTATGCTTTGGCACGGAGACATGCTTGAGTGTAGCAATTGGCCCGAGAGGTCGAGTTGCTTGCATACACTCAAGAGTGTTGCATGCTGAGGAAGGGCAAAGTGGTATATGTGAGTTTTGAACTGAGCATCTTTAACTTTGTAAGATCTAGTCTTTTTCAATTTTGAGGATGAAATTTTTTTGAGGGGAGAATAAAAATCAATCATACTAGGCCCATTTTAGGATAAAGTTGACAGGCCTTACCGGCATCAACCCATTTCCAAAAAAAAAAGGGGTGACCGTGATTTGAAACAAGGGGATATACGATCCCCTACGCAAGTGCCTTCGCCATGGATGAGGCCATGCAACTGTGGCCATTTGGGGCCACTGCAACTGACAAATGGCTGGCTGACCTTATCCCTTCTATTTATACTCCACCCCTCTCTTGGTCAATCTAATTGAAACCTCTACACCTCCCCCTCCCTTATTCCTCATCTCCAGCGACCATCGAGCCATCTTGCCGAGAGCTGCCACCCACCCCTAAAACCCTAATTTTCTCCCTTAAAACCTAGTCTTGTCTTGTTTTCCCCTGTTTGATCAGGTGTTGTCTCCATGAATCTTGCTTGATTTTGCCATCACCGGCCATGACTCACCACTATTGCCACCTCTAATGAGTCTCCCCATCCCCTTTCTTTTCTTTTTGGGCCTTAGGTGCCACCACCAAGGCAGCAACAGGGCAATGCCCCTTTCCTTCCCCCTCTCTCTTGACTTCTCTATGTGCGATTAAGCTATTAACCCAAATCAAGCCTTCTTAGCCTAATTTTCCTGTGATTAATGAATTAGATCTGATTTAGGGTTTAATTTTAGATCAAGAGGAGCATGGATCTAAGGATCAAGCTGTTAATATAAGGCCATGACTTTTAGATTTGACTGACAGTAAGTTGCCTCTACCCCTAGTATGTTTTATCATGCATATGATTTGATTTAAAAATCTACTTGTTGCTATAATAATTTGTTTAAATTGAGTATGTTATGTGATCTACATAGAAATGATTTATAAAATATTGGATCAAATATATGATTTACTTGAACATAAATTGTATCTTGTTGCATACAAAATATGTTACGTGTTGGTTCTACAACTCTCTAGCCCGACCATGATCACACAAAATTAGGATATAGTCTCCTTCTAGGCCTTCAGTGGGGTAATCACTGGTGCACATCAACTGACCATGTATTATAGTCAAGAGCCAGTTTTTCTTTCAAGCCTAATCAGGCGAGGTTGATCGCTAGCATATACTATTAAGAACATAGTTCTTCATATGATATTAGAGCTAGTTTTTCTTCTAGGCCTCCAGTGGAGTGATCACTAGCATATGCCTAATGGATGGTTTATTGTAGTTAGGATCTAGTCTCTTTCAGGACTAGCCACAAGCTATCATAGCCATAGTCAGAGTGCTGCCCAGAAAGACAACCCAAAGGGGGGTGAATTGGGTTTATCAAAAATTTAAACTTATTGTGCACAAATTTTAGATTATGTAAAGTATGGTGAGAGAATACTAGATGATAAATGCTAAAATAATTAAGCAAATAAGATGCAATGTAAGGAAGTAAGAAGCCACACATAAACATCAAGAATTTATAGTAATTCGATGCTAAAACCAGCACCTACATCCACTTTCTAAGCTACTATTAGAAATTCTACTATAATCTTTACTCATATTATAACAAGATTATTTTCTAGGATCACAATCAATATTTAGTTAATTTTTTTGGTAAAAATAAATCAAAACCACACCCTCAAATCAATACTAGGCTTTCATAATAAATCTAATCCAATTTCAGCCTTCGACAGGCCTTTCTCCAAGTTTTAATCCTAATTGGACTTGTTTACAATAGAGAATAAGAAATACAACTATAAATATAGTAAAAACTCCTAAAAGAGAAAATAAAAAGTCAATGAAGCTCTTTAAGAATGAGTTGAGGAAGCTCTATGATCAATGCTCGGAAAAACTCTTTGAATGCTTCAAGATTTTTGAGTAGTTAGGATGCTTATAGCTCTCTTTTGAATGCTCAAAAAATATGTTTAGGTTATCACTTTATTTTTCTCCTTTTCTTTTCTTTTCTTAGATCTTAATTTTATTTTATATCATTTAAATCCTCTAAAAGAGCCAAACTAGTTGTTTTTAACCATTAGAGACCAAAAACTAATAGTTGAAAAATATTTAAAAAAATTTAGATTTTCTGTAGAACTAGCCATTAGAACTGTCAGTTGTAGGCAAGTCAACTCGAGACCAAGTAGGGGTCAACTCGAATAAACTAGAAGTTGGTTTAACGTAAGTAGGAGTCGGCTTGAATATTGCTCCACAGAAACCACTTCTCTGTCTTTCCTAAGAGAGTCATCTTAAGGTCTAATACCAAAATTTTAGCTATCTATACCGTGAGTTGACTCATAGTCTAGGGGGATTGACTCTTAGTTTGTGCCACTTCACAAATAATGCATGATAGAGTCGACTCTTTGAATCTAGGAGTTGACTTTCAGTCTCTTTCTCTTGATTTTTCATGATGTAGCTTTATCCAATTAATCTCTTTTGCCTTTAAAACTTGTCATTCAATACATGTTTTCCAAGAATGATTTTAGCTTCCTGAAACTATCTATATAAGAACTTTAACAACTTATTAGTATCAAAATAAGTACTCAAATATTTTGTATTCATCAAAATCAATTCTTGAAATAATAATCTCTTTCTTTTTTATGATAACAAATCTTTGAGTACAAGCAAATAATGCAATCAATATACTTGTATCAAAATAAATTTTATCCATTTGACTTAAGAGAGATTTAGAAATTCATACAAGACTATGCATCAAAGCAACACAACATAAATTGAGAGTAATAGGATCAATAATATATCAAATCAAAAAGAAATCAAGAAAGATGTATCATAGCTCAATGATGTACCAGATTTAATGATGTATTTGTGCTAAAGATAAAATATCAGAGCTAAAGGTTTGAAAAGTTATATTAATGCTTAAAGTATCAGAGCTGGAGTGAGCTGAAAGGGCTTAAGGTTCTATTAGGTCTAAAATTAAGTAACAGAACAAATATATTGGAGTAAGAATTTGAGCAAGAATTAATAAATGCATCATACTTCATATGAAGGTGCTTATATCTACTTCAATGATTCTTCAATAATTTAATAATTCAATAATTATGCTTTAAGTTATTCATTATTTACTTCAAGGTTTCATATCTCTCTCTCTTTTTATCATCAATCAAAAGGATAATGCATAGAAAAATTATAAGATATATAAAAGAAAGACTTCATTTCATTGCACATAGACAAAATGAGTGTATTGTATACAAATAGAGATTCATCACAGTACACTAATGATACATTCAAGAAGATATCATCAATACATAACAAAAGAAAGTTATATATATATATATATATATATATATATATATATATATATATATATACAGTAAGCTACCTAATAGATATCTAGAGATCCTAAACCTAATCCTCATTAGAGGGAAAGTCTATGGGTGAGGGAGAGTGAGCTCCCACTACAAGAAAAAGGATAATTAGCTACGCAATAAAGCATAGCTAAATCATAAAAAAACATCACTAATTATATCTACTGATGTAAAAAGTGTTAAAAAAAAAAAAACATTGGCAAAAGTACCGTCATTGATTCGATTTATCGATGCTTATAATTTTTCATCGACAAAAAATAGTTTTACCGATGTTAAAATAAATGTTGGTAATTATATTATTACCTATGCTAGATTTGCATTGGCAAATATTTATCAAAAAATAAAAAAATAAATTTACCCATTATTGATAATTTTGTCTAAATATCGACATAAAAATTATGTTGATAATTATGTTTTTCGACGTTTATTGATATACGTAGCTAATTATTCCAGATTTGCCGATGTTTATTTTTTTTCGTAGCTAATTGTGCTCTTTATCTATGCAAAATATTACGTAGGTAAATTTTGCATTGGCAAAACTCCTATTTCTTATAGTGTCTAAAAGATGAGGCTTCGGTCCTCCTGCTCCAGATCCTACTAAAGGGATTGGTAGGATGGATAGTAAAGCCTACATCTAGCCTAGTATATGTTCTAAATGATGGTCTAAGAGTAGGCTAGGATGGCTGGAAGCTCTGGGAAGGCTGAGCATGGTGGATTGGCTAGCTCTGAGATGAATATTTGTCTAATGAAGCATGTCGACCTGGTAGCATCTACTATGGTGGCTCTTGGTGCAATGCTCTCCAACAATGGCATCAATCTATCCATTGTAGTTAGAAGGGAGAAGATCTTGGAGCACTAAGAGGCTCCAAAGCTCCCTGATCTCTATTTGGGTCTGACCAACACCTACCTCAATACCCCCTTTAAGGCAAGCACCTCCTGAGCCGGTGAAGATAAGTCTCCACGATCCTTTAGTCTAGCTCAGTTCTCTAGAGCTCTAATCAGATCAGACAAAATCTAGCTATCTCTCTCCTTAATCCCCACAACTCAGTCTTTATAAGTGAACAGATCTAGGACAGATTTGTCTAAAGTGCCACGGTATAATCTCTCCATCCTTAGTCCATCCAATACTAACTTTGCAACCTCCTCATCTGATCATCATCTAGTCAAATGGAGGAAGGCTGAGTTGGCTGTGATGCTCTTATTGGTGTCACTGATGGTGTAGATACATGGGGTATTGCTGCTGTAGGAGTCTAGGGCTCTACTATTGTTGGTGGAGGTGACTCTAGATCAAACTCAGGCTGTGCTCCACTCAGACTAGTCTCGTCTCTCTATCTCTCTTATCCTGAGTTTCTCTAATCCCATCTTTCCTTCAACTTGCGGTAGCCCATATGATGCAATGACTGCTCGTCATAGGTGTCAGAGTATATTAGAACTTGGCTGGTCTCTCTCTCAAGAGGTACTCTAAACTCTCTGAAGATAAGAGTGAGTGCCATACCATAAGGTAAGCAAGCCTTTGCCCTCCTCGCTGCCTCTCTCATGCATATAAATATCAGCGTTGGCAGGTTGAGTGGAATGCTCTGGAGTACGTGAACTATCACTATCAAATCCCTTTCAAAAACAAAATCTAAATGACCCATCCTCAGGAACAAAATCCTCTTGACGATATGGTGTAGTAGTCGCATCTCTATGGATAGTTAGTTCGCAAAGAGCTCCTCTATGACATCAACATCCTGGGTCTCCAATATCACTCGGAGTGCCTCTACTCTATCAGAAAGCCTTGTTAATATCATATCCTGATGTGACAACCATAATATCTTAGCAAATCATTGGTCGGTGAGGACAAGTTGGATCCCTTTCACGACAACTTCCACACCACTTGACCCACGCCTGAGGCTCCCATAAAATTCTCAAACAAAGCTTGGATAAGTGAGGACATCCAGTGAACACAAAAAAACTCCCATCCTTGCTCCTTGACCTTTTGTCTAATTGCAAGTCCTTCCCTTTCAAAAAAATCTAAAATCATTTTTCCCATAGTCACCACTCTAGTGGCTAGGGAAGTACCAAATGAGAGAGACAGTGAGGGGGAGGATAGACTCATGGGTGCGTTGGGGTGTGCTTGGTCATTCCTAGCTAATAATTATCATAAAAACACTAGTAGAAGCATTAATTCACAAAAATAATTTATCTTTATTTTTAAAAAATTGATATTTTTTATCTTTTATAGAAAAGATAATCGTTGATGAAAAGAGCTCGATTTATGGATTAAAATAAAAAAAATTTGGAGCAAATTGGACTTAAATTGGATCCAAAATAAGGATTCAAAAGAAAATAAATAAATAAATAAAAAGGGACCAAACTGGCCTAGAAAGCCGATTTTAAGCAATCGGGACATGATGGACCGACCGATCAATCCACGAAGCCAGGCACAGCCCACCAGCTCGATCGGCATAACAAACCAGCATAGCACACATGGCAGGCATGGACCCTTAAAGGGTCCCCAAAAAATTCGATGCGGCTTACAGGGGTAAAACCAACAATTTGGAAAGCATGGCGCATGGCGATTTGTTAAGGTCTTCAATGCGCCCGGTCCACAGTGATCCACAGACATAGTGTTGTGTGATTCGATGGTTTAGATAGCTCTTGATCATGATTGAATGGTTGGAAATGAGTGTCAATTGATCCAGAACCTTCAGGCTCCTTTTGCGCAATCCAATAGTCAACATCACTCCCAATCATGATCCAATCATGGGGAATGGCAGCCGATTTGATTCAGGAAACTTCAACATCATCCGACAGTCCAAAATCATTTGATCAGGAGATCCAATGGCCCAAAATAGTTTTAAACCCTGATTAAGCATAAAGCAGTGGATTTTGGCTTTATCTGAGTTGTTTAACTGCTATCCAATGGCTGGAAATCAACATAGGAAGAAAAGTTTAGTTAAAATCCAATTTCCCTTCTTTCTCTCTCTCTCTCTCTCTCTAACATGAATTCTATCTATTTCTCCTCTATAAAAACACATATAGTCGGCCGCTTTCATTAGCCATAAGCCTCTCCTTCACACGCCACAGCCCCACCACCGGCCCTCTCTCCCTGCCTCTCTCTCTTTCTCTCTCCAAAGCCTTTTTCTTTCTCCTCTCTTTCTTCTTCCTTCTTCTTTCTTTCTTCCATAATTCTCAGCCTATTTCTCCATAGAAACCTCACTTCCTGCTCTTAATCCCTACTCCAAGCTGTTAGAAGGAAGATTCAAGGTCTTAAGATGAAAATTTCAATAAGAAGCTTTCCCATGGTTAGCTAATCATCTTGTTCTCAAGAGATCACTGTAATCTTAGTTTGATAATATTTTTTTTATTTTTATCTTTTATATTTTTTTAATGTGTAATAAATTTTTATTATATTTTTATGTCTTTATTTTCTTTGCATAAAATTTTAATCTAGAATAGTTTATGACCCTTGGGACAAGCCGTGATCTATAGGTATGATTCTTGCTCTTGGGATAGATTATATTTAGATTAATTTTTTTATCTAAATTAATTTTGACTAGCCTATAATTTTAACGGATGGGCTGTGATCCAAGGGTGTAGGCCGTGCTCTCTAAGATAGGTTATATCTTTATTGATTAGATGCTAAATCAAAGAAATATTAAAAAGGATACTAGCTGTCTAATAAGAGAGTAGTTGAGATCCTAAGAATTCACCTTCATACATAAAACCCAACCTTTAATTATTTTTTTTATTTACTTACTTTCTTAGTTAATTCAAGTAGTCTTTTAATTAATCTTTATCTTATTTTTAATTCAGATTCCTCAAATGCAATTAACACGGTCCCTGTGGATACGATCTCGACTCACTTTATCGAGTTAATATTTATTTTTGACTGCCAATGATAGCAATCAAATTTTGGCACCATTATCGAGTATTGTAATTTAATTTCTATATATATATATATTTATAATTTAAAAAATAAAATAAAAAATAAAAAATATTAAAAAAATATAAAAATATTAAAAATATTTAAAAAAATAATAAAAAATTAAAAAATCTCTACATTGACACTGCATAAGCTATTTAGAGAATTAGAGATCTAATAACAAAATCTAACAAGTGAAACAAATTAATTTATGTTTGATTGTGTCAATTAACCTAGACAACTTAACTTTTTGCATCTCACCTTCATAAAATACTTTAAATACTACTATAGAACAGGACTACGGTAGCACTTACTACTATAGCAATTCAAAAATTACTGTCATAGAATCTACAGTAGTGGTTATACATAACTGCTGCTATAAGTTTGATCTATCATTGTGGTTACATGTAACCACTGTCACAGAAAATATATGGCAATATTTACCTATAACCGCTGCTATAAATCAAATCTTTAGCAGTAGGAATATATAACCGCTACCATAGGTTTGGCAGCAGTTACATATAATTGCTGTCACAAGAAATATATAGTAGCAGTTACCTATAACCCCTACCATAGATCAAACCTTTGGCAGTGGTTATACATAACTGTTGCCATAGATCAAATTTATGATAGTGGTTATGTATAACCGCTATAAAAGATTTGATCTATAGTAGTGGTTGATTAACCACTGCCATATATTTAATCTATGGAAGCAGTTATGTATAACCGCTGTCATAGGTTTGACCTATGGCAGGAGTTTTCAATAACCACTATTATAGGTTGATCTATGGTAGTGGTTACGTATAACCACTACTATAGATCAAATCTATGATAGTGGTTACGTATAACTACCGTCCTTTTATCTATAGCAGCAGTTGCCACTGCTATAGATGCAAAATATAATTGTTTTCATATTTTTCTCTGAATATGATATATTTTTAAAATTTAAAGCCTATCTTCACCATTCATCATCTAAATAATTATCTTTAGAGTATTATCATAAAAGGCCATCTTGATCTGATAGCCCTAGCTATGTTGATCAATAAAATTTGATTTCGATGATCATGAATGACCGCATAATAATCTGATAGATAAAGATCATCGATTAGTCCAAAAACATACAACGATGATCTTGATAATATTTATAGTACACTATCAAAATTTTACTTCAATCAAACATCATTATCATGGTCAATCTAGCATAAAATTATTTCAATCGTTAAATAAAAAATGAGTGATCAAAAAGATCATAAGATAATTTTTTAGATAAATAATCTTTGATACTATTTTGATCATTTGTATGGTGGTGATCGTAAAATTCAAACAACATATATATGAACAATCCAAAACTATATGCCTCTTAATACTCATTCTCAAAGATCTTAAGTAATTATGCTTGTGCTTTTGTAAGATATGCTTAACGTGGATAGTTTAGATTTTTTTATCACCATCATATAAATAATTAAAATAATAGTAAATATCAATTATCTAAAAATCATCTTATAATCGGATGCCATTTAGCTTTTTGATCACTCATTTTTTATTTAATGATCAAAATTATTTTATGCTAGATTACCCATGATAATGATGTCTGACTGAAGTAAAATTTTGATAGTATATTACAAACATCATCGAGATCATCATTATAAGTTTTTGAATCAATTGATAGTTTTTATCTATCAAATTATCATACGATTATTCACGACCTTCAAAATTAAATTTGGTCAATCGACATAGCTAGGGCTATCGAATTGAGATGATCTTTTATGATAATACTTTAACAATAATTATTTAGATAATGAATAATAAAAATAAATTTTAAATTTTAAAATTACATCATATTCAGAGAAAATATAAAAAATATATATTCTGTATCTATAGCAGCATTTGAGAGTAACCACTGCTATAGGTTCTATTGTAGTGGTTGATGACTACTGCTATAGACCAACAATAATGGTTATACATAACTATTGCTATAGACCTATGGCTGCGATTTCAAAAATCGCTGTCATAGGTTATGCTAAATTTTCAAAGCACACCTATGTTTTCACTTCTCTCTCACTCTCTCTCTCCCCTCTCTATCCGAGCCCAACCTGCTATTGGAAAATATGTCCTAAAGTCGATTATATTATTGTAAACAATTATGCTCATGCATATGAAATATTAATAAATAAAAGTTATTTTTGTCGAGTTCATCATAAATGTGCATTTTTTTAATGAACTCTTATATTATGATGATATTCGTAGAATTATAAATAATTAATAAAAAAAAATTTATCAAATAGTTTTTAAATCTTATTTATGACCAAATGATACGTTATTAATAGGATGATAACGTTTATCCCGTATAGATCATTGTATGCCATATAAATTGGTTATCCTCTTAACCAAAGAGTGTGGAGATAGATATGACATTCAAATGAGATATAGGAGTATATCGTCACCGAATAGTGACTCACCTACAGAGTGCTCTGCTGTCAAGGATAGCTCGTGAAGGATATGGGCATAAGTGTTTCTCTAACTTGAGATCACCATGATGACTTGCAAGCAACTTATTGTACTTCGATATTGAACTACTTATATTTCTAATACAGTGACAGAAGATTTTTAGGTATTGTCAAGTACTTACGAAGTTGGTGTATGAGTCAAGATAGGATTGACCCCTCTAAATTATAGGAGTGAATGCATCAATGTATTTCAATCAAGTAAAACTTTGGCCAGGATAATCCATGTAATCTATAATGGGATTGAAAAAGATTGGAATACAATATGGATAACTATTCCAGAATTGACAGTTTAACCCTAGATTGTCTTGAGTATTAGAGTCAAAAAGATGAATTATGTGGTAACCATATCCATAGGTTCTTGAATGTTGTTTTGCAATTATTTGATCTATCCAAACATCGAGTATCATTGCTTAATGGTCACTTTGATTAGTATAAAAAATTGATTTTTATACTACCAGCTTAGTGTTTGAACCTATGGAGTCACGCACGTAAGTCAATCAATATAGGAAAGAATTGACTTAATGTCTAGGTGTTCAATTTAGAAGTATGAGACTTGATTGAACATATAAATTTACTTAATTAAAAATTAAGTTAACGGTCATATAGAGTTAAAAACTGGCTATGTCTAGCTAGCACTGGTCATGAGGTACAGGCTTAATTTCGGGGATGAATTTTACCTAATCAAAGATTCAAAGAATTTTGAGAGAATGAATCAAGTTCTAATTATTTTAGATTGGATCTAATCTTATTCGGCTTGATTTAATTAGAGGTTAATTAGATTAATCCAATAAGTTAGACTTGGTCTAAAATCATAATTGGATTAGGATTGATAGCCTATTCGAATTTGGTTCGAATTGGACTTGAATTAGATTCAATTGGACCCAAACCAAAATCAAATAGGACTTGGTGCACTAATCCTAATCTCCCTGGGTTTCTTTCTTATTGTGGCTGACCAAGAGGGGGTCCTTATCCTTGGATGGTAGCAAGAAAAGAGAGAGAAAAGGTGGTGCCAACCCTTCTCTCATAAGGTCTCCTATTTGGACTTGGATTTGACCCTTTTGACTCATGAAATTTGATTTGATGAAGGATTTCTATTTCATGTGGACTTGATTAGGTTTAGAACTTTTCATCTATATAAGGAGGGACCCTTGGGGCATTGAGAAGTGATTCAGAATTGCTTTTGGGCATGGGATGCGAGATCCATGGGACATGGATGTGAGACCCATGGGATGGGGATGCGGGATCTAGGCATGATGCTCCCCTCTTCCTTCTTGGCATGTGAAGCTTCAAAGCTTTGAGATTAGATCTCAAAGTTCTTCTCCTTCCCTCCCAAAGAAGTCCTCTAGGATCTTCATTCATCTTTCTTGCGAAGTTTGGCGTGCATGCAAAGTAGAGGGTCTATGCATCTAGACCTCGCAAAGCTACAATCTTCAAAAGTTTTTACCTTGATCAAGTCTTCCACTACGAATCAATGTATGGTTTCATAAATATTATGAAAATTTTAAATTCCAATCTATTCAATTTTTTCTTTTGACCATGTGATATGGATTGCATGTTTCCTTCACTCGCATTACCATCGGCCCTTTGGCCCTGCCTCCCCTCGACCCTGGCCCCCTTTGGCATTGTGCCCGCCCCGCCCCGCCCACCACTAGCCCCCTTTGGCCTTGCCTCCCTTGGCCTTGGCCCCCTTTGACCCTGCGCCCCACCCCGCCACTAGCCCTTTTTAGCCCTACCTCCCTCGGCCCTAGCCTTGCACCCCATCCTACACCACATCGCTAGCCCCCTTTGGCCCTGTGCCCCACCCTGCCACTTCCTTTGGCCTCGCCCTATCATCGCCCACCTTCACCGGTACCCTTTGGCCCAACCCATCTTAGTTTATCTCTTATCCCCAATTTCTTAAATATTTTATTAATTTATTTTTTTAAGTATATATTATATAACTTAGATTGCTAGCATATATATATATATATATATATATATATATATATATATATATATATATATATATTATATATATATATATATATATATATATATATATATATATATATATCCATTGTTAATTGATATGATTTTTGATGCTTAATGAAGTAATAAATTTATTATATTATTTATAAATTATTTATTATTATAATCTCCACTGCTAGATAAATCAACATACTTGATATTTATCAACCATCATCTATTGAATATAATAAAATGCAGGTAATGTCAGGTGGTTGACTTTATATGAATCTCATTCGTTCATCGTCGTTGGGCACATGCTCGAAAGGGAATCCACTTTGACTACTTTCCCATGCTGACAGTCCCTACACCCATCCATTTAGATGAATTGCCAATATTTTATAAAAATTTTGTCATAGCATTATCCCATCTCTTGATTTATTATAGAGGTGCAATAGAGCCAAGCTGAGTCAAATGCTAAAAGCTTGAGTTTAATTTGATTTAAAATATTTAAACTCAAAATTAAACTTTAATATTCAGGCTCAAACTTGATTTGATTGAAAAAAGAAAATACTCAACACTAACTTGACTCCAACATCAATTAAAGTATATTAAAGCTCGAGTTAAAATAAAATATAATTTAAAATTATAATTTAAATAATTAAATTTAATAATAATTATTATATATATTCAATTAGACTAGCAAGCCTTTGAGTTGACTTATCTTCTGCACTCCTAACTTACCGTTTTTGTTTGTTGGTCTTTCAAAATGACTGAGCTTAGTTGAGTCATGAGTCAATTCAAAATTTTTAGCCTTGACTACTTTCATCTTATATCATTTTTTATTTTATTATTTTCTACATCTAAGTATCATGTTTTTCTATTTTTTAATATTCTATTTTAAAAAATTATTTTTTTTCTTTTTTTTCTTTTTTATAAAGAGGCTATGATGATTTTGGGCAGAAAATGGTTAATTCTTAGTATGATTTTAGTGAAATGAGTTCTCTTTTTTTTTTCTCTTCTTGTATAAATATTTTAATAATTTTGAATGATAAGGCGATCTTAGATGGCTTTCAGCTATTTAGCGGGCAATTGTTCATAGACAGTTTGGTTTAGTTGCAGTGGATATCGAAACTAACATTGCAATGTATGATTAAATAGTGAATCTGAGCCTTCTTTTTATTTTTTTAATTTTTTAATATTAAAAGAGAATTCCTATCGGGCTATCGGTGGGTTCAGGGCTGTGTCGATGGCTGTGGACTGTGCTGGCAGGTTCTAGGCCATGCCAGTAGACAATGAGTTCAATTGATCATCTGGTATAAATGTTAGTATTTATTTATTGATATTCTACTAATATTATTATTCATTATTTTATATTTTTTAATGTTCATTAACATTATAGATCATAATTGTACCGAAGTGCTATCTAGTTTTCACCCTTGTCCTTTAGTGGACTATGCGGAGCTTGACATCTTAGTAGAGTCCTGCACATACTCCATCCACCTTCGTATCAATTTTGGCTTCATAGGCACATACTCCTTCCACCGACAGCCATGTTGCTAGCCTATGCATTTTTGACACATACTCCACCTACCAATCTAGCTCCACCGGTATCCACATCGCACGATTCTAATGAGAGTATATTTTCATTGTATCAATTATTTATTTATTTATACTTTGTATAGTTATTGTATGCTCTTATATATTCGTAATATATTTTCATTACAAGTGCATCATCCAGTAGAACATTTTGCAATCCCACATGCATGCTGCATATGTAGAACCACTAGCATCAGGTCATGATGGAGTACGATCAGAAAGAAAAGCCAATAGAAGAGATCACATGAGAGATGCATTCATTTTTTGGAGTGCTTGTGAGGTAGTTTGACATTATTCTTGTACTATCCGTAGATAGGCGATTGGTGTCAAAGATTAGGTGTGGAAGGAGATTTGGATAAGTATATCTTAATTATATATATATGATTTATATACACTATGTTTGATTAGAATAATTTCATAACTGACTTTTGATAACTATGTGCAGAGACGGAACAACTTTCTAGATTATGAGAGGGCTCGAGATGCTCGACTACAGAAGATTAGGGAGTTGTGCCGGAACTACAAGATCAAGCTCTACAAAGGGTGGCTAGAGCACTGTAGGGACATCGAGGAGGAGCTTATTCCTTGGATCTAGGACTGTCCCCCAAGTTAGTGGGAGGAGATGGTCAAGCATTGGAGGAGCTAGGAGTTCCAGGTTTACTTTGTAACTTATGAAATTTTCATTACACTAGCAACTATATTTGATTTTAACTTATATGATTTAAATACTTTTTAGGCTACATGTCGTCAGAATCGGAAGAATCGGACTGCTTAGAAGTACACGCATACTCTCGACTGTGAGTCTATGGCCAGTTGTGTTCATAGAAAGATAATAATGAATCTGACCCTTTAGTTTACAAGTTATTGAATTATTATTTTTTTTATATGTTTCTAACAAGTTGATTGATTGTTATAGCTAACGAGAGGAGTGATGCCCACTCATAGTGCTATCTTTCGATTGAGTCGAACGGACAAGAAGGGCAGGATGATGAATGCCACAATCGGGAGGATTTTTGTAAGTAATAATTGGAGTATGATTAGTATTATAGCATTTCTTATGAGATTTTATTTGAATTTGCAATTATAGGAGTAGTTAGACGTACTTACAAGTGAGGGTCCGGATACCTCTGGCCCCCATGACCATCTATCTCAGGTCTTATGACCTAAGCACTCTGGAAGGATTCATTGCAGGTCCGGACATACACTAACAAACTACTAGTTTGAGGTAAGCATCTCCTCACATGCTTTCGAGGTCGTTAGTCAGGAGCAGCTTGATGAGGTCTTGGTGCAGGCAGCTTAGGCTCAGAAGCATGCATCTCAGCTACAGAGTGCCATGTCCACAATGGTGGCATAGATCTCCACTTATCTTGGAGCTAATTTTTTAAGCATTCAGGACATGTTGCCTATCGTTTCAGCTCCAGCCCCTCTAGCTCCTACTACAGTCCCTTCCGATCCTGCTTTAGCCCCTTCCAATGATGATGAGATGCTTGGAGAGAATGATTTTAATTTAGCAAGTTATTAATGTATTTTATTTTTATTTTAAAATATTATAATATAATTTGATCAGTAATATAATTTGAGTATTTGAGATATATTTTTGCATTATTATTGAGTTTTATGTGAAATTCTTGATTTTTTTCAAGTTTTAATTTAAGTAATTATATATTGAATTATGTCTATTAGGTAAGAACAGGACAAAAAATGATAAATTTATGATGTTTTTTGTTGTTCAAAAGCTTATGGCAGTGGTTGAAAATCGCTACCATAGTCTTGCCAACCGTTGCCATGGATATGTGCCAACTGCCACCATAATCTATGGCAACGGTTATAAAACCACTATCATAGATCTGTAGTAGTGATTTAAAACCTCTACCATAGTTTTAATTATGGCAATGGTTAAGTAACCGTTGCTATAGATGAACTATAGCAGCAGTTCGCTAACTGCTACTATTAACCTCTATAGTTGTGGTTTTCCAACTGCTGCTATATCAAATCTATAGCAGTGGTTGAAGAACCACTGCTATAGAGCAGGTTATAGCAGTAATTGAATAACTGCTGCTATACCTAGCATATAGCAGTTGTTATGATAATCATTATAGAAACCACTGCCATAAACCTACAATGATGGCGATAGTGGCAGCGGTTAAGTAACCGCTATCGTAGGCTATAATAGTGATTTTTTGGACACGGTAGTGGTTCCCATAGACCTATGGCAATGGCGACAATGGCAACAGTTAAGTAACTACTGTTGTAGGCTATGGCAGCGATTTTTTGGGCTATGGCAATGGTTCTGAATCACTGCCTAGCCCTTTTCTATAGTAGTGAAGGGCACTTAACCCGATTAAATAAGATAAGACAGAAAATTTATTACCCTTATCATAGCCCTTTTCTATAGTAGTGAAGGGCACTTAATTTGATTAAAGAAGATAAGATGAGAATTTCATCACCCTTTCTTAGCCCATAAATTATCTTCTTGCAAATTTTATCACCCTTCCTTAGCCCATAAATTATCTCCTTGCATCTGCAATATCTAACCCTAATTCTTAAAATCAATTAGACGTTAGCCCATAAGAAACTCGAGCTCAATGGAACAAGGAATCCTAAGAGTTGGACTGGATTATGGTTAGTTAGTTTGACTGGTATCTAAGATAAGTGGTTCAGGGATCACATCCCGAAGAAAGATAGTTACTTAATTGGTTTGGTTAGCTTACCTAGCCAATTTAATTGGTATCTAAGAAAAGCAATGGGGGGACCCCACCAACCTTATACTTACCTAGCCAATTGAGTAGCTGATCTTTTAATTGAAGGGCTTGAAGATGACCTTGGCAGTTAGGAGCTATCTAGATTTAGAGTAATCCTTAGCCGGGATTAATTGCCTAACTTGATTACTAACTAACATCAAACCTAAATAAACTCTTCGCACCTACTTCTTAGCTTTAGGACTCTCTAAGCTCTCATCTTTAGAATTTCTTTCGTCACTTTTTTTATTAAAAGATATATAAAAAACTTATTAAAAAAAATTTTATGTTTGCCCTAAGGTATAATTACAAGGTTTATGCTTGGGCGTCGCTCATTACAACCTAAGATTCAACCTATTGGGGGTAAAATAACCCCCGCAAAAGTTTTTAGCCACCAACCCTCGTTCTGAAGGAATTTGCTGATCCTCCTAACAACAAGTCCATATCGTGGAACTTGTCAAAGGCACAATGAAACCTGGCCATACGATCTTGAATAGTAAAGGAGAACTATTATTTTAACCTTTCTTCTTAACTTAGAATGAATGACAGGATCAAAGTTCAATCCTCCCAACCTTGATTAGTGACGAGTTTTGAAGATAGTTGAAATCCTATATTACGGACAACATGCTCCTTCTAGCCGAACTCCTCTGGGCACACTCCTTCTAGGTGAACTCCTTCTGGATGAACTCCTCCAGTCTAACTTCTTTAGAATGAATTCCTCCAATCGAACTCCTTCCGCATGAACTCCTCCAGTTGCGTTCCTCCTGGTAGGACTCCTTCTAGTCGAACTCCTCCGAACATACTCCTTTTAGGTGAACTCCTTCTAGATGAACTCCTCCAGTCAAACTTCTTCTGAATGAACTCCTCCAGTTGCGATCCTCCCGACACCCTCCTTCCAAGCGGACTCCTTCCGAATGCACTCCTTTTAGTCATGCTTCCTTCAGCCGAGGTCCTTCTATTCGAACACCTTTCAAGATGAGCATTTTCCAGCCAGTCACGGACCTACTTAGTCCATGTTATGCCTGTCAGCTGGAGCCATCCAAAAAGATCTCGTCAAATCATGGATTCATGATAATTGCTCCATGAAGGATGGAGCATAGTACTTCAGATCTTAATTTAGGAGGCACCTATTTGCACACAACTCAGGAGGCTTTCGAACTCTTTAAAATCACTAGACATTACCCTAATAGACCTCGATCGGTTATAGGTTCACTCCTTATGCTAAAGTCTTCAACCTACATCCAAACTTCAACAAATAGATCTCAATTGTCTGCAAGTCACGACAAACGACAACTCATCCTTTGTGACAAATTCCATGTAGCCCGAGCGATCTACTATCAGATGGTTATGGCTGTCACCATCAATTTGTTACACATTTTATCTATAAAAGGAACCCTTTAGCTACATTAATTTTAAGCTCTCTTCTCTCTTATTACTCTGCTGCACTATTTTTCTGAGCACTCCATTCCAGTTAGTTGAAAAACTGACTTGAGCATTGGAGGATCCTACCGGAGCCATCCACCTCTGGTTAGAATTTTATTTTGCAGGTCCAGTCGGCGACCTCATCTTTCAAACTCTAGCTATATCCGATGTCCTCATAGATTTTTACACCAATAGGATTGGTGCTAGAGGAAGGAACTCTGAGCCTTTATTCTAAAAGAAGTGCCCAATCGATCCTATCTACCTTCTTTCTCTTCAAATCTCTTAAATCCACTTTCATTTAATCTTCTTTTGCTCCAAAAATGCCCCCAAAGAAGATAACCATCCAGTGGTCTACTGCTTCTACCATCAGATCAGAGCCAAATCTGCCCATTCTAGCCCCGTCACCGGCACCGTAACCTCCTCCATCGGCGACTATGGTGGATTCAGAGTAGTTCAACCTGCTGATGCAATATGTTCAAGGTCTCACCGAGATGGTGCAGGCTATGCAACAACTCTCAGCAGTAGCCCAGCTAGAGAGACCTTCGTCAAAACTTTAAGAATCGGTGTAGAGAAGGGCAACCTAGATCAGCAGGCCCATAACTCTTGAAAAGGAAAAGCAGAGAGCAGGGAGCCTCTACTCCGATCATGATTTTTCTTCAGAAGAAATTTTTTCTATCTACGGTCAACGGCCCTTTGAGATTCATGATCGAGATGACACTCTCGATCAAAAGCTTCAAAACATGAACCAGCAGATTGAGGAGCTCCACCATGCCATCCCAGCCCACCATGATGACATTTGCACCGATCTTTCCTTTTTTGTCAAAATCATGCAGGAGCCTATTCCGTCGAACTTCAAGCTCTCCTAATTCAAGAGTTACATGAAGCTTCCGATCAGATCGACCATCTTGAGGCTTTTTGGATGATGATGCTGTTCTATAGCATGCTAGATGCCATTCTGTGCTGAACTTTTTCATCTATCAAGAAGGAAGTAGCAAGAAATTGGTACTTGAATCTTAAGTCAAGTACGATCTTTTCTTTTGATCAAATGAGCCATTAGTTTGTGGCTCATTTCATAAGCAACTGATGTCCAAGATGAGATTCGAACTTCCTCATTAACATCAAATAGAAAGAAGGGGAGTCCATCTGAGCTTATGTAAGCCGCTTCAATGCTGCTCCACTAAAGGTTTGAAACTTGGATCAATCTATAGCCATGGCTATGCTAAAAGGTGGTCTCCAAAAGAATGATCTTCTATCCTTCCTGCAAAGAAAGTATCCCAAGGATTTTGTTGATATGTTGGCCCAGACTGAAAGTTATGCTTGAGTTAAGGAAGCCTTCAAATTGAAGGATGATGAAGCCACAAGAGAGCGACAGGTGGATGAATCCAGCAAGCCCGCACCCAAAGGAAAGCCGAGTGAAGCTCGATCGCGCTCCTGAACTCCCCTCGAGCACAGACAAGCTCAAACTCCTCCTCGAGCTCGTCGATAGGGAAGTCTGAATCGAAGGATCCGATGAAACTCCCCTCCAAGAAAATTCAATAATTATGCTTTCTTGAATGCCTCAAAGATCCAGGTGCTGATGGAGATAAGGAAGCAACTGCCAGGGCCAAAGAGGATGCGGACTCATCTGACCAAGCGCAACTCCAATAAGTACCTATCTTTACCATCATGATCGTAGTCATGATACTGAAGAATGTATTCAGCTTCAAGACGAGATCGAGGTACTAATCAAAAGAAATCGACAAGATCGATTTATTAGATGCTAGCCAAAAAGAAGAGAAGATCGTCCAAGAGCCCCATCGCTGCCTGAACCATCTCGAAGGGACGAACTGCAAGAAGATCGACCTTCCCTTGGAGTCATCAACACTATTATCGGAGGACATCGATGAGGGAAGGCCAGTGGGTTGGCAGAGCCAGCAAAGAAATAGCGAACTGAAGAACCCAACACTTTCGCTAAACAAGATGCCTAAGAAATTCAATTTCTGCACAATGATATGGTTGCAGTGATTTTAAATATTATTGATTATGATGTATGCTATATTTTAATTGATAATAGGAGCTCTACTGATGTCTTATTTTATAATGCTTTCTTTAAAATGTCCATACCAATAGGACCAATAAGCTTCACATTAATGGGATTCAAAGGTGATGCAATGCCAGTGGAAGAAATAATAACATTATCAGTGGTAGTAGATCGGAAGCCAAGGCAGTCCAGAGTCCAAGTCGACTTCTTAGTGATGAAGGCGCCTTCTGCTTATAATGTAATTCTTGGCCAACCTGATTTGAATGTACTTCAAGCTGTGGTTTCAACTTATCATCTAAAAATGAAGTGCCCAACAAGATCTAGAGTAGGAGAGATTCGGAGAGATCAGGCACTAGCTCGACATTGCTATAATATTGCCCTACAAGGAGGAAGGCAAGCAGATCTTTGCCCAGTGGATGGGCTTGATGCCCATGATGATCTATCTAAAGAATGGGGGGAACCCATCGACGATCTAGAGGAGGTCCCTTTGAATGATGGGAATAAGAAACACACTGTAAAGATCGACTCGAATATGAAAGGAAAAGTCAAAAAGTAGCTCATCATCTTCTTACAAAAGAATGCCGATGTCTTCATCTGGGTGCCTACAGACATGTCCGAGATTAATGCGGAAGTAATAGAGCATCGTCTGGGTGTGGACCTTAAGCGTCGATCAATAAAGCAAAAAAAGTGTAGTTTTGCACCAGAAACATAGAAGGCTATAATGGACGAGGTCGACAAGCTTCTCAAGGTAGGATTCATTCGAAAAGTGCTCTATCTGGATTGAATCGTAAATATCATTCTTGTTAAAAAGATAAACGGTAAGTGAAGGATGTGCATAGACTTCACAGACTTGAACATGGCTTGCCCAAAAGATAGCTATCCCCTACCCAGGATTGAGCAACTAGTGGATGCAACTTCAGGCCATGAACTCATCATCTTTATGGATGCCTTCTTCGAGTATAATCAAATCTAGATGGCACTAGAGGATGAGGAGAAGACTGCTTTTATTACTGATCGTGATCTTTATTATTATAGGATTATGCCCTTTGGGCTTAAAAATGTAGGAGCAACTTATCAGCGTCTGATAAATAAGATCTTTAAGGAGCATATCGATCGAAACATGAAGGTCTATGTAGATGACTTGCTGGTTAAAAGTCGATCTTCGCTAAATCATATGGCCGATCTTGAGGAGACCTTCAGTACCCTCCGAAAGTATAAGATGAAACTAAATCCTACAAAATGTACTTTTAGAGTAACCTCGGAGAAGTTTTTGGGATTTATGGTATCAAGCCACGGCATTGAAGGCAACCTAAAAAAGATCAAAGCCATCCAAGAGATGACTATCCCAAAAATAATAAAAGAAGTTCAATGCCTCACAAGCAAGGTAGCAGCCCTAAATCACTTCGTTTCAAGGTCGACGAAGCATTGCATGCCCTTTTTCTAGGTACTCAAACAACCTAAGAACTTCAAGTGGACTCTCGAGTGCCAACAGGCCCTTGAAAAATTGAAAAACTATCTCAATTCGCCCTCGCTCTTAGCCAAATCTGAACCTAGAGAAGAGTTGTTCTTATACCTCGCTGTATCCCCCATAGCTATTAGAGCCATCTTGATCAGAGAAGAAGCCAAAGTCCTAAAGCCAATCTATTATATAAGCTGAGTCCTGAGGGATGCAAACACAAGATACACCAAATTACAAAAACTAACTTATGCCTTGTTGATTATAGCCAGGAAGCTCCGATCTTATTTTTAACGACACATAATTACTCTCCTTATTAACCAACCCATCAAGGTAGTTCTTCATCGACCTGATACCTCTGAAAGAATAGCAAAATGGATGATTGAGTTAACTAAATTTGACATTCATTTTCAACCTCGGCCATCCATCAAAGCTTAAATGTTGATCAATTTTATAACAGAGTGCACCATTCCAGATGCAATCGAACTAAAGCATCAAGAGATTCATATCCCTGGCTCCCCAGCAAAAAAGGCTGACCTCCTTGAGAACTTTTGGGCATTGCATGAGGATGATTCATCTAATGCTTCTGAGATGGGTGCAAGCTTGATTCTCGTTAATCTAGAAGGAGTTGTAGCCAAATATGCTTTGCACTTCAAGTTTTCTGCTATCAATAATGGAGCAGAGTACGAAGCCCTGATTGCAGGACTAAGAATAGCCAAAGAATTAGGAGTAGAACATATTAAAGTTTATAGTGACTCTCAGCTGGTTGTAGGGCAAGTCAGTAGCAATTATGAAGCTCGAGAGGAAAGCATGAAGAAGTATTTGAAAAAAATAAAAAGCTTGATCTTGACCTTTGATAGTTTTGATATTCAGTAGATCCCCAGGAAAGAGAATACTACAGTTGATCTTCTCTCAAAATTGGCAATCCTGGCCCCAAATGAACTGCCAAGGGAAGTTCTCTTTGAAGTTTTGTAGCACCTAAGTCTGGAAGAGTCCCAAACAATAATGTAGGTCGATCATGAGCCTAGTTGGATTGACCTGCTGATTTCTTATCTCAGGGAAGGGGTCCTTCCAAGAGATCCAAAAGAAGCTAGAAAATTGAGGAATCAAGCCTCTCGCTATGTCCTGTATGAAAATAAGCTATACAAGAGGTCGTACTTCTTGCTACTCTTCAAATATCTTCGACCATCCGAAGCTGATTATGCTTTGAGAGAAGTTCATGAAGGAATATACAGAAATCATCTGGGGGTGAGATACTTACCATATAAATTGCTTCGGTAGGGATACTATTGGCCAATGATGCACCAAGATGTAATGGATTATGTAAGTGCGACAGGTGTTAGAAAAATATAAACATTCAAAGATAGCTGGCTTCATAGCTCACACCGTTAAGTGCTCCTTGGTCGTTCACGCAATGGGGATGGACATACTTGGGCCATTTTTCATGATGTCTGGACAACGAAAATTTCTGCTGGTGGCAGTGGATTATTTTACTAAGTAGATTAAAGCCGAATCTCTGACAAAAATTACTGATGCTAAAGTACAGGACTTTATCTAGAAATCAATTATTTGCAGGTTCGGCCTGCCTCGGATATTAATCACTAATAATGGGCGTCAGTTTGTGGGAGCAAAGTTTGCTGAGTTTTATGAAGACCTGAACATCTCCCATCACTTCATATCGGTAGCTTATCCATAAGTTATTTGAAGGAGCTTAGAGGATCAGTGCTCCCGCAATCTTGAAACTCGGAGAACTTGTGAATGTATTATCAATAATCTTGCCTCAATAAAATTTTCTTATTCCAATATCTTTGTTCTTTGATGCAAAACTATATGATGGCAGGAAATGATTCAACCAGACTTCGTTCTTAAACAAAGTAGAAGACCTCCAGTTATTTAAGATAGGAGGAGGGGAGAGGCCCTTTCAATGACTCTTTTGTGCCCCAATAACTTTATTAGGGACAGAGGATCTTATCCTAATAAAGGTAAAGATCCATCATGTCAGGAACTGAAGGAGGACCTCGTCCTAACATGGGTCAAAGGTGGTGTGGACACCAGAGCCATCAGAAGTCGACGACATAATTTAGATTCAATTTGAATTATAGAAGCCATATCAGAATAACTCTACTTTGGTTATTTAGCTCTAGTCTTTTTGATTTAGTCAATTAGTTCTTTTGATGCATTTAGTTTTGGGTCCATAAGACCATACTTGAGTTTATTTTGGATTGAGCCTTATTTGAAAAGAGACCATCATAAAGAAGCAAGCTTGGTCTACATCATCTTTGGAGCCACCACCCTCCACATGCCTAGAGAGGAAATACACACGCCAGCATGTGCCATGCCCAAGGATCCTCATGCCAAGTTGTGCCAAGCATCAAGTGCCCACATAGAGTTTCTTTTCTTTCCTAGGATTCCTTAAGAGTTCTTGATTTCTTATTTATTTTGTTAAAAGACTAATTTCCTCCTTATGGCTCCATAAAAGATAGATATGATATATTATTGTATTTAAAAATTATACATAATGTTTTACTCTTTTGTTGGGAGGATTGATTTTTTTTCTTGTAAAGAAAATAGGATTTCTAAAGAAATAGGATCCCTAGGGTCTTATATAAACCCATGTATCTTTCATGAAGGAGACAATGAATGTATGAATGATTTTACCCATAAATATTTGTATCAATCACTCCGAGAGGAAGAGGGTGTGAGACACAAAATTGCCCCACGATGGAAGGGTGTGAGGCCCACTTTTTTTTCTATCTCTTTAACCTTCATCTTCTTGAGATCCAGTATTCCTACGATCCCGATTTATCTTCACCATCTACCTATACAAGCCTATTCCACCAAAAGAAGATCTGTCTCTTCCAAAATTTTTATCTATCATGCAGAGAGAGAAAGAGTGATCTATTATTCTATAGATCAAACGTTGACAAGGATCTTCATTTCTTCTTAACTGATCTTTGATTTTTTACTTATTTTTTTCTAGATCCGATGTTCGTAAAGATCCAGTTTTTTATCGATAGATCTACTTGGTTAAAAAATTAAGAGCTCTAATCAGGATAGTTTCTTAACTATCATGATCCGAATTCTTCTTTTTTTTTGAATTTTCTTACGAGCTTAATTTCTTGCTATCCTTCATTCCATTTATATTTTTTTATAATTATTCATGAGCATGTTTAATTCTATTTATTTATTTTATTATTGCTAGTTATTTATTGATCTCTAAAATGACATTCATCTGCATCATTTAGATTGATCGTACTTTGATTTCATGTCAATTAGTCACGCCTCTTGAGCAGAGTATAAGCAATTATACTATCTATCCTGAGAATAATGTCCCATGGTCGGACGTGATTTATTATCGACGAACGAAAGAAAGCTTGGTCTTTTCTTTTTTTTGGTTGTCCCGCATCAATTTGATATCAGAGCCGGATTGGTTAGAGCTTTAGTTTAAATTCTGCAATTTATATTCCTGCAAGTTAAATTTTCATATTTCAAATTTCGTAATTTACTTTCTAACATTTTTTTCTCTTTCTTACTGCATCTTATTCCTGCATCCTGAACTTGCATGACCACTAGATCAGGTTCCCAGTACCAACGTCCTATTTTTCCATCCAGTACCAATATGGATCTCAATACAGCAGCCATCATTAATGCCATAATCGAGAAGTTTGATGACATGAAAGATTTTATGAAAAGACAAAGACAATCTAAACCTAAATCTTTCCAACTACCTATAGGATAGAGAAGAAGGAATCTAGGTCTAGATCGACCTATAGCAGCACGTCCATACCATAACCAGTTCGACCAGGATGAGTATGTCCTTAGAAATATGAAGATCGAAGTCCTAAGTTTTGATGGTTGTTTAAATTCGAGAGAGTACCTAGATTGAAAATTGGGCATGGACCATTATTTTGGATGGTACGAAATGTCTGAAGCAAGGGGAGTTAAGTTTGCTAGGATGAAGTTGGTTAGGCAAGCTCAACTTTATTAGAAAAATGTTGAGCATCTTCTCAACCAGAGAAGACAAGTCTGATAGAAACCTGGGATGAAATGAAGGAGAAACTCAGAGAAAAATACCTTCCTACCTCCTGTCAACAAAGATTTTAGTGAAGAGAAATCCTGATTTTCCGGACCAAGTTCGTTCAGATCTGATCAGATCAAGAGATATTTCAAAAAATTTTCTCTTTGATCCTAATCAGATCTGAGATGTTTCAAATTTGATTATTATTATTTTAAAAATTAAAATAAAATTAGATAAATTAAATTAGATTTAATTTACCTTGAAGTGGGTAATCCTATTATCCGTTGATGATCCTGTACGCAGCGGAAGGTTCTGGATCAAGCCACGCAAGTGCCTGGCCTCTACCGATATTCACTCGGGTTGGATCTGAAGATCCTCTTCTTCTCTATCACATCTTCAGAAATTAGATCTGGATCTAATCTGGAGGATCTTCAAAACTTCTTTTGAAGATCAGCAGTCGTCCTATGCAGTAGTGCAGCCTTCTAGCTTTCAGTCATCTTTCTCTCGTCTGAATCGCACCAACAAAGAATCCAAACACTTTGGATGTGGAGAGGAGAGGGAGAAGATGCTTTGGCGTGGAGGAGTAGAGGAGAAAAGGCCTTAGGGCATGGAGATCTCAATTAATTCAGATTCCTCCTTGAGTTGGGCGTAGGGTCTTATTTATAGACTAACTGTGATCCAACTCCTCTTCTTCCCAACCAATCACAACTCTTTGTGAAATCAGATCTAAACCTGATTGGTGGAAATAGAGTCCCCTGGATTCCTCCTTAGAGGATGTCTAAGACCAGTCAAAGTTGGTTCTTAGGAGAACTCTAATTGAAATCCAAAAAGGAGATATAGTCCCTGTCCAACAGAGACTCCTGGGTGCCTCCAGCTTGGGCGCACGCCTAAGGTGGCATGCACCCTCCTCCTTGCCAGGTTTTGATAGAAGGACAGGCCTCCACCAGCTCTCCAATAAGTGCATGACACGTGGATAGAAGTTAAAGTGTCAATGGTCAACATTTGACCAGTCAAAGGTAGACTTTTGACCAAAGTCAAAGAACAAAAAATGGCAGGTGACCAAAAATGGCAGGTAATGTCTTACAAAATAAGACAACCTTTTCTGACTTGGACAACCTTCAGTCAGACCATATGAAGGCCTCTGATTGAGCACAAACTCCTTTGGCTCAGTCAGGACAACTTATTTATGATAGCAAAAGAAGAACGTTAGGTTCAATCGAGTGCTAGCACGATTTTCTTGAACCTAATTGAATCTCATTCAGATCAATTGAACTAGATCAGTTCAATTGATGATCACCAGATTCAAACCCTTATTTGTGTGACCCAGTTAGGTTCAGTTCTGTATGGTAATGGGATATGTCATGATCTCTATCATCGACATCATCGAAACTCCTTTCGATGGATCAGAACTCTTCTGATTCGAACAGCTAGAATGATCGATCATCTAAATCATTCTAATTGCTCCCAAAATCCACCAGTGACACCTAGCAGTATATGGTGGCAACCCATCAGAGCTGAATGCGAACCTCTTGGTGCAGCTACCTGTGTGATTAAGTTCTTCTATCTTGAGCCCCGATCAGATTAGGGTTAAGGTAAACTCGTCAAACCCTAGTTTCTGTCATATGATGTAATCATTCGATTCAAGTCCAATGTGAAAAATCTAAATAGAAACTCTTTCTATTATTTCACTCTGCCATGGCCATGGGCTTTTGGACTTGATTCTCATGATCATCATAGGGCTGCTCCTCTACCACCGAGGTAGATAGATTCCATCTTGATGCAATCCAGTTCCTACAATGAACATGCTATAGCCAACATACACCTCAGGATTCCATATGGCTAGGAGACCGAGTAATGGTGTAGTCAAACTATAACACCCTCAAGGTGAACTGCCGATGCACCTCAGGTCAAAGAACCAGACACACTACTGCAGCATCGAGTCAGTCATTGACGAGAAGGTAGACTCCCTAATGACTACTCGAGGTGGTCACGCTCAGTGCCCTCGTTCTCTAACGAGTACCTGTACTCTCGCTCCGGTGTCTCCACACCGTAGACTCAAGACTCATCTACTAAAGAGAAGCGATTGTACACCAACCTTCCAGATCAATCACCATCCTCGTGATGATCCTATGGTCGGAAGCATTTTATGAGTTAATAATGATTATTCATGTCTTAAATTTTCAACTCTTGAAAATATGAATTATCATTACCATTAACTCAAAGGATGTATCACAGACACTAAATACACATATGTGATAGAAAATAATCCATTTTATTTAATATTAGTCAAAATTATAATTTTGCCCCTAGAAGTGTATTACAAGTGTCAGCCAATTCTGGCTTCTAGGGCACATATATCTAACAATCTCCCACTTGTCCTAAAGCCAATTGGCTACAAGTCTAAGTCCCATCTTCTCAAGGTGGGCTTCGATCTTCTTACTGGCCCAACGGCTTTGTAAGTGGGTCTGCCACATTATCTGCGGAGTTGACTCTCTTGACCTCGACGTAACCCTTCTCGAGGTAATCGCGGATGAGATGGTATCGCCGCTCAATGTGCTTGGATTTCTGGTGAGACCTCGGCTCCTTAGCAAGGGCTATGGCACCATTAGTTGTCGCAGTATAGAGGAATGGCATCTGATGGCATTACTCCTATTTCTGCAGCAAACTTCTTATACCAGAATGCTTCCTTCGCAGCCTCTGATGTGCAGCGATATATTCTGCTTCCATGGTGGAATCTGCTATCATGGTTTGCTTGGAACTCTTCCAGCTGACAGCACCACCATTGCACACAAACAGACTCCCAGATGTCGACTTTCGATCATCTATATCGGACATGAAATCCGAGTCTGTGTATCCCTGGAACTTGGAGTTCTCCGTTACCAAAGACCAACATCATATCCTTAGTTCTTCTCAAGTACTTAAGGATACATTTCACAGAAGTCCAGTGTTCTTCACCTGGATTTGACTGATATCTGCTTGTGACACTCACAGCATGGGCTATATCAGGTCGTGTACATAGCATGGCATACATGAGGCTCCCTATTGCAGAAGCATAAGGGATCTTGCTCATGCGTTCTATTTCCTCAGGTGTGCTAGGGCACATCTTCTTGGAAAGATGAATACCATGTCTGAAGGGTATTAATCCCCTCTTAGAGTTTTCCATACTAAACCTCTTTAGTACTTTCTCTATGTACATCTTCTGTGAAAGTCCTAGCATCCTATTCGGTCTATCCCTATAGACCTTAATTCCTAGAATAAAGGATGCTTCACCTAGGTCTTTCATGGAGAATTCCTTGGACAACCATAATTTGACTGTTGTCATCATGGGAACATCATTCCCAATAAGGAGGATGTCATCCACGTACAATACGAGGAAGACAACAGCGCTCCCACTGACCTTTTTGAAAACACACGTTTCTCTTCATTTTTGATGAAACCAAACTTTTTGATCACATCATTGAAATGAGTGTTCCAGCTCCGAGATGCTTGCTTAAGTCCATATATGGACCTTTGCAGCTTGCAAACCTTGTGATCAGTATCACTGGATGTGAAACCTAGCGGCTGTTCCATATAGATATCTTCCTCAAGATATCCATTTAAGAATGCCGTTTTCACGTCCATTTGCCATATTTCATAATCGAAATAGGCTGCAACGGCAAGCAATGTGCGGATGGATTTTAGCATAGCCACTGGGAAAAGGTATCCTGATAGTCAATGCCTTCGCGTTGACTATAACCTTTTGCCACTAGTCTAGCCTTGAATGTCTCCACATTTTTCCATCTATGCACCAATCTTTCTCTTGAAGATCCATTTACACCCAATAGGTACTATACCTTCTGGTGGATCTACCAAGGTCCAGACTTGGTTTGAGTGCATCGAGTCAATTTCTGACTGCATTGCCTCTAGCCATTTCTCGGAGTCGATATCTGATATCGCCTCGTTGTAGGTTTTGGGATCATCACCATGAGCACCATTACCTACGAGGAACATTTTCTCTACTTTTCTCTGAAATAATACCTAAGTATCTTTCAGGGGGATGGGAAAACTCTTTCCGATCTACGAGGTGGAGGAGGTAGTGTTCTTATTGGCTCAACCTGATTTGGTTCCAATTGGTCCTTAGCTCGTTGTACTTGTGAGACTTTCTCATCAAGCTTAATCTTGCTTTCCAATGCCGCTATCTTGAATAAACTATTTTTCAAGAAAGATGGCATGTCGACTCACAATCACATTGTGGTCTTCTGGAATGTAGAAATAGTATCCTAATGACTCTTTAGGATATCCTATGAATCGAGCTCTGAAGGACCTAAACTCTAACTTGTCCGCTTGTTGTCTTTTGACATGAGCCGGACAACCCCAAATTCTGAGATGACTCAGACTTGGTTTCTTACCGTGCCATATCTCATACGGTGTGGTAGGAACGGATTTTAGAGGGAACCCTATTCAGTAGATAAATTGAAGTTAACAATGAGTGTCCCCAAAGAAAATCAGGGAAGGTCTGTGAAGCTCATCATGGATCGAACCATATCCAATAGGATCCGATTTCTCCGTTCTGAAATCCCGTTGAGTTGAGGTGTTCCTGGTGGAGTCCATTGAGAGACTATGCCATTTTCCTTTAGATAGTCTAGGAATTTTTCGGCTAAGGTATTCACCTCCTCGATCTGATCGAAGAACCTTAATGGATTTTTCAGTTTATTTTTCTACTTCATGTCTGAATTCTTTGAACTTTTCAAAAGCTTCAGACTTATGTCTCATAAGATACACATACCCATACCTAGACAGATCATCGGTAAAGGTAATGAAGTAGACAAAATTGCCTCTAGCCGGCACATCAAATGGGCCGCACACATCAGTATGTACTAGGGCAAGGAGATCTGTGGCCCTCTCCCCATGTCCAACAAAAGGGAGTTTAGTCATTTTGCCTTGAAGACAAGGATTCACAAGTTGGATATGACTCGGAAGTCAATGGACTCAATAGCCCATTTTTCTCCAATTTGTTGATCCTATCTTCTGCTATATGACCTAATCTTAGGTGCCATAGATATCTATCGTTTGGACTATCCCTAGGTCATTTGGCATTCACATTTTGCTCGATAGTTAGAATAGGTACATCAATATGTAGCTGATAAAGACCATTAATAAGGAAATCATTTGCAATTTTATTTCTTTCATAAAGAATGTTACAATGGTCCTTAAAGAAGGTAATCACATAGCCTTCTGGTGCTAAGCATGAAACAGAAATCAAATTCCTGCTAGCTGCAGGCACATAATAACAGTCTTTCAAAACTAAGTCTAAACCAGATGGTAATCGAAGAGGATATGTTCCCACGGCTACTGCAGCAACTCTTGCTCCATTACCGATGCGTAGGATCATGTCTCCATCCCTCAGCCTCCTGCTATCCTCAAGACCCTGCATGGAAGTGCACAGATGAGCACTAGAACCAGAGTCAAGCACCCAACTGGATGCAGAAGAAACCGTAAGGTTAGACTCAATAACGAGCATACCTCCAGAAGGACCTTCCTTCTTGTTCTTCAGGGATGGCCAGGTAAGTAGGGCAGTTTCACTTCCAATGGCCGTCGCTGTTGCAATGGAAATACTTTCCTTTGACATCGGCCTTTTTCTTCGGTTCTGCCTTCTTCTTCTTGTTCCTTTCACCTTTTGCTTTTTCGCAGACTTCTTTTTCTTTCCATAAGACTTTCTTTTGGAAGAAGTCCGTTCCATAGCAAGAACTGAGCCTTTAGAACCTTTCATAGAAAGCTCAGCGGTAACCAGCATATTCATTAATTCGGCCAAAGAATTTTGAAGTTTATGCATGTGGTAATTCATGATGAATTGCCCATATGCATCAGTCAAGGATTGCAGAATAATATCATTCTGCAGGTCCAAGTCTAACTTCACACCGAGCTTCTCAAGCTCTTCCATGTCCTTGATCATTCATCAGACAGTGATCTTGGACTGACTGCCCATCACGCATCTTAGCCTTAAAAAGTCGTTTCGTGACTTGATACTTGGCTGCGCGACTCTGTTCACCAAACATCTCCTGCAGGTGAGCCAACATTTGGCGAGCAGTCCCGATATCTTCATGTTGGCGCTGGAGCTCATCAGACATCGAGCCCAACATGTAATATCTGGCCTTATTATCTTCGTCTATCCATTTTTCCTAGAGATGCTCTCTGTTCAGTGGATGGACGGCTGGTAAGGTGGGAGGGTCCTGGTCCAATACATGGGTTAACTTCTCGGAACCCAAAACAATTTTGTAGTTCCTGAGCCAATCTTTATAATTGGGTCCAGTCAGTCTATGTGTGTCCAGGATACGTGCCAATGGGTTGGACGCAGACATTTTTCTGTAGAGAGTCAAAGATTCTAGTTAGATACTATAATTATGACTTGACCAATTTATTTAGAAATTTTATTTTTAAACAAATTAGCTCCCACTATTTTCTCGGATCCCTACACTCCCTCTGTAGAGATGCGAAAATCTCCACGATTAATGATTTCTAGTGGGTGGTGCGGTCTCACCAACTGACTCATCACCTCACCTAACAGTTATTGGTGATGGGTTAGCCAATGAGTGAACAACTCTTGTTCAATGATTCTCTAATCATGGTGCACCCAAACTTGGATCTCTAATTCATGAATCTCACCGTATCCGAAATATTGATCCACTCCTTAGTTAAGTCAGACCCACCATTTGCATAGACTGGATTCCTAATTGAGTCTCTCACCGTATCCAAAATATTGAGCCCAACTCATCCTCCAGCCCATAGCATCCAATGCCTAATAGACATGGTTGCATCTTTTCGGTGCAACTGAGCCACTGTATCCAGTCGAGAACAATCAACCCCGGGAAGGGCCCGCACATCTACAATGGTGGAAGACCTCAGACTTAATCTTTTCTTAGGGAGAATTGATTCAGGTCTCATTAAACTAGACTTGTCATAGTCATAACAATTATGACTAACCTAGTGGCATGGGTTAGCTCGGATTATTGACCACCTCAGATCAGAACTGTGTCAACAGATATGGCCTAGGTAAGTGAGACCGGTGGAAGGAAATATGCCATTAACTCGTACAAGAACGCATTCAGGTCGAGTAGCTTCCAATTAAAAATCAGTCGGTCGTATGTGCCAAACTTACCTTAGACACCAAATTGTTGAGCCAGAACCAATTGGGTTAGCCTACAATCCAGACTCTAACCTCTGAGCCTAATTAGGTCTTGCTTGATCGTGACTCGATCTTGACCCAGACTTAATCCTATTAGGCTGGTCAATTTAAGCATTGTTGATCCCATCTAACCAACTCTTGATTCGGTTTGATCAACCGCTTAGACCTAATTGAGCTACCCAAGCCCGAACCCAGTATTATGAATATGTCTTAGATCTGAAATTCTCAATTTTAGACCTAATTAACATTCCATAATCTTAATTTTTAATTAAGTAGAGTTCATAAACAAAATATGCACAATAAATTCTAGGGTTTCAGGATCTAGGGTTTTACAGAAAGTAAATTTTGGATTTCTAATTAAGGATGAATGCGCAGCACCCCTACACATCATAAGAACGCCCCATCGGATGGGAAGAGAGGGCCTTTAAACCCTTCTTCATTCTTATGACCGGATGGCCAAGAGGAATGCCTTAATCAAGAACATGCTATACTACAAAATAATTTTAGATCTATATCATATATCTCATATATAAATTAGATCTAATCATGGCATATTTTGCATACATCTCAGATCTGATACCAGTTGAAGGAAAATCCTAATTTCCCAGACCAGGTTCGTTCAGATCTGATCAGATCAAGAGATATATTTTAAAAAAAAAATTCTTTAATCCTAATCAGATTAAGATGTGTCAAATCTGATTATTATTATTTTAAAAATTAAAATAAAATTAAATAAATTAAATCAAATTTAATTTACCTTGAAGTGGGTAATCCTATTACTCGTTGATGATCCTGTAAGCAGCGGAAGGTTCTAGATCAAGCCATGCAAGTACCTGACCTCTACCGATATCCACTCAGGCTGGATCTGGAGATCCTCTTCTTCTCTATCACATCTTCAAAAATTAGATCTAGATCTGATCTGGATGATCTTCAAAACTCCTTTTGAAGATCAGCAGTGCAGCCTTCTAGCTTTCAGTCGCCTTTCTCTCGTCTGGATCGCACCAACCAAGAATCCAAACACTTTGGACGTAGAGAGGAGAGGGAGAAGATGCTTTGGCATGAAGAAGGAGAGGAGAAAAGGCCTTAGGGCATTGAGATCTCAATTAATTCAGATTCCTCCTTGAGTTGGGCGTAGGGTCTTATTTATAGATTAACTGTGATCCAGCTCCTCTTCTTCCCAACCAATCACAACTCTTTGTGAAATCAGATCTAAATCTAATTGATGGGAAGAGAGTCCCCTGAATCTCCTTAGAGGGTGCCTAAGACCAGTCAAAGTTGGTTCTTAGGAGAACTCTAATTGGAATCCAAAAAGGAGATGGAGTCCCTGTCCAATAGGACTCCTAGGCGCCTCCAACTTGGGCACACGCCAAGGGTGGCGTGTGCCCTCCTCCTTGCCAGGTTCTAGCAAGGGGACAGGCCCCCACCAGCTCTCCAATAGGTGCATGACACATGGATAGAAGTCAAAGTATCAATGGTCAATATTTGACCAGTCAAAGGTAGACTTTTGACCAAAGTCAAAGAATAAGAAATGGCAGGTGACCAAAAATGGCAGGTAATGTCTTACAAAATAAGACAACCTTTTCTGACTTGGACAACCTCCAGTCAGACCATATGAAGGCCTCTGATTGAGCACAAACTCCTTTGGCTCAGTCAGGACAACTTATTTATGATAGCAAAAGAAAAACGTTAGGTTCAATCGAGTGCTAGCATGATTTCTTTGAACCTAATTGAATCTCATTCAGATCAATTGAACTGGATCAGTTCAATTGATGATCACCAGATTCAAACCCTTGTTTGTGTGACCCAGTTAGGTTCAGTTCTGTATGGTAATGGGATATGTCATGATCTCTATCATCGACATCATCGAAACTCCTTTCGATGGATCAGAACTCTTCTGATTCGAACAGCTAGAATGATCGATCATCTAAATCATTCTAATTGCTCCCAAAATCCACCAGTGACACCTAGCAGTATATGGTGGCAACCCATCAGAGCTGAATGCGAACCTCTTGGTGCAGCTACCTGTGTGATTAAGTTCTTCTATCTTGAGCCCCGATCAGATTAGGGTTAAGGTAAACTCGTCAAACCCTAGTTTCTGTCATATGATGTAATCATTCGATTCAAGTCCAATGTGAAAATCTAAATAGAAACTCTTTCTATTATTTCACTCTACCATGGCCATGGGCTTTAGGACTTGATTCTCATGATCATCATAGGGCTGCTCCTCTACCACCGAGGTAGATAGATTCCATCTTGATGCCATCCAGTTCCTACAATGAACATGCTATAGCCAACATACACCTCAGGGATTCCGTATGGCTAGGAGATCGAGTAATGGTGTAGTCAAACTATAACACCCTCAAGGTGAACTGCCGATGCACCTCAGGTCAAAGAACCAGACACACTACTGCAGCATCGAGTCAGTCATTGACGAGAAGGTAGACTCCCTAATGACTACTCGAGGTGGTCACGCTCAGTGCCCTCGTTCTCTAACGAGTACCTGTACTCTCGCTTCGATGTCTCCACACCGTAGACTCAAGACTCATCTACTAAAGAGAAGCGATTGTACACCAACCTTCCGGATCAATCACCATCCTCATGATGATCCTATGGTCGGGAGCATTTTATGAGTTAATAATGATTATTCATATCTTAAATTTTCAACTCTTGAAAATATGAATTATCATTACCATTAACTCAAAGGATGTATCACAGACACTAAATACACATATGTGATAGAAAATAATCCATTTTATTAATATTAGTCAAAATTATAATTTTGCCCCTAGAAGTGTATTACAAGTGTCAGCCAATTTTGGCTTCTAGGGCACATATATCTAACAATTAGATCAGTGACAGATACTTACTCAAGAAAATAGATCGATCACTAAGTACATCATGAGATTTGATGAGTACCTCATGAGATATGGAGTAACTGAAGATAGGATTGTTATCTTGTCTAGATTTAGAGCTGGATTATGAGAGGATATCCAGCGTAAACTCTTTTTGCGAGAGGTAACCATATTAGAACAAGCTTACCAACTTGCTATAGACTTTGAGAGATTCTCTAGGTATTTAACTATCCGTCATCTTGAACCTAGCTAAATAACTTCTTCTGGATCGAGATCCAATACTAACCAGGCTCCTAGTAATGGACCTCCACATACAAATCCTATTGTGAGAAAAGAAGATTAAAAAAAGGAGTTGTAGGAGAGTTATCTAAGAAAAGTAGTTCTCGATCCCATTATTTCAAGTGCTATGGTTATGGTCATTTTGCTGCACAATATCCTAATCAATCTTTATTTATGGAAGAATTAGAAGAGGAAACTCTAGAAAATATTGAAGAGAAAGTTTGTGAAGTTGATCCAGACTTAGCTGAGCAGTTTGAGAGCACTGAGGACATCCTAAGTTTTGTTGCACTAAAGTCAGACCTTAGGCTTGGAGTTGTTAGGTATGTTCTAGCATAGACTAAGGAGAGTGAAGACTAGCGTAAGACCTCTATTTTTCATACCTTCATAAAATTTAGCAATAAAATTTGTAAGATGATCATAGATAGCGGTAGCTGTCAACGCCATCTCCACCGACATAATTAAGCGATTAAGATTAGCTCCTATAGATCATCCCAGCCCATACCATATGTCTTGGATAGATTTCTCTTCTATTTCTATTAAACTTAGATGCCGTGTTCCCATCCAGCTCCATTTTTATCAGAATCATGTTTGGTGCGATATCTTATCCATGAAAGTCGAGAGTATCATATTAGGTCGGCCTTGGTTATTTGACAATGATGTTATGATTTATGGCCAAACCAACTTCTGTAGTTTCACTCATAAGGATAAGAAGATCACGATCAATCCTTCTGCACTTAAGCCTACCAATAGAAAGATAGGCGATGGACCAAAAAAAAATATCAAAAAAAAGCCTCCATCTGATATGTGCTAAAGAATTAGAGATGACTATGAGTAATGGATCACCAGTTTGGATGCTTGCTACGAGAGAAGTTCGTGAGGACCCTAAGATAGATCATTCCAAGGAAGTTGTCAGCCTTCTTAGTGAATTTCATAATATCTTTTCTGAGGATCTCCCAGATCACTTACCATCCATGAGAAACATTCAGCATACCATTGATTTGGTACTTGGATCTATCCTATCCAATTTGCCCCATTATAGGTTGAACCCCACTAAGCATGCTGAGCTGCAAAGGCAGGTTGGAGAGTTGATGAAAAAGAAATTTGTGAGAGAAAGTTTAAGTCCTTGTGCGGTTCTTGCACTATTGACTTCAAAGAAGGATGGTACATGGAGGATGTGCATAGATAGCCATGCCATTAATAAGATCATCATTAAGTATCGTTTCTCCATCCCTAGGTTAGATAACATGCTAGATATTGTGGCTGGAGCTACTATTTTCTCTAAGATTAATCTCAAAAGTGGTTACCATCAAGTAAGAATTAGATCGAAAGATGAGTGAAAAACTGCTTTTAAGATGAAAGATAGTTTATATGAATGGATGGTGATGCCATTTGGATTATCCAATGTCCCTTGTACTTTCATGAGATTGATGACCTAAGTATTATGACTGTTTATAGGAGAGTTTGTGGTTATGTACTTTGATGATATTTTGATCTATAGTCAAATTAGGAAGGACCGTTTAGATCATCTCCAAAAAGTATGCCAAGTTCTTAGAGTAGAAAGCCTGTATGCCAATCCTAAGAAATGTGCTTTCATAACAGACCATATCATCTTCTTAGGTTTTATTGTTACCCCTGATGGTGTGTTTGCCGATCCTGAAAAGATTAGAGCAATAGTTGAGTGGTCGGTACCCAAGAGTGTGCATGATGTATGGAGTTTTCATAGATTAGCAATTTTTTATCACAAGTTCATAAAATAATTTAGCACCATAGCTGCTCTCATCACTAACTGCATTAGAAAGAGAGATTTTGAATGGACTAAAGTAGCTAATAGAGCCTTCTTAGACATTAAAGATAAAATGACCTACACCCCAGTCTTACGTCTACCTAATTTTTTCAAAGTTTTTGAAGTAGCATGTGATGCATCAAGAGTTGGGATTGATGGTGTCCTTAGTCAAAAAGGTCATCCGGTAGCATACTTTAGCGAGAAACTTAATGATTCTAAACTAAAGTATTCTACCTACGATAAGGAGTTTTATGCGGTAGTCCAAGCCTTAAGATACTGGAGACATTACCTACTACCGTAAGAATTTATTTTATACTCAGATCATGAAGCTCTTCGATTCCTGAATTTCTAAAAGAAATTGAATCATAGACATGGTTGGTGGGTCGAGCTTTTGCAAGCCTATACTTTTGTTTTGAAATACCATATGGGTGTAGAGAATCACGCTGCTGATGCCTTGAGTTGTCATCATACTTTGTTATCCACCGTTAGTGTAAAGGTTATTAATTTTGAAAAGATTAAAAATGATGATGAGGAGTGTCCAGATTTTGGTGGTATACTTATCACTTTAGGAAAAGGACTATCTAGAGAATAAGTGAATATATCCTTCAGGATGATTACTTGTTTAGAGAAGCTAGGCTGTGTATTTCCCGTACATCTTTAATAGATTTTCTAGTTTGGGAATTATACGTTGGAGGATTAGCTGGATACTTTGGTAGGAATAAAATCATAGAGTTGGTAGAAGTTCAGTTTTTTTGGCCAAGCCTGAAAAGAGATGTCGCTCAAATTATTGTTCAGTATAGAACGTGTGTCGTAGCCAAGCAGAAAAAATAGAACACTGGCCTATACACACCCTTGCCTATTCCAGACTATCTTTGGCAAGATGTTAGCATGGATTTTGTTTTAGGCTTACTAAGATAGTCAGAAAGCATGATTCTGTTCTAGTGGTTGTAGATAGGTTTTCAAAAATGACCCATTTTTTGTCCTGTTGCCAAACGTCTAATGCTTCGAAAGTTGCAAGAATATACTTTGATGAGATTATTAAATTGCATGGATTGCCCAAAACCATTGTGTCTGATAGGGATGTTAGATTCATGAGCTACTTTTAGAAAATTCTATGGCACCTTCTAGGCACAAAATTAAAATTTTCTTTTGTCTTTCACTCGCAAATAGATGGTCAAACTGAAGTGGTCAATAGGAGTCTTGAAAATTTATTGCATTGCTTGATTGGAGAACATATGGATAACTAGGATCTTTCATTGCCCTGAGCTGAATTTGCATATAATAGCTCTGTTAATAAGTCCATTGGCATGAGTCCTTTTGAAGTAGTTCATGGATATCAACCTAGAAAATCAATAGGCCTTATCTCATTGCCCATGCATGCTAGAATTTCCGAATCTGTAGAGTCATTTGCACAACATATCAAAAGTTTACATAAAGAGATCAATAAAAAAATAGTATTAGTAATAAAGTTTATAAACAGAATGCAGATTCTCATCGATGTACCCAAGAGTTTGCGGAAGGAGACTATGTGATAGTTCCAATAAGGCCTGAACGATTCCCACCAGGAACCATCAAGAAGTTACATGCTCGAGGAGCAGGTCCATTTAAGATTTTAAAGAAGATCAGACCGAATGCGTATGTTATGGACTTACCTTTTGATTTTGGGATTAGCTTTACTTTTAACGTTGCAGATCTCGTCGCCTATAAAGAGCTAACTTGGATACCTAGTGAGTCATTTGAGCCTTAACCAACCTTTAAGAGAGAGCCTATTCTTGAATGTCCACCAGCCAAAATGTCAAAGCATATCTTAAGTCACCAGCAGTTCATCTCCATAAGTCGAGGCTATCAGCGGGACTAGTAGATGATGAGGTCGATCTTGAGTTCGGATACTAAATCACTCTCGAGAGAGCTGCAGTGTATTGATCCCAATTTGCTTAGCTTTCAATCAAAGTGGAATCGACTCCCACTTGATAGGGTCGAGTTCTTCCCACCTCGAGAGAATTGGGTCAGACACCAGAGCCACCAAAGTTGGCGACATTTTTAGATTCAATTTGGATTGAAGAAGCCATTATCAAAAACTCTACTTATATTAGTTTCAGTCCTTGTGATTTAGTCATTAGTTCTTTTGATGCATTTAGTTTTGGATTATAGGACCATACTTGAGTTTATTTGATGAGCTTCTTGAAAGAACATCATAAAAAAGCAACTTGGCCACGTCATCTTGGAAGCCACACCCTCCACACACCCAAGGAGGAAATACACACGCCAGCAATGTTGCCATGCCAAGGACTCACGCAATTGTGCCTAGCATTCAAGCTCACATGAGTTTCTTTCTTTCCTACGGATTCCTAGAGTTCTGATTTCTACTTATTTTGTTAAAGAAATTCTTTTTATGATTCATAAAGATAGATATGATATATATTGTCATTTGAAAACCATACATAATATTTTCTTTTTTATTGAAGTTGACTTTTCTGTTAAGAGAAAATAGGATTCCTTAAAGAAATAGGACCCCTAGGATCCTTATATCAAATCATGTTCTTTCATGAAGGAGACAATGAAGTTGAATGATTTTACCATAATAGTGTGTCCAATCGCTCTGCATAGGAGAGGTGTGCAGATCTAAAATTGGCTCCACTGAGGGGAGGGTGTGAGGTCCACTTTTTCCTATTCTCTAAATCATTCATCTTCTTGAGATCTAGTGTTTCTACGGATTTCCTGATCATCTTCACCTATTACCTCACGAATCCTATCTACCAAAGAAAATCTATCTCCAAATTTTTATCTATCATGCAGAGAGAGAAAGAGTGATCTATTATTCTACAGTATTAAAACTTGACAAGACCTTCATTCCTTCTCAATTGTATCTTTATTTTTTTAACTTATTTTTAGCATCCAATGTTGGTAAAGATTCCAGTTTCTTTATCGATAGATCTACTTGGTTAAAAGATTAAGGCCATATCAGGATAGTTTCTAACTACCACCGATCCAGATTCTTTTTTTTATTTTTTTTATGGGGCTAATTTCTTGCTATCATTCATCCATTTTTTTTTTCTTCCATGTATAATTATTCATGAATATTTAATTTTGCTATTGTTTATTTACTTTATTTTTTCTAGTTGTTTCTGATCTCTAAAATGGCATTCATTCTGCAATCATTTTAGGATTGATCGATATTAAGTCCCATGTCAATATAGTCACGCCTTCTGAGTGGAGTATAGCAACTATACTATTTATCTTTTGAAAAAATAATGTTGCTAGCGATCAGACTGATTTGTATGACAATGTAAGGAAGCTTGGTCTTTTTTTTTTTTGGTTTGTTCCCGCATCAAAAGGAGAGGCCCTCTCAATGCCCCTTTCATCCCCATCTGACCTTATTAGGAACAGGAGAAAAAACCTCATCCAACCCTAGCAGATAAAGGCTAATTATCGAAAATAGGAGAGAACCCATCCTAAACACAATAAAAGACCTTGATTATTTAAGATAGAGGAGCCTGAGAAGCCCTTCAATGAGTTTTTGTTGTAGGAATTAATTGCGTTATCAATAGGAGGGGAAGTCGTCCTAAAGTTAAGGCCAACATGTAGGATTAGGAGAAGACTCGTTTTGATACGGGTCAAAGAGAAAGGGCCCTCTCAATGGCCCTTTGTGTCCTATAGATGTGCATAGGTCTTCTCAAAGAAAAGACCATGCTGTAGATATCTCTCCATCGATCTGAAACAAGGCCAAGCCCGTTCCTTGGCTGTTAGGTGATAAGAGAAGGAGCTTGCCTAACAAAGATAAAGGCCACTGTATCAGGAATAGGAGGAGGACCTCGTTCTTGACATGGTCAAAGAGGAGAGGACCCTCTTAAAAAGCTCTTTCAATGCCCCACTTGATCTTGTTAGATTAGGAGGAGAATCCGCTCCTAACAGGAGTAGACCAACCATGTCAAAAATAGAGAACATCGTTTTGACTACGGATGAAGACTTGATTATTAAGACAGGAGGAGGAAAGAACGCCTTTCAACGATCTTTGTGCTCTATAGACTTGTTAGGAATTAAAAGAGACTTCATCCTACAAATGCAAAGGCCAACTATGTCAAGAATAGGATTGAGGATCTCGTCCCTTGACATGGATCAATGAAAAGAAGCCCTCTCAATAAGCTCTTTTGTGCCTCGCTGATCTTATTAGAAACAAGAGGAGACTCGTTCCCAGCAAGGAATAAGCAATATTCAGGAATAGGAGTTAACCTCATCTGATAGGATGAAAACCTTCATTTATTTAAGATTGAAGGAGGGTAGAGCCTTTTCAATGCCCTTTTATCCCCAATAACTTTGTTAGAATGGAGGAGGACTATTTATTAAAGGCAATTTGTCAATCTTCAAAGAACAGCTGAGCGAGACCTCGTCTTACATGAATCAAAAGAGAGAGTCCTCAATCCCCTTCGTGTCCCCCATGACCTTGTTAGGAATAGGAGAATTCAATCATTTGATCCGATGTGAAATCCTAATAAAAATTTTTCTATTATTTTACACTATCATGGCTATAATTTAGGACTCAATCTCATCTCTTCATAAGACTACTCTCTACAAGCGTTGATATATTCTCATCTTAATGCATATCCAATTATATAATGAGCACGTTATTAGCCAACATACACCTCAGGATTCTATATTGATAGGAGATCCAGTTATGTGTTAGGATAGACGGTCTCTGCGGAACATGGCATCACACACCCAAGATTAGTGTAGGAGAATATGTACCACCTGTTTGCTATGAAAAGATAGTAGACAAATAAATACATCTTACAGGTTCGGCCCAAGTGCTACATCCATGGGACATGCAATGCTTCACTACCAAGAAAAAATAATAGAGAAGATACAATCTCAACTCATCAACTCTCTCTCTCTCTCTCAATCTAGAAGCACTCATCCATACAATTTCTCATATAATCTCAAGAAGATCTTCCCCCATAGATCTACTAGGTCCAGGAATCTCTCACATCCTGGACACTCTGTGATCCTCTAACCTCTACCATCTCAAGCCCTAACCTCTGTTCTTAGGCAACCCCATCATTTCAAGATACTTCCGACTTTCTTGATGCTCTTGGTGCATCCTGAGAAGCTCCCGGTACTCTCTGCTGAGATACCCTCCTCGACTGCTGCATCGTCGAGCCTCCTCAATCTTCGTGCCTTTAGGAAGGCACTACGGCAGCACTTCAATGCTTCCTACCTTGTCTCTGCACCATCTGAGAGGTTTTTTGAAAACTCTCTTTTCTTCTTAAGTCATCAAGTCTTCTTATAAGCTCTAATCATTCAAATAGCCATCCGATTAGCTCCCGCATGCTCTTCTGACCGCTGATACACAATAAAGCTCCATAGACCCATGAATAGACTTGATCTATGAGTTAGGATTAGATACCCATCAAAAGGCTTCCACTCATGTGCTGTTGCAGCTTTTTTCACATCGTGCCTGTTGCCATCATCGAGCTGGCTCCATTAGAAGTCAAGCTGGCTCGACACATCTCATCCGAGCACTGATTTTGTTCCGCTGAAGAGCCGACTCGAACCACCTCGAGCCAACTCGATCTCATCCCGAGCTAGCTCGACTACGTATCTGAACCAGCCTGACTGTATATTGGCTGATCTTTCTCATGACTTCTGAATCTCATTTCTGACTTATTATGGATCGAATCTCGAGGTGCCAGATTTCAACATTTTTCATCTGGACTCGATATTCGGCTCCACCTCAAATCTGAAAGCTTCCTGTATGATACCGCCCCCATGTCCTGTGGCTACCGCCTGCTGCTTATGGATCGATAAACATGAGAGTCGAGTCAGACCGCTCAATCCCAAATAGAGTCTCATGCCCGATCCACCTCCACCTGGAGCTCCACCTCATACTAAGCTCCATTTGGCTTCTTCTAGCCCATGAGAGCATCCACCTTGATTATGTCCTTCTTCTAACTTGATCACCACCACAGCAACCCTTGGAGCAACCCGACTCTTCCTGGCTCAGATACCACTGTTAGGATAGATCCGTCAACTATGAAACATGGATCACCCACCCAAGATCACCTGTAGGAGATATGGCACCATATGTTGCTATGGAAAGATAGAAGAGGACAAATAAATACAACCATATATGTGGTTCGATCCAAGTGCCTACATCCAAAGGACATGCGATGCTTCACTATCGAGAAAAAATAACAGAGAAGATACATCTCAACTCATCAACCCTCTCTCTTCAACTCAGAAGACACACCCATACAATGCTTCATAGTTGATCTCAAGAAGCATCACTCTCATAGATCCTATCTAATCCAGAGTCCTGAATCCTGGATATCTATGATCCTCCAGCCTCCTACATTAAGCTCCAGCCTTCTATCTTAGAAAATCCCACCATTTCAGAAACTCCGACTTTCTTGATCTTGGCGCTCCTGAGAACCCCTGGCACTCTCTACTGAGATACCCACTGCTACTGTCCCGTCGAGCCCCTCTCAGTCTCCTGCCTCAAGAGGCATACGACAGCACTCTTAGCGCTCCCTGCTTCATTTCTGCACTGTCTGAGAGGTTTTTTTGAGACTCTCTTTTCTTCTTAGGTCGTCAGGCCTTCTTATTAGTCCTAATCATTTCAATAGTCATCCGATCAGCCCCACCATACTCTCCTGACCGCTGGGATGAGCACAACAGCTCCATAGACCCCATGAATAAATCTGGTCTATGAGTTAGGGGCTATAGACCCCATCAAAAGGCTTCCGCTCGTGTGCCCGTGCGCTGTTCACCATCGTGCATTCGTCTCCATCGAGTGGCTCCATCTCAAAAGCAAGCTGGGCTGACTGTGTCTTCACTGAGCCTTAATTTCTAAATCTGCCTAAGAGAGCCGGCGTCGAATCCACCGCACTGACTCGATCTTCACCTCGAGCTAGGTCTCGACTACATATTCGAACCAGTCCGACTATATGGTTGGCTATCTTTCTCAGTTGCTCCAATTGCTTGTTACATTGTCCCCTTATCATTGGTCGCGGAGTGCCAGATTTCAACATTTTCTATCTTGACGCCTCAAATTCGTTCACTCAAATTGAAAGCTTCCTGTTATTATACCGCCCCATTCCTGTGGCTTACCGCCTTGCCTGCTCATGCAATGAGTAAACATGAGATTCGAGCCAGGCCGCTCGATCCCAAATAGAGCTTCATTTGCCCGATCACCTCAACCTAGAGTCCACCTCATACGAACTTCATCTGGCTTCTTCTTTGCACATGAGAGCATCCACCTTGATTGTGCCCTTCTTCTAATTTGATTAACACCGTAGCAACCCTTGGAACAACCTGACTCCTCCTAGCTCTGATACTACTGTTAGGATAGATCCATCAACTGTGAAACATGGATCATCCGTTCAAGATCACCTATAGGAGATATGGCACCACTTGTTGCTATGGAAAGATAAAAGAAGATAAACAAATATAACCATATACGTGGTTCGACTTAAGTGCCTACATCCACGGGACATGCAATACTTCACTACCGAGAAAGAACAACAGAGAAGATACAATCTCAACTCATCAACCCTATATCTCAATCCAGAAGTACTCACCCATACAATGCTCTCATAGTAATCCCAAGAAGATTCTTCTCATAGATCTATCAATCCATGATCTTTGACATTCCTGGACACTCTATGATCCTCTCAGCCTCTACATCAAGCCCCAGCCTCTATCCTTAGAAAATCCCACCATTTCAAGACACTTTCGACTTTTTTGATGCTCTTGGCATGTCCTGAGAAGCCTCTGGCACTCTCTACTGAGATACCCTCCTTGACTGCTGCATCGTTGAGCCTCTCTCAACCCCCGTGCCTTCAAGAAGGCATTACGGCAGCACTCCAGTGCTCCCTGCCTCTTCTCTATGCCATTTGAGAGGTTTTTCCGAGACTCTCTTTTCTTCTTAGGTCGTTAGGCCTTCTTATTAGTCTTAATCATTCCAACAGCCATTTGATCAGCTCCCGCGTGCTCTCCTGACCGTTAGATAGCACAACAGCTCTATAGACCCCATGAATAAATTCGGTCCATGAGTTAGGGGCTATAGACACCATCAAAAGAATTCCATTCGTGTGATCGTGCGTTGTTTACCATCATGCTGTTCGCCTCCATCAAGCTGGCTCCATCAAGCTGGCTCGACTGTGTCTAACCCGAGCACTAGTTTCTATTCACCTGAGAGAGCCGGCTCGAATCCACCCCGAGCCGGCTCAATCTCATCTCGAGCCGGCTCGACTGCATATCCGAGCTAGCCCGACTGTATGCTAGCTGATCTTTCTCATGGCTTCTGAATCTCGTTCTTGGGTTATCGTGGACCAAATCTTGAGGCGCCAGATTTCAACATTATGGTGTAGTCAAACTATAACACCCTCAAGGTGAACTACCAATACATTTCAGATCAGAGAATTAGACACACAACTGCAGCAATGAGCATATCACTGACGAGAAGAGAGACTTCCTTATGATTGCTCAAAATTGATCATGCTCAGTACTCTTATTCTTAACAAGCACTTATACTTTCGCACCAATATCTATACACCATAGATTCAAAACTTATTTATCTGAAAAAAGTAATCGTACACCAATCTCTTAGATCGATCATCATCATATCTTATGATTGGAAGTAATTTATGAGTTAATTATAATAACACATATTTCAAATTCTGAACTCTTGAGAATGTGTTATCATACCCAATGAAAGATTCACAAACACAATTCAACATAGATATGAATGATAAAATAATTTAGATTTTATTTATAAATCAAAAATTATAAATTATGTCCATAAAAAATTTTATATATATCGACCAATCTGACTTCTAGGATATATATCCGACAAACAAGAGCTTAATGATGAGGATAATCTCTATACTAATTTTCTAAGCCCATAGCATTTATGTTTGAATTATTTTGTTGAGCTCCAAAATCAGATCATCGCTGATTTTGATTATTTTTGGCAAGTTGACAACATTCTCTAATAATATGGCCATCACGATGACAATAATTGCAATGTTGTGTTTAAGAGGACCGGTTAGAATTAGATTTCAATGATGGAGTTGTAGCATTACTGCATCAGTTGGATGAGTTTTCATTATTTGTCTTTGAGTTTCCTCAAACAACAATTCTGCAATAGCTACATCAAGAGTACGAAGAGGGCTACGATGCAATAGGGATGCTCGAACTGACTCAAAATCATCAAGTGCCATCAAAAATTGATTAAGCCTCATATTATCCCTATAAACAAGAAATTGATTTGCATTTTCCATGCACTTCCATTTGGGTTTACACATAGCTAGTTGGTCCCTAAGAGTAGACATCAGAGAATGAAATTTAGTCATAGACTGACCTGGATCTTGTTTCATCTGATGAAGTTTAGTAAGAAGTTGGTATTGGTGGGCTAAATATGTGGATGAGTATCTTTGTGCAAAAAATTCCATAGTTCCTTTGTTGTATCAAACCATCCGAATAAAATATTGATTGAAGTGATTGAAGTGCTGGTGATCCATGCGATAATTTTGAAGTTGTTGCCATCCCTGTCCTCGAGTCGTGTCTGAAAACTACATTAGATTCAATGTCAACCTTCTTCGGTTTGGAATTTTCGCTAGTGACATATCGCTAGAGTTTGTGTCCTTTCAAAAAATCTTACATAACTTTGGGCCCAATGATTGTAATTAGAAGCCTCCAAAATAATTTGAATGGGTTGAGTAACATCCGGCTATGCCATTTTTGAATTCATGGTGAAGAAAAAAGGATTGTGTGGCGGCAAGATGGATGTCGGAGCAATGGAATCTGTTGAAGCAACCTAATTTGAGAGGGAAAAAGAAGGCTACGGTGAAATTGATGGCTCTCATGCCATGAAAATTGGAAGAGAATGAGAACAAGGGATTTTTTGTATTTCATATTTCTCAATGGTACATACGGGGCTATTTATGGCTGTTAAAGTGTCATTTTCGTCCGCTAGAACTTATCCCACAACTATGGTTTTCCCCTTGGTGACATTCACGACCATGGTTGGATGAGGAATTGCGACCACAACTACCAGTAACAAGTGCCGAAGACTCAACATAAGTAGTTTTTTATTTTGAAAGTGGAGCAAAAACTCATTGAAGACAAGAGAAAATAGAATATAGGGAAGGAAAGGAGTCACTACTAAGAATTCGATCACGAATAGAAGCATACTCAAGAAGAAGGGCAGCCAAAAATTAGATCACTTGGAACTCTTCGTGTTGCTGCTTCATTATACTTACATCTATAGTTAATGATTAATAAATATTGAGCTTGTCCCGGTGCCTGTTGAACTTGGTATCAAGTCGGCCAAGAATCCACCAGTATAGCATAGGAAAAATAGTTGCTGAGGTAATTCAAAAACTCTAGATAGATTCTTGAAATGAGAATACATCTCCTTAAGAGCATCCCAAATTTCTTTAGTAGTATTTAGAAATACCATACTCTATATTGTTCAGCAATCAAGTATAAATACGAGTCTTTCTTAAGCCAATCTTTGTACTTCACATCATTAGAAGGAACTGAATCATCAACCAGAATATGAAACTTGCCGTATGTACTAATAAACTTCTTGAATACTCAAGCCCATATAAGGTAGTTTTTACCATTAAGTTTAATGGTAGTAAGACCTTGCAGATGTGAGGAAGGCAGAGATTTAACAGTTGAAGGCATTATTAGAGTAGTATCAGCTATCAAATAGTATGAAGGCAGACAGTCAATGTGGTAGATTCGGTAGTTTAGAATCACGATATATAGGCAGGCATAGAAGACATTTAAATTGATGATAAGTTATAGAATATATTTATATAGTAAGCCACATATCCGATCCCGATATATTGGAAAAGGAGAAAAAAGTGATGCTTTTCCTTAACGACACTCAGTAAAGAAAGTCCCTTTGCATAGAGAACCCTAGGCTTTGATACCATGTAAAGAACAATAGAAAGAGAAAAGGAGAGAGAAAGATTATGTAAAGAAAATGATTGTATTGATTATATTACAACAATATTACAAAAGACTCTATATATAGAATAATAAATGTCTAGATACAATAAAACGTCTACATACAATGAGTTATTGTTCTCTATTCCTTAAAGAGAGAAAGTCTTATAATAAAAAAATTTAATTAGAAAAAAACAGAAATGGAGGAACTATAAATATAAAGAAATAATAAGGAATAACATGTCGAATGACACTCTAACAAGAAACCATGATCATGGGACTGAGTTCCAGGAGATGAAAATGATACTCTAGCAATAGTCATTGTTCCATATCTAAAATAGTAAATAAATCATCTAATGCATATCAAAATAATTTCTAGAGTCATCGAGAATCAAGCCTAACATGAAAACACAATATTACAATCAATCCTAATATGATATTATGGACAAACATGGTAGTACAATATTATAATCAATCCTAATATGACACGAAATGATTTCTAAAATCATCCGAGAATCATGTGTGTCTAACAGTATAAATGACCATCCAAAACCACAAATATATAGTCCTTAGTTTGCAAATATGAAGGCATATTTTTTGCATGTGATGCAAAACGACAGTGATAATGTATGATATTAGTCTCCATATGGTTAGGTTGATTCAATTTCTTTTCTTTTCAAGTGAAAAGAAAAGGCCAAAGTGCAATTTGTCCATTTGAGAGATAACAAAGGCAAAAATGCGTTGAAGCTCCATGGGAATTCTGATATGAGAACCAGGACCAGTTCATGCAGTAGCTTCAATGTGAAGGACAAGAAGAAGACACAGAGACAATGCAATCAAATTTTGTGGTCACACATATTTCTTAATTTTGTACCATCTATCAGCGTTCCGTTTTTCATCTCTAGGATTTATCTATTGCTTTGTAAGTTCTCCTTCTGGGATTTTATTTGTTTTGGGGAAGAAAAAAAATTGTATTTTTGGGCGTAGTCAGTGCTATGAACGAGCATATGATTGATACGACGTCGACCTGAATCCACCCTCCGGGCTCTGTGGATTCATTTCAATGGTTCTCGTGCATCTCCATGCTGAAGGTTGTTGAGGTGATGGTCGAAGTTGCTGCCCAACACTTTGGTGGTGAGGAGGGCAACTGGAATTACCGACGCGCGCGGTGAAATAAGGTTGATGCACCATAGAACAGTTTGCCTTCTTGCAATCTATTTTTATGATCTTTTTCCCTTTAGGATGTTGTGGAGTGGGTATAATTCAAGGCATTATTTGGGCTAGTGGTTTTCCATGATACCGGATACAAGATGCTCTTGCAAGGAGGGGAGTTGGTGAACGTCAATGAGGAGCCTGATGTTGCAACAGTCCATTATGGTGGGATTGGGAATCCTAGAAGGCTAGTCATGGGAAAATTCTTTCTAGACTGCTGTAGGTTCGTGCATATTGCCTGTAGTGATTTGCTCTCGATCAGAGTGAAAAAAAATTTATTTTAGAAAGTATTTTCCCCAGAATATCATGGCCATGCACCCAGGAGTCTCGAAGGATGAGCTATTAATGCATTGAACCGGTTCGGGGAGCGTGCAAAAATGGCCTTGGATCCAGAGATGATGAACAGGCTTCGAGAGGTTTCTGAGTCTCCTGGCGGCGGACTTCTTGAGGCCGCTTATCCATGTTCTGTTTATTAGACGATATGGGATTAGACCCTGGACACCACGGTTAATTTCTCCAGCTGTGGACCTCGCTGGAATGGATATTCTTTCTTATGCTGTAAGCCAAGGTAGTAGAAGAGGAGATAAATTTTTATCAGCTTCCTTGCGATGGGGTGAGAATAGCTTATGTGTCCAAATAAAGATTTATACAAAATCCTTTTTAGTAAGCATATATTCTTGATGCATTATGATTGTACGTATAGGTGCAATTGGCTCAGATCAGATCGAGTCATGAGCGATCCTGATCTAGTCTAATTTGATCGGATTCTAATATTGGACCTAAATCTAATCCAATATAAGATTGCACTAGGTTCATGGATAAAAAATTTATTCTAAATGAGCCACTCAGTTTGGGTTGGATTCATGTATAACTTGACCATAACCGGAAAAATTTGGATCTTATTCGAGTCCAGGTCTATCATCCCAAAATACCACTGCACTCATTTTTTAACCATGTTGATTTATAATCCCATCTACTTCTTTCCACTCAAAATTCTGAGATTCTTTCTAACCATACACCAATGCACATCTACCACCACCATATCTATATCATTAGAACAATTATGTTCAATCTAATTTCAATACTAGTCCAAATGTTATAAATACTATCGGAGGGCATTGACTGTACAATTGCTAACTGAAGTTCTAGTAGATTGACTTCATATTTCAACAATTCAAAACGAGATTTTGATTATTTCTTCATGGTTGCGGTCTTTAAAAGCATTCTGATTTTTGGGTTATGGGTCCGAGTCTGCCCATAATGGGTGGCCCGGTCCATTATTTATTATAAATAAATTAAAATAAAAATGAAGCATGACTATAGAGTCATGTATGGTTTACAAAAGGAAAATAACTTTCCAACCAAGAGAAATATAAAAGTAGAAAAAATCTCTCTCTCTCTCTCTTAATCATTCAATTTTCTGCGAAATTTAAAGAAGGATTTGGATTGTGGAATTGGTCGATTTTCGTTAGTGACTTCACTCGTGAACTAGTAATCACAAGCTGGATTCAGATTCTTTGCACTACAAGAAGTAGGTAGCAAAATTCTTTCATTGATGTCAAAGCTAGAAGGGTTGTTTTTCTATTTAAATATGATTGTGATGGCAATTTGGAATTGATTGATAATTGGAGGCATGAAAACCTATTTTTTTGGAATTTTTCATGCTTCTTGAAGTGCCTAATTTAAGATTATTTTACTCTATTCATATGCTTTCCCATGCATAATTTTATTTTTCAATCTTATAGTTGGCATGATTAACATCTTATTTGCATTATTTAGATGTATATTGAGTAAAATATGGCTTCTTAAAGTTAGGTATTTAATTCTGAAAAACTGAAATCTGCATTTTTTTTAGTTAGCAAGCAGCTTATTTTGGGTCTAATTTTCTTTATGATAATGTTGGCATATATTATGAATTTTATACCATTTTAAAGATGCCATGTCAAGCTTTGATTTAGTATATCATACACTTAATTTTATTTAGGATTGAGAGAGTTATGACTTTTCAAAGTTAACCCATTAATTTAAGGCTTAAACTTATTATGATATGCATGTTTTGGCCTACGAAGCTTATGTCTTTGTAAAATAGACATATAAAGCTTCAACATGATATATGATTTGCATAATTTGGACTAGAAACTAATGAGATATAAGGGTTCAAAGTAGGCCACTTGATAATCAAATTTCTAAATTTTTTCTTCTTTTAGGGAAGAACATGAATAATAGGCCTAGTATACCACATAAACGGACTTGGGACCTTAGAATACCCAAGTTTCAAAAAAAATTGGTAGTGCTATAGGACATTGGTTAGACGGCATGTTTGTGCATGTAAAGTGAAATTCGGCGATGGTTTTTGACACCATAGCCATCTTTGGGATCTAGAAAATTTTTCTCTTAAACAAAATTCTAGAATATTTTCAAAAATTTTAGAAAATATTTTTACTATGTTCTATGCTACATTGGATTGATTAAAATAAGTTTTTAATTATTATTTTATGTATTTTGTATGTACTAACTATTCTAGTATTTGTTATAGAAAAATTATGACCTTATTGAGGACACCTATAGTAGCTATAACTCAAGTACAAAGACAAAGGCTTCAGATGAATCTTGCATCCCTGATAGATGTTGCCATGGATCCCAACATCGGTGAGGATGATATGGATCAACTTTTGAACCATATGGTCTACCTGCATCATAGGATTTAGGATGTTGTATGAATAAGTGGCTTGAAAACTGACTTGGGAGGTAATGCGTAGATCTTTGCATAGCTTGTATCTGCAAGGACTTCTCATCCATATTTAAAAAATTAGAATAGGATATAAGCACTATCGAGTTATGATTCAGAAGTTCATAGTCGAGCATGTGAGGAGGAAAGCTAGATGATCTATTTGTCTATCCACTGAAATGACACTTCATAGTGGGAGGTGTGTTTACTTAGGAATCCCATGGATGTTGAACTTGCACTATACACTTTCTATAGACATGCATGATAGGTTTCTGGACTCAATCTCTATTAAAAGGTTGTTTCCTTAGACGTAGTCGTGTTTTTCCAAAGAACTTATATATCTTGTAAATATTTATTTTAATTCATATGGTTGGATAATTTGTTGGTTTATTATTATTTTTATGCTTTCCCTACTTTACTTATTTTAGTGAATTGGTTAATGTATATATATTTTTTTAGTTAATGTTATGTTAATTTGCTTCCGTTGCATCAATCTGTTTAACCATGTTCAATTTAAGTATTTGTTACCTAAGTGGAAGTCTTTACATAAGAAAATAAATTAATTTAATAAAATATGTAAACATGGATGATGATTGTAAAACTTAGTGACCTTTCGATTACATATTACATGACTAATTATGATAATTTATTGAATTATATAAAGATGATTGTGCTATACTAGATATTAATTAGTACATATATGTCTCTATATGTAGAACCATTTGTAAAAATAGTTATCACTACAAGGAATATAATTGCTGAATTGAATAGTGGAATGAAACTTAAAGGTGACACTATAAGTAGTCTATATGCCATCGCTAATAACCTTGCCATCGTTAATACTGTCACAAAATCCAATCTGAAAAATTCATATCGCTAATTATCATTATTAGCGACAGCAACTATTATCATTGCTAATAACTATTTAGCAACGTCATTAGCGATAAAGATGTCGTTGCTAAAAATTTAAATTTTTATTAATTAAATTAATAAAAAACTATTAGTGATGGCATTTTTATGGCTAATATCATCGCTTATAATATTTATTTTTTATAAAAAATTCAAAAAAACTATTAGCAATGATAATTTTATCGTTAATGTCATCACTAATATTTTTTTTATTTTTTAAATTCTAAAAAATTATTAACGATGGTAATCTACCATCGATAATGTCGTCGTTAATAATTTTTAATTTTTTTAAAAAAAATTATAATTAAATAATTTAAAACCTACTAATAAATAATAATATTTTTTAAATTTTATTAAAAATAAAATAATAACTATTTAATATAAATTATAAATATAAAATTAATTATATTATATTAAATATATAAATTATATAATTTTACATTGAGATATTACTTTACAAGTATCAAAATTATATACAAATCAAAAAAAAATAAATCAGGTAACATCCTCCTCATTCTCCTCCTCCTCATCCTCCGACTCATCTTTAGCAGCTGATGAATGAGAATCGAATATCCCAGCATCCTGAAATGAAAAAAAATAAAATATTATTCATAAGTTTTGATATAGAGGCTTATCTTTCGATACAAAGGCATATTTTTTGATACTCTCCTTCGATTCTTAAACAGATTATTTTTATATATTTCATTCTATGATACAGAACTATAGACACCCCCGGCCCATCAATTGGATGGTTAGATTAAATTTTTAGCTCCTAAATCTCCTTTCCTGACTCAAGCATAGCCTAAATATATGAAGCTTCTAAATATAAAAACTTAAAACAAGTAGAAGAATTTACTAATAGAATTTTTTGATGTGATGGCTGGGACAATAAACCTAGTTGATCACGTAGCCATGGATCCTAAAAAGCCTTCATGACTGCATTGCAAACGACATCCCAAATGCTCTGAGGTTGCTAGCTCAGAAGCATCTGCATGACCTTCTCGACGTAGGCATCGCTTCAAATCTGAGATGTCGAGGTTTGTGAGGATGCTGGAGATGATCGAGCCACTGAAGGATCGAAGCTATGGTCGAATCTTATAACCCGACTCCTACTCACCCCTCCAGTGACCTTGAGCCATCCCTCAAGATCAAGGGTAGGTTGAGTGGATGGATCATTGCCGTACCGTGCAACAACGTATTCCACATAATTCACTACACAGTTCAAAAATACATTAGTTCTACATACATATTAGATCCTATAACAATTTAATAAATATAGTTTGAAATTCTTACTGCGATCTATTGCGACCTAAAATCCAAATAATCACTAGTCCTCCTAGACTGGTATGTGACCTCCCATAACTATAGTTGGCTTAATGGATGATCCAGTTGTCGTGTCTACAATAAGTAAATAATATAATTAAATTAATTAAAGCATTCATATAAGAGTTTTTATAGTTCTAGTAAAGAATTTTAGTATAGATTTCTTACCAATCTATCGACTACAATATATAAAAAAAAAATTAGATAATTTTCTTCTTATCCTCCTGCTCATCTTTAGTAGCTGGTGGATGAGAGCTGGATATCTCAGCATCCTAAAATGAAGAAAAATAAAATCAAGAAGACAACAACCATCTATATAAGTATACAAAAAATAATAGGAACCTGGCACTGTCACAACATAATCATTGGTATCTGAAGAGACAAAAGCTTCAATTGGTGATGAAAACTAGAGATCTGTATGCCAAGATCATGCTGAATAAGCTGCAAGCAAGATAACAATAAAGATAATCTAAGGCTTATATTCATCTTGGTTTTCCTCACAGCCAAATCTAATTCATCACCTCTAAGATAAGATATGTAGGCTATCGCTAATGATAAACAATTATTAAGAAGAAAGTGATCTCCTTCACTAAGATGTACATAATGCCATCTCAATAAATGAATAGGCTTTACAAGCATGGTAGTTCGTAATTCCTGAAAATGAGACTGGCACAGGAAATGGCATAAAGGTGCTAAAATAGCATAATATAAGAAGGTGGTCTTGCTTCCATTATAATTGTAAATGTATTGATAGTGGCATAAGCATAACTGTAATTTAATAAAAAAGAAATATTTTCCATCAACTAAGTTGAGATGTATCATTAGGAATATTGAAAAAGTAACAGCCGCAAGCTTGAGGTATGTGAAGATAGTACAAGTTGAGCCTAATTCTATCAGTACTTTCTTCCTTAGATACTTTATTTGGAATAAAATAAGAGTAGTAATAAGGGCATTGAAAAGCATAATAATAGTAAAAAGTAAGGCACATCCCATTAGTATTCATTTCCATTGATACATCATTTGGGATGAAGTAAAACCAATAGTGAGGGAAAAACCAACTTCCATAAAAAATATTGACTTGAAAAACATCATATGGAAGACAAGTATAATATCCATCGATATTCTGAAGCATATGAGAATAGTATATTGAAATGTAGATTCCATCTATTTTAACATCATATGGGAATATAGCCAAAGTAGGTGCTATAAAATTCATTCTAAAGATAAGGTGATAACCATCCAGACTTAAGAAAAAGCATATGCAATAAGGATCATAGATGTCCAGAGGCATATAACGTGAGCACCATTTTTCAATATAATGAGATAAGAGTGGGGATTTTGTTGATAAGGTAAGAAAAATGAAATCAAGGATTTTTTACTTTCATAGGAGCCGTAGGCTCGGGATGGCGGGGTAGGGCCGTAGGACCGGGGCCATGGATGCAGCAGTAGAAACAAAGGAGCGGGGATGGGGCTGTGGAAGATAGTGTGGGTCGAGGTCATGGGGTCAGGCTGGTGGGGTGGGGCCGTGGGCTGGGGGCAGTGGTTTGGGGACGCAGCCACAAAAATGAAGAAGCAGGAACGAGGCCATGAAAAGGAGGCAGAGGTCGAGGCCACAAGGTCCGACCAACGGGCTGGGGGTGGTGAGGCAGGGACCGTGGGGTCGAGCCGACGACGTCGGAGTTGGCAGGGTCGGGGTGGATGCGGGCATGGAGGGATGTGGGCTTGGGGTTGCGAGGTTAGGCCGGCGGCATCAGGAGCAGCAGAGTCAAGGCAACCACGAGGTCGGGTCGAGGATGTCGGGGCCGGTGGGGTCATGGCACAGGCATGAAGTTAGGCTAGCATCATCGAGACCGGCAAGGGCGGGGTGGTTGCGAGCATGGACGGATGCGAGCTCGAGGTCGAGGGGTCGAGCTAGCACGATCATGGGACTGACGAGGTCAGAGTGGCTGTGGGATGCTGAGGGATGGGGCGGGGAGGGAGGAAAGGAGGGGTGGGGGAGTGAGGAGGGTTTAGGCACCGACAAAAGAAGGAAGAAGGGTGGGAACGAGAAAGGATGAGTGCGAGCGAGTGAAATTTTTTTCCTTCACTGTGGTTTTGAGGTTGCCGTCGCTAATACCATCAATAAAAGCATTAGCGATGGAACACCATCGCTAAAAATAAAAATCCATCGCTAATACTTTTATCAAAAAAAAATTTTTTCATAATTTTTATTAGCGACGGCAAACTTATCGTCACTAATGTCATCAATAAAAAATCCATCATTACTATTTTTTTAAAATTTTTTTCTGAATATGATATAATTTTAAAATTTAAAGTCCATCTTTACTATTCATTATCTAAAAAATTATCATTAGAGTATCATCACAAAAGATCGTCTCGATCTAATAGCCCTAGCTATGTCGATCAATAAAATTTGAATTTGATGATCATGAACGACTGCTTGATGATCTGATAGATAAAGACCATCGATGGATTCGAAAATTTGCAATAATAATCTCGATGATATTTTTAGCATACGATCAAAATTTTATTTCAATCGGACATCACTATCATGATCAATTTAGCATAGGATGGTTTTGCCTATTAAATAAAAAATAAGTGATCAAAAGGTTAAACAGCGTTCGATTAAGATGATTTTTTAGATAAATGATCATTGGTACTACTTTAATTATTGATATGGTGGTGATTCTAAAATTCAAACTATACGTATATGAATCATCCACGTTAAGCAGATCTTACTAAAGCGTAAGTATAATTACTTAAGGACTTCAAGAATAAGTATCAAGAGTCGTATAATTTTGGATCGCTCATATATATATTGCTTGAATTTTACGATCACCGCCGTACAAATGATCAAAGTAGTAGTAAAAATTATTTATCTAAAAAATTATCTTATAATTGAACGTCATTTGGCCTTTTGATCACTTATTTTTTATTTAATAGTCTAAATCATTTCATGCTAAATTGATCATGATAATAATGTTCAATTAAACTAAAATTTTGATAATGTATTACAAATATCACTGAGATCATCGTTGTAAGTTTTTGAATCCATCAATGGTCTCTATCTATTAGATCATCAAACGATCGTTCGTGATCGTCGAAATCAAATTTTATTAATCGACATAGCTAGAGCTATCAGATCGAGATATTTTTTTGTGAAGATACTCTAACGATAATTATTTAGATAATGAATGATGAAGATAAACTTTAAATTTTAAAATTATATCATATTTAGAGAAAAAATTAAAAAAAAATTAAAATTAGCGATGGATTAGTGACGGATTTCTGACTATTAGCGATGGAAAAGGCATCGCTAATAATTTTAAAAAAATATATATATAAATAATTTTAAAAATTATTTTTTAAAATTATTAATATTAACAACACCTTTTTTCATCATTAATAACATAATTCCATTGTTAATAATCCTACAACTAAATTTTTAAAAAATAAAATTATTTTTTATTAGCGACGAAAAAATACCATCGTTAATAATTATCTGCCATCACTAATAATAATAAAATCTAATTAAAAAATAAAATTACCTAATATTAGTTGTAGATATAGCCAATTCGTCACCTCCATCTCGTCACCATTGCGCAACTCTAATGATCTAACCTTGAAATAGATTTTGTGTCAATAGATGGCACTAGAAAGAGGGCCTTTGAGCCTGTTTTATAAGAAAATGAGCATCCAGTAAGAGAAGCTCCATCGCGCTGCTCCAATAATGATAATAACAATGGAATTTAGCATCCATCTTTAAACTCTCCCATCCAGACCTAAACTAGGAGGCTTTGAATGAGTAAAAAATTTTAATCAGAGAAAAAGGTCCAAGCAAGGAAGGAGACCATGACAAAGACGATCTGAATCAGCGAAAATGCTATAGGATCTAGATAAGAAATATAATTATGCAAATCTCTTTTTAGTCATATTGTATTCTTGATTTTTCATCCATTCGCTTGAGTTCTAAATAGAATCAAATATTAGAAAGGAGAGATCTTCATTTACACTATAATATACTGGATAGAATAAAAGCAACCTCTGAAATCCAAAACGAAATAGAGAGACTGACGTCCTGACAGAGAGAAAAAAAATGAAATGGTATTATTAAAAATTAGAGGAGAATGAAGAGAGACTTTCCTGGGTTAGCGGTCACTTTGGCATCCTACTATTATACTTATTATATCTTCATTCGAGAATATGATATTATTTCTATTTGCTGCTCCCATGGATCATAAATTTTACCTATTTGGGTCAAATCGAAGCTATATTTTCTAAGCTAAGGGATGTGCCATTTTCTTAGATACTATTGCAACTATTTATTATTTTTCATACGTTGCTCTGTTAAATAGGATATGTAGGTCCAAAAATTTGGCTACTATCGTGCACCATTTGAATAGTGAATCATCCTCATCAACTAACTAGAAGTTTTATGGTTCTTCTTCAAATATCGTATATTCATATTGATGACTAATATTTAATTACTACATACTACTCATAAGTTGGATTTGTTATTGAAACTCTACATGCTATTAATTTTGTTTGATCTCTTATTACTTCAAGTGGTTTCCACTCGATCGTATTTAATACCAGAATCTTATATGCTTTTAATGTTACTCCAATTCTCACTATATGCAATCGCATTTGGCTCTTCTCTATTTTGACTTTTAGAAGGAAGAAAGAGAGGAGGGAATGATGTCTATAGACTTCTTTCCAGCCCAGGTGACCCAACTAGCTGATGTCCTCGCGCATGCATTTCACCAATCTCCCTCACGATCCTAGGCGGCACAAACTTTAAAAAAAATAAAAAAAAAGAAAAAAAAAAGAAGAAAAAGGAGTTCGGTTCCCTATTTTCAAAAAAAAAAAAGAAAATGGAAAGAGGAGCAAGGTCGGCGACCTTCCCTCTCGCGCCTGACCTTTTCTCTCGTGACCCCGACTGACCTCCATGCATTCAAGCTCCTCCGATCGATTTTCCCTATGATTCTAGGTGAAATCCCAGCACGCCCGCCGACCTTCGAATGACATTCTCCCTCGGGTGACCTCCGATCCAGTGGATCTTCTGTGCCAGTGCGCTCGAGCGACCTCCGGTTCAGTAGATTTTCTGTGCCGACGCACTCGGGCGACCTCCGACAACTCCAGCAGATCTTCAGTCCCAGCTCCCCTGGGCGACCTTCGGTGTGGTGGATCTTTTGCACCCACGCATCCGAGCGACCTTCGATCCGACCGATCTTCTATGCCCGTGTGCTCGGGCGACCTCCAATCTGGCAGATTTTCTGCGTCGACACACCCGAGCAACCTTCGACAACTCCAGCAGATCTTCAGTCCTTGTGCACTCAGATGACCTTCTCCTCCATGCGACCATCGGTCCAGCAGGCTACTCTCCCACCCACGCATCTCTGATTGAGCTCCTCCCGTGTGCTCCTGGATGCATCCTACGGCGGCCTCGGCTAAGGGGTTCTATTTCAAAAAATGGAGAAGAGGATGGGGAGGGGTTGGCATCTACGAGCCTCTTAGTTCATGTGTGTCCGGGCTCCTCTGATCTTCTTGCTCCTAGGCGGAACTCGAATGATCTCTCCTACCTTCTCCTCCCTCACAAACCCGCGGTAGCTCTAGCCTTCTTCCTACATGCCTTTAGCTATAGCCGATCTCCTCTTCTGAGCACAACCCACGGTGACTTCGATGTTCTTCCCTCTCCCACGTGTCTGGGCACGCCCTCCAGTCGAGCAAACCTGCCACAATGGCACTGAAGTCTTTCCTCGCAATCCCGGATGGCACTAATCCCCCTTGTGATCCCAGACAGCATCGAGGTCCTCGGTCACGACTTCAGGCGGTGCTGATCTTCTCCCCACCAAAAAACACAAGAAGGAGAGAAGAAGAAGAAATGGATAAAGAGGAAAGAACAAGCCAGCCGATCGATCCTTTCTCCGATGTGCCTGCACATATCCCGGTGGTGCACCATGGCAGAGCCGAGGTCTGTATGCCTCCAATAAGGCCGAAGTTTCATGCGTTCATTTAATCTTTTTTGAACATCAAATAGCCGAAGCTGACTGGGAGCAACTCCAAAGCCACCCACAAAATGCCACAACCTTGATACATGGTTCTATGAATTTCATCCACTAAAACCAAAACAAATACAAAAAAAAATAGAGAGAAGAAAGAGGAGAAGGAGAAGAAGACAAAATCCAACCTGAACGGGGGTAATCCAAGTCAAATTATCCTAAAACAAAAGCTCAAATCAAGTAATAAGAGGGGGGTCAAATGGAGCCTAAGGTCTCCCAAACGAAGAACTCATGGTAAGAGACTTTTAAGCTTTTGTCCATTAACTTTTCTTTTTCGTAGGGCTATAGGGCACCAAAATCGAGGACCGCACTCAAAGTCAATCAAGACTAAGTTCAAGAAACTAAAGCTAAAGCTGGAGTTAGAATCCAGACCAATCCGAGATCAAGTTCAAGATCCATCCGAGATGCAAGCAAGACAAATCCGAGGCAAAGATCATGCAAGTCCGAGGTCTGCATAGGTTCAAGCTCAAAAGACTGGGGCCAATAGAAGTTCAACCTCAGTAAGCCGAGCTCATAAAAAAAAAATTGAGATAAAAGCCTAAGCTGAGTTGAAGTCAGATTCAAGACCAAGCCAAAAGTAGGATCAAAGATAAGCTGAAGCTAAAATCACAATCAAGCAGAAGCTAAGATCACAACCAAGCCAGAGTCAGAATCATGACTAAGGCCGAACTACCAAGCCCAAAAAAGTTCAAGGCCAAGAAAGCAGACTTGACAAGAACATCAATCAAAGAAGATCCCGTTAACCTAAGATAGGAGGAGGGGAGAGACCCTTTCAACGGTCCTAATATGCCCCCATAGTCCGTTAGGGATAGGAGGAGAACCTCGTTCTAACATGAGCAAAGTCGAAGACCTCATTAATTTAAGATAAAATGAGGGGAGAGGCCTTACCAACGGCCCTAATTGCCCCTATAGCCCATTAGGGACAGGAGGAGAACCTCGTCCTAATGTGACCAAAGTCGAAGGCCTCATTAATTTAAGATAAGATGAGGGGAGAGGCCCTGCCAAGGGTCCTAATATGCTTCTACAGCCCATTAGGGATAGGAGAAGAACCTCGCCCTAACGTGAGCAAAGTCGAAGACCTCATTAATTTAAGACGAGATGAGGGGAGAGGCCCTGCCAACGGCTCTAATGTGCTCCTACAGTCCGTTAGGAATAGGAAGAGAACCTCATCCTAACGTGAGCAAAGTCGAATGCCTCATTAATTTAAGATGAGATGAGGGGAGAGGTCCTGCCAACAGTCCTAATATACTCCTACAGTCCGTTAGGAATAGGAGGAGAACCTCATCCTAATGGGAGGTGGGGACAGGCCCCTTCAATGGCTCAGGTATTTTTCTACGACTATGTTAAGGACAAGAGAAGGACCTCATTCTGACACAGAGAGAAATCCTCCGATTCTTTAAGATAGAAGGATAACCTCATCCTAGCGAGGGTGAAAACCTCCGATTTCTAAACACGAAGCAAAGACCTATAAAAATCCAAACTTCAAATATCAATATTTATAGATGTTGGTACAGAAACTGGTTAACGCCGGATTGAACTGAAGTGGAGGAGGATGAGGTTGCCATCGATGACCTGCAAAATAACGTCCTGTCTGGAGCCGGTGGAGGTGGCTCCGGTAGGACCCTCTGATGCTCAAGTTATCTCTGACCAATAGAAATGGAGTGCTCAGTATGGAGTTCAGCAAAGTTTCAAGGAGGAGAGAAGAGTTTTAGAACTCGGTCTAAGCATATTTGGAGGATCCTTTTTATAGGCGGAGCTTGTTGTAACTGCCTTGATTAATGATTGTCGTAACTGTCCTGATCAATATCGATCGTTATTAACTTGATAAATGCCGATCGTTATTATCGTGTAACCATTTAGTAGTGGGATCGTCTGTAGAAATCCATCGACAGTCTGTAAGAAGTTCGACTTCCATAGAAGTTCGATCACTAAGAAGTTCATCCATTGGAGGAGTCCGCAAGGAGTCTGGCTTTCATAGAAGCCTGACCGCTGAAGGAGTCCGCAAGGAGTTCGACTTCTGTAGAAGCTCGGCTACTAGAGGAGCCGACCGCTGAAGAGTCCGCAAGGAGTCCGACTTTCGTAGAAGCCCAACCGCTGGAGGAGTCCGGCTTTCATAGAAGTCCGATTGCTGGAGGAGCCGACCACTGAAAGAGTCCGCAAGGAATCCGACTTTCGTAGAAGTCTGACCGCTGGAGGAGTTTGCAAGGAGTCCGACTTTCGTAGAAGCTCGACCATTGGAGGAGTCCACAAGGAGCTTGGCCGCTAAGGAGCTCGGCTAAGGCTCGTCTGCTGAAGCTTTCTCGTGACTACCGATTGCATTGTTGGCTGAGCATCTGATTGGACTTCGGTGGGAGCGGGGTTTATCCCCAACAATAGGAATTCGACCTTAGAAGTTAAAGACCTGCAGAAATTCAAACTTCAAATATCAATATTTGTAGGAATCCAATCTTAGAAGATAAAGACCTAGAGAAATCTAAATTTTAAATATCAATATTTGCAGGAATCCAACCTTATAAGATAAAAACTTACAGAAATCCGAACTCCAAATATCAATATTTATAAAAATTTGAGCTTAGAAAGTGGAGGCCTACAGCAATCTGAGCTTAGAATGTTAACACGTGCAAAAATCCGACCTTAGAAGACAGAGGTCAGGAGGAATATAAGCTCAAAAACCCGAGGATAGAATTGAAGACCTTCGAACAATTTTAATAAGAAGCCAGAAGATTCTAAGTCTAAATGAAAAAAAATGACATATCTTCGGCAAGTCCGATTTACTATACTCCCTTCGTCCGAACCAAGGCTCAGACTCGAAAGTACGGAGGCTATTGTTGGAGAATTTTTATGCCAGTCGAAGATATGAGAATATAGACTGATTGAAGGTCTTTGGAAGGCTAAGGCTAAGATCCTATCTCAGGCCGAATAGGAGTTCATCAAGAGATGGAAGTCAGTCGCAATGTAGGTTGATTGAAGGTCTTTGAAAGGCTAAGGCCGAGATTCTATTTCAGGCTGAACTTGAGTTCATCGAGAGATAGAAGCCAAAGTCATGATGAGGGCTGATTGAAGGTCTTCGAAAGGCTGTGGCCGAGGTCCTAAGTCAGGCCGAGCTTGAAGTTACCGAAAGGATGAGCTCCCCCAAGATGAACTCTCCTAGGATGAACTCTACCAAAATGAGCTCCTCCAGGATGAACTCCTTCAAGATGAACTCCTCCGAGACGAACTCCTTCGAGATGAATTCCTCTAAGATGAACTCCTCCAGGATGAACTCCTTCGAGATGAACTCCTCCAGGATGAACTCTCCCAAGATAAACTCCTTTAGGATGAACTCTTTCAAGATGAACACCTTCGGGGTGAACTCCTCTAGGATGAACTCCTCTAAGATGAACTCCTCTAGGATGAACTCCTCGGGGATGAACTCCTTCAGGATGAACTCTTTTGGATTATCAGTTACCGAAAGGATGAGCTCCCCTAAGATGAACTCTCTCAGGATGAACTCTTCTAAGATGAGCTCCTCCAAGATGAACTTTCCCAAGATGAACTCCTCCAGGATGAACTCCTTCAAGATGAACTCCTATGAGATGAACTCCTCCAGGATGAGCTCCTCTAGGATGAGCTCCCCCAAGATGAACTCTCATAGGATGAACTCTCCCAGGATGAGCTTCTTCAGGATGAACTCCCTCAAGATGATCTCCTCCAAGACGAACTCCTTCAAGACAAACTCCTCTGATATGAATTCCTCCGGGATAAACTCCTCTAGGATGAACTCCACCAAGATGAAACTCCTCCAAGATGAATTCTTTTGAGATGAACTCCTTCAAGATGAACTCCTCTGAGACGAACTCCTTTAGGATGAACTTCTCTGGGATGAACTCCTCCAGGATTAACTCCCCCAAGATGAACTCCTCTAGGATGAACTCCACCAAGATGAACTCCTTCAAGATAAACTCCTTCGAGATGAACTCCTCTAGGATGAACTTTTCTAAGATGAACTCCTCCAGGATGAACTCCTTCGAGATAAATTCCTCCGGATGAACTCCTCCGGGATGAACTCATCCAGGATGAACTCCCCCGGGATGAACTTTCCTAAGATGAACTCCTTCAAGATAAACTCTTTCAAGATGAACTCCTCCAAGATGAACTCTTTCGAGACAAACTCCTCCAGGATGAGCTCTCTCAGGATAAACTCCTCAAGGACAAACTCTTTCAGGATGAACTCCCCCAGTATGAGCTCTCTCAGGATGAACTCTCTCAGGATGAGCTCCTCCAGAATGAACTCCTTCGAGACGAACTCCTCTGAAATGAAGTTCTCTAAGATGAACTCCTTCAGGATGAACTCCTCAGGGATGAACTCCCCCAGGATGAACTCCTTCGGATTATCAACTTTCTCCCTACATGCCATAAGGAGACAATACCTGACATGATTCTTGATAATTTTTTAGTGGACAGACAAAATATCTCTGACAACTCACTACTCTTCCATGACTAACAATCCACAATCCATCCTCATAAACTCTGGATCCTTCTATAAAAGAAAAAAAAAGAGAGACCCTATGGTACGCGACTCTTCTCTCTCAAATGCTCATCTTCTTTTCTCTATTAAACGAAAAACTGACTTGAGCATCGAAGGATCCCCGCCGAAACCAACTTTGATCGACGACTTCTCTTATAGGTACAATCGATTTGCTGCCTCCATCTCATCATCGCCGATTTACTGCCATTGTGCAACTCTAGTGATCCGACCTTAAGATAGATTTCTGTGTCAACATTAATGATAGCTAATTATCGTCACTAATATTATCGCTATAACTATAATGACGACATAGCCGTCATCACTACCATCGCTAATAACTATTAGCGATGGCTAAACTTTCATCGTTAAAGCTATCGATAAAAAAGATTATTAATGATGATAATTTTACCGTCACTAATGGTGTCACTAATATCTATTATTAGCAACGATAAAAATATCGTCGCCAATATCTGTCGCTAATACTCTATTTTCTTGTAGTGTGAAAACTATAAAATTTGGCATATGAAAATCTAATATGTCCTAGAAGAGTAAGAGGCTCTTGATATTTTGAACTATATCCTAGATGAACCTGAAGAAGAAAATACAACCAAGTATAGAAGGGACCAAGAGGCTTATGAGGCTTGGAAGAAAAAGAATTTCAAAGCTTGCATTACCTTTTTTAGTAGTATGGAGGATGATGTTATGCATGAATTTCGAAAGTTTAATATTGCTAAGGAGATTTGGAACTCCTTAAAAGTGAAGTTTGGTGGGACTTCTATTATCAAACTTAGACAACTCACTATTCAGTTTGATATCTATAAAAAGTATCCAAATCATAACCTGAGGCAACATCTAAGAGAGATATCCAATATGATTAGTGAGTTAAAGAATGCAGGTCACTTGCTTATTGATAAACAACAGGTTTAGACTGTTATTCAGTCCTTGCCCCATAATTGGAAGCTCATAAAGGTGCACCTTATCCATAATGAGAGTATAAAGATTCTCACTGATGTTGCACATCATTTGAAGCTTGAGGAAGATCGTATTGAGGCATTAAGGCTTAATACTATTGAAATAATCAGTACTGCTATGATATCAATTATTGGCGTATCATCATGGCATCACCTAGCTTTGATACCATGTTATAAAAATTTCTTATCTTTAGCATGGATATGAAGAGATCTTTGACGTTCTCTGAGGTAGCATACCATAGATCATCACCTAGATCTATGCTTGCCTCCCTCCTTGAGCTTAAGGAAGATGCCCCTTTTTCTAGGGCTTCTTCAAGAGCCTAGGGCGGCAACACTAGAGAGAAAAGAGAAGAGAGATTGAGGGAGAAAAGATCTGTATTCACTTCTTCAATGAAAATCTTAATACAACCTATGTATTTATATATCATTAGGTTAGACAAAAAATCCTCTGACTAATCTAATACATGAAAGCACTCACCGAGCCCATGTACACCCATGTCTCTCATGCTCTCATCCTCTGGATCTAAATCTAATTCATACATGAGTTAGCCCCTTAAGACCTCTCAAACTAGACCTTAAAATTTCTAAGATAAGTCCCTATCCTAGCCCCAAACAGATCTTTCGTGTAGCTTTGCCCGCACATTGAGTCGGCTCAATCTCAGCACTAAGTCGGCTAACTTGAGACTGGATCTGCTCAGTTTTAAACTGAGCCAACCCAATTGCATGCCATATCTACGGTCTCGAAATATGCCTTTCTATTTGGTTTGTCCTCTGAGACTTAGCCGACTTAGTCTGAGACTCAGTCGGCTAACCTACAGAAAAGTTTTTTTCTATGATCTTCATGCTTTGGCTTTGGTTCTTTATTCCACCTTGTATCCCAAATCTTCGAAGCACCAACTAAGCTCCTTAAGACCCTCAACACTTGGACCTTAAGCCCGTGGAGGGCTAAACATTGCTTCCATCCTAGAACAACTCCTGTCCTAGCCCTAGGACCATACCTATCCTAGACTCCCTGGAGCCAATACCCTGACTCCTCTCATGACCTCCCAAGGCTTGGGAACCATAATTTAAAAAATTATGTGATGACAAAGAAATAGATATATAGTTAACAATACCAAGCACTCCATAATAAAATAGAGTTGCTGAAAGGAGAAATATGACTCTTTTGAAAATGGTTAGATCCATGATAGCTTAGGCCAAATTACTCATCACTTTTTGGGGTGATGCCTTGTTAACTGTTGCATATATAATCAATCGAGTATCCTCCAAATTGGTTGCATCGATCCCTTATGAATTATAGACCAGAAGAAAATCAGATATTAATTATCTCAAACCTTGGGGTTGTGCTATCTATGTTCATAAGCCAGCTCATCAATATAGCAAATTAGGTCCAAGAGATAAAAAGAGTATATTTATAAGATACTCCGAATATTTAAAAGGGTACATATTCATTGGTGAACAAGGAAGTGGAAGTATAACCAAATTCAAATCTTGGGATGCCACTTTTCTCGAAAATGAATTTTCAAATAAGGGTGAGATAAATTTGGGTCTCTTTTTTTTGCAAAATTGAGGACCAAGATGATTTAATTGTTGCAAATTACTTAATATACATACCTGATAATCAGCCAACAATATCTTATCCAAGTGGGAGCAAGATTAAAAATGATGAAATTGGTTTATCAAAATCACAAATCAGGCATAGTAGTCATGAAAACATTCCCTGATGATGTTTTGAGATTGAAGGTGAATCCTTTATAGTTACGCCACAAGATGAAGATGAGCCTAAAATAATTCGTAAAGCTCTTTTTTGCCCTATGAATAAGTGGTTGAAAGCAATGGAAGAAGAAATGAAGTCAATGAGATCAAATAATATTTAGGAATTGGTTGATCTTTCTAAGAGACGTAAAATGATTGGGAATAAATAGATTCTCAAAACCAAGCATAAGGCAGATGGAACAATTGAAAGGTATAAGATCCACATTATAGCAATGGGGTATAATCAACAAGAGAAAATTGACTATGAAGAGACTTGGTATGTAAATAAGCAAGTTTATGCAATTATGTTAGATCTCTAGAATTGCATTACAGATTGTGTAGATGCTAATGTAATGGCATAACCTTGCTTAATAACAGTATGTAATAATTTTTTCCAGTTTTATGTGTAATGGATGATGTTTCTTTATTAAATTAATATCTATTTGATAATTTTATCATATAAAGCATGCATACAAGTTGAATATTTTTTAATATTTTGTACATATATTGAAATGGTATGTCAGACAAGAGAATAGCCTTCTCACACACGCAATCATCTTTATAATTTTAGTATTATTATAGAGGTAAGATTGGTTTCGAGTATCCTTTATGAATCTAAAGAGCTTAAAATCAAAACGAAATTATCTTAATGATGGGTTAAGATGAGGTCACTATAATAATATAAATTTTTGTGATCAAGGTGAATAAATCCATAATTCATCTTATCTATCTTTATATGCTAGGTGAAAGTTTTGTTAAAATATTTCTAAAAGAAAAAAGTAGAGTTGAGGACTCAAGTTAGATGTTAAGTATATCTGAACTATCATCTATACAGTATTACTTTTATAATGTAAACATACACTTCATAAAAAAAGGAGAATAATATCATAACGTGTATTTCATATCACACATGCATTATGTTAGATATATGCCCTAGAAGCCAGATTGGTCGACACATGAAAAACTTTATTTGAATATATTTTATAATATTGACTTATAAATTAATAAAGTTGGATTTATTTTCATTCACATCTGTGTTTAATATATTTATGAATCATTTATTGAATTAATGGGTATAGTGACACATATTCTCAAAAGTTGAGAATTAAGACATGTGTCATTATAATTAATTCATAAATTACTTTCAATCATAGAATCATCATAGAGATGGTGATTGATCTGGATAGATTGATGCATGTTATTTTCTTTGGATAAATATGCAGATGGTGTGGTGCTCCCAAGCCTTGGGAGGCCACGAGCAGAGCCAGGATGAGGGCTCCAGGGAGGCTAAGACGAGTGTGATCCTAGGGCTAGGATAGGAATTGTCCTAAGGTAGAGATGGCATATAACTTTTCACGGGCTTGAGGTTCAGGTATTGAGGGCCTTAAGGGGCTTGATTGGTGCTTCGAAGATCTAGGACATAAGGTGGAGAAAGAAATCAAAGCCGAAGCTTGAAGGCTATAGAAAATGAATTTTCTATAGGTTAGCTGGCTCAGTCCAAAACTGGATCGGCTAAGTCTCAGAGCATAGGCAAAATAGAGAGCTGCGTGTTCGGGACTGCTGTCACAGCATAGGACTGGGTTGGCTTAGTTTTAGACTGAGTCGATCTAGTAAAACTTAGTCGGCTCAGTGTGCGGGCAGAGTTACACAAGAGTCTATTTTGGGCTAAGATCTGAGTTGATCCTAGGAGTCTTAAGGCCTAGTTTAAGAGGTCTTAAGGGGGCTAATTCATGTATGAATTGGGTTAGTCTAGGAGAGTTTTTGAGCTGGAGTTTATTAGGGTTTATGTGAGAACTCTAGAAAAAATAAACTAGGATATTGTAACTTTTACAATAAGGTTGGAATATAATTGAGCTTTTCTCCCTAACTCTCTTCTCTCTTCTCTCTAGTTCCAATGCCAAAAATCCTAGCTTTTCTCATCTTTGTTAGATCTTCTTCAGTTTGCTAGATTAACACCAAAGTTCACATAAGAGATCGGACCTACGACTGTAGCTCCGAGTAGCCGTAGGAACAACAATTGGTATCAGAGCTCGATTGAGCATAAAGGAGGAAGATGATCGATTTTCAGCAGAGATTAGCAGTGAGATTCAGATCAAAAGGCTTTCTCCAGGCTTCATGAGAAAGGAAGAGATCACAGGGTTGCTATCCACCATCCTTAGTTAAGGTATTTCTCAGATTTACCTGTTTGCTATTATTTGATTTGGATTAATCATGGAGAACAATGGATTGAAGGTAGGATTAGAGAAGTTTGATGGAAAGAGAAGTTTCATAATATGGATGGTAAGAATGGAGGATCTACTGATTTAGATGAGGCTGAATTCGATCTTGAAAGATAGACCGAGGGAGATAATAGATAAGGAGTGGGTGTCCTTGGAGAAAAGAGCATGTGCCACGATTAGGGCTTGTTTGATGAATGAGATTTTGTATGGTGTGTTGGAAGAGAGAACACCCAAGAAATTATGGTCGAGGTTATAATAGTTGTACATGGGAAAGAACATATGTAATAAGTTGATATTGAAGAAGCAACTGTACAGCCTTCGGATGCAAGAGGACGAGGATGTTGCAGGGCATATTCAGCGATTTGACCGGATGAGCATGAACTTGCTCAATATAGGGGTGGATTTAGAAGAGAAGGACAAGAGTCTATTGTTGCTGTGATCGCTATCCGAAAGTTTCGATTCATTGGTGATAATTTTGCTATATGGTAAGGAGACGCTGGTGTACGAGGAGATCGTATCAGTTCTTAGGTCCAACGAGTAACGAAAATGGATGATGAAGAGGAAGGTCTTCCAAGAGAGTCTTATGCTTTCAGAGAAGCATAGGAAAGAAAAGAAGAAGGACAAACAGAGGAACAGCAAGGGGTCCAAGAGATGCTTTAAGTGCGAAGAAGCAGGGCACTTTAAGTGGGAGTGTCCGCTTTAGAAGAAGTGCAAGAAAGGAGAAAGCTCAGATTCCATCAGTAAAGTCATTGAAAGTGAAGATTCAGATGAAATCTTGGTGATCTCAGAGAAGCCCATAGGGTGTGATGTATCTGAGATGGTTTCGAATAGGTCTGCAAAGTGCAGAGGATCCGAAGGGATAGTGATGGTGTTCGAGGTACATCGACAGACCTAGCAGTGCAGCATTGGATGGTTGGCCTTGGAGAACTTAGAGATAGAGTCGACTTCTACGACATCAGGAGGACTTCAGCTCTAGGTGGAGCATTGAACAGAGGTGGCTTCATGGGTGGAGAAAGCTTTGATATGGATTCAAAGTAAAGGGATGTAGAGGGAGGATCTATATCCCAGCACCAGTGTCGGGACTGTACAAATCCAAATGGAGAGGATTGTGCAGAGGGGACAAGGTTAGGTGGAGCATCAGGATATGCGGTGAGTGTCGGTAAAGAAACGTTGCATGATCTCCAGAAAAGTTTAGGATAAATGATGTAGCTACCAAGCAGAAGAATACCTACAACTCCAAAGATGGTGCAGAGAAACAAGTCAAGGACTTCAGCAGTGGAGGCGGTCATTCCGAAGGCCTCAAAGAAAGCTCAGCAGCTAAAGAAGAATGGCAGTGATAAAGTGAGCATGAGGGGCTATTAGGACATGCAGGGATAGTGGGATCGTATAGGAGGATGTTGCCAAGTGTGCCAAGACTTAGGCACACCAAGGTAGAGATTATAGGTGGTGTGGTGCTCCCAAGCCTTAGGAGGCCATGGGCGGAGTCAGAGTGAGGGCTCCGAGGAGGCTAGGATAGGTGTGGTCCTAGGGCTAGGACAGGAGTTGTCCGAGGGTGGAGGTGGCATGTAGCTCTTCATGGGCTTAAGGTTCAGGTATTGAGGGCCTCAAGGGGCTTGGTTGGTGCTTTAGAGATTTAAGATACAAGGTGGAGCAAGAAATCAAAGTCGGAGCTTGAAGGTTGCAGAAAAAAATTTTCTGTAGGTTAGCCGACTCAGTCCAAAACTGAATCGACTAAGTCTCAGAGCATAGGCAAAATAGAGAGCTGTGCATTTGGTACTGCTGGTACGGCATAGGACTAGGCTGGCTCAATTTCAGACTGAGCCGACTTAGTGGAACTTAGCCGGCTCAGTATTGAGATCGAGTCGGCTCAATGCACAGGCAGAGTTACGCAAGAATCTAATTTGGGCTAGGGTCTGAGTTGATCCTAGGGGTCTTAAGGTCTGATTCAAGAGGTCTTAAGGGAGCTAATTCATGTATGAGTTGGGTTAGCCTAGGAGAGTTTTTGAGCTGAGGTTTATTAGGGTTTGTGTGAAAGCTTTAAGGAAAATAAATCAGGATATTGTAACTTTTACAATAAGGTTAGAATATAATTGAGCTTTTCTTCCTAACTCTCTTCTCTCTTCTCTCTGGTTTCAATGCCAAAAATCCTAGCTTCTCTCATCTTTCTTAGATTTTCTTCAGTTTGTTGGATTAACATCCAGGTTCACGCAAGAGATCGGATCTACGGCTGTGGCCCAAGCAGTTGTAGGAACAATAAAATGAGTCTTGAATCTATGGTGTAGAGATACCAGAGTAAAAGTGCAAATGCTTGTTAAAAATAAGGGTACTAAGTATGACCAATCATGAGTAGTCACTAGGATATCTACCTTCTCGTTAGTGACTAACTCAATGCTATGGTAGTATGACTAATTCTCTGACCTAAGGTACATCAATTATTCATCTTGAGAGTGCTGTAGTTTGACTATACTGTAACTCGATCTCCTAGTCATATAGAGCCTTGAAGTGTATGTTGGCCAGACTCATTATAGGAATAGGATGCACGCCAAGATGGGATCTATCAACCTCAGTATATGAGGAGTAGTCCTATATAGATCATAAGACTGAGTCCTAGAGCCTATGACCATGGTAGTATGAAAGATAGAAAGTATTTTATAAGTTTTCACATTCGACTCAAGTCGATTGATTCTAACATATGGCAAGAATTAGGGTTAATGAGTTATTCTTAACCTATGTTATATCGGAACTCATGATAGAGGAACCAAATTATATGATAACTGCACTTAAAGGTTCATCATTCAATTCTATTAGATTGCCACTACATAATGCTAGGCATTACTGGTGGATCATGAGATAAATTAAGAATCATTTCGATGATCGATGATTCTTAACTGGCTGAATTGGAAAGATTCCAATCCATTGAAAGGGGTTCTAATGATATTGATGATAGAGATCACAACATTTCTCACTATAAAAAAAAATTGGATCTATGGGGTTTATACAAACAAAGGTTTTGGTCTAGGATTGCATAATTAGGCTAGTATAGTCTGATTAGGTTAGAACTAATTAAAGTTTTAGCTTTGAATTTAAGAAAACCATGCTAGCACGTGGTTAAACCCATTTTCTCCTACTTGATTTGGGTTCCCTATTGGATAGGGCTCAACCAAATTAAAGCAAGCTCAATTGGGTGCCAAAATTTGGTCCACCCAAATCAAACCAAACCACCTAATTGGATTAGGTTCGAGGGGTGCCAAATGTTGGCCTCCACATGGTTTCTTTGCCATGATGAGAGAGAGAGTGCACGCCCACATGGATGAGATCCATGTGTGTGTCGCCCACTTGGAGATAAGAAGGGGATAAACTCCATCCTCTTACTGATAAGGATAAGAATGAGGAGGTTACATTCATATTCGAATTTGAAGTGTTTGAATTCAAATTGAGAGAGGATTGGTTTGGGTGACAACCACCTTATCCAAGTCCATACCAATCTGATTTTTCTCTTGCTTTTGTGCAACAACATGAGGAGAGAAATCAGATGGGATGGTGCCTTAATAGAGTTTTTCTGTTTTAAGGCATTTGATCTGATCAAATGTTTATAAAGAGCTCCTGTCAAATTGTTTGGTGAGATTAATGATAAGAAGAAAAATCCCAGAGCCCTCCTCTCATATCCATGCCTCCTCTCCTTCTTCTCCTTAATCTCTTATTCTCTCCCACATCCAAAGGTGTTGTGCAGCCCATTTGGTGTTCTTGAGGCATCGAGTTCCATCTAATCTATGTGAAGGAACGAGAAAGCTGCAATCAAGTGCTGATTGAAATTCTACCATAGATCAGATCCAAGGCTGATCTAAGAGTTTGGAAATCCATCTAAGAGTATGTGGATTGAAGATGGAGAAAGCATTCTAGTCCGAGCTCGAGTGGATACCTATAGAGGTCAGGCACATACGCGGATCAACAACGAATTTCACAACTCCACAATCATCGGACTATGGATTTCACTTGCCCGTGCAAGATGATGTGATCATTTATAATCAAATTTAAATTATTTAAATCTCTAAATTTTTCTTAATCTATATGCATGATCGAGATCGGATCTTAATCGAATCGCATGATGGATCGAAATTTTTTTTGAATTTCGATGTATTCTGATCTAATCGATTGGGAATGCGATCATTCCTTCACATTATTTGACTAAAAGGGTAATAGAAGAATAGATCTCTACTTCTTAGTTGTGTGAGACCCCTGAGATTACAAAAAATCTCAAATTGGTATCCTTGACTTTTAACTGTTTCTTGAAATTCTAATTAAATATTAGTTATCTTGGATTATTGCCAATGATCATGAATGATTTGATCTAATAGGGCATATCTGGAGAATAGTTGGATTAGAAATGGAAAGATGCTAGAAAAAAAGGAAGATTATTTTGATGTCACATTTAATTATTTTTGTCGGTCAACCAATTAAGCTTTGTGCATGATTGTGAATACAAAATTATTGTTATAAAAGAGATCAAGAGAGTTTGAAATATGACTAAATGAATCTAGGGTATTACATACTTGCTCTACTTAACGTTTGAGTTGTTATATATATCTAACAGTTGCATAACAATGAGCTCTCGAAATGATAAAGTATGCTGGTTGTATGGCCTATTTTTTTATATAAACTTATGCAGAAAAAAGAGATCATGTTCTCTTAAATGATTATGAGATTAAAGAACCCATTATGTATGAGTGGGAGATGTTGGGTTATGGATGTGGGTCCATCCATAATGGATGGCCCAGTCCATCATTTATTATAAATAAATTAAAATAAAAAAAAAGTGAGATTGTAGAGAATAATTGTCACTAGTAGTTATTTTCATGTACCATTTATAAAAGGAAAATAACTTTCCAATTAAGAGAGAAATATAAAAAGTAGACAAATCTCTCTCTCTCTCTCTTAATTATTCAACTCTCTGCAAAATTTAAAGAATAATTTAGGTTGTGAAATTAATAGATTTTTATTAGTGATTTCGTTTGTAAACTAGTAATCACAAACTAGGTTTGGAATTCCCTGCACCACAAGAGATAGATAGCCATATTCTTTCACCAATTTCTTTTTTTTGAATTATTGTCAGCGAGTACTCCATAATTGCCTAATATCTTCCAATTAAATACTGTCATCTTCTCTAGACTAAGACAATTCTAAATTTTTGTAGCATGAGGAGCTACAAATCCACGTTGATAAATAAAGTTGCAAAAGCAATGAACATTGTAAACACTAGAATCTCCTCATCTTTAATCATTTTTATCCCACCCTCTAGTTGGTTCTTGCGAGCTCAATATGAAGCCTTTATGGAAATATTCATGCAGCTCTTAAATATTTCTAATTCACCTCCAGATTTTCTCCAGATTTTATGATCCATGGGAGAGTAAATTGTTAGAGTATCGAGAGACTACGAGAAGAGAGTGATTTCTGACATCGGGTTTAGGTACTGACAGGTTGAAACTTATGGTATGGACTTGGCTATTCAAGTTCAATATTGAGTTTGGATTAGATCGAGTTATTAAGTATAAAATTTAAATAGATTTATAAAACTAAATGGATTATAGATTTGAATTTAGGGAGCCTAGATTCAACATAAAAAATAAAATAGATCTAATTTTAGAATCTAATTTGACTCTATGAATTCTTAAAAATAAGTTAGATTGGATTTAAATGAATCGGGTCAAATCAGATTATGAATTTCCATCTGTAGTCTTAATTGCATCCAATCTTTTTCAAATTCTAATAGGATCTATTTAATATATCCTATAAAATTTAAGATAAATTTAAAATTTAAAATTAAAATTTGTTAGAGTTTATAATAGATTTAAAATAAATTTAAAATTTAAAATTAAAATTCATAGAGTTTACAATAGATTTAAAATTTATCTCTGAAATATCTACTATTCGAACATGATTATATATTTTATTAAATATTATAAAAAATCTATAATCAAAAGATTTAAACTTCAAATCCTTGAATGTCCTAATATTTTCCTTAACTAGCAAGGAATAGTTTTGTTTTAATTATGAATTATTTGGTGTATTCATATCCTTTAAAATCTTATATATAAATACCAATCCAAAACTGTAGCCATCGTCCGAGCAAGATCGAAGTCCCATCCAATTGAGAAAAATAAAAAAAATAAAAAAAATATAAAAAAATTAATAAAAATAAAAAAATGAAAAAATTTAAAAGATAATTTTTTTTTATATATATTGATCATTTTTATTTTATTTTATATTTTTTTTCATTATATTTTAAATTTTTTTTGAAAATCTATGAGAAAAAAAGAGTATCGATCGGATCCCACTTGAGGTTTTTCTTCAAGTATATGAGATTTTGTGCAAGTTGGGGCAGTGTGAGTTGGTCCAGGTTTTGTGAGCTTAATCTTGATAGAAACATTGATAGTTTATGGGATTTGAAGATTTTTGAGCGGGGGAATTTTTTTTTGGATAAAAATAAAATTTTAATTTATGAAGTTCTATAAATATGGTATGCAGCGGATATATCAATTTTAAATGAGATGGTTTTGGATTTTTTTTTTTTTCGTAATCGGGTTTGGAACGGATTCAGATGGTAAAATTTTAAACGGGTTCGGATACGTGTAGGGTAAATTTTGTGGATACCCTACCCGTTGCCCTCCGTATACGCTACTAAACGAGCAGAGCGGGCGAAGACCGGGGAGGAAGAAAGGGCAAAGCCGCCATGGAGGCCTACAAGCTTTGGGTGCGGAAGAATCGAGAGTTCGTCCATTCTTTGGAATCGTTGGCCAACGTAAGCTCCAACTACTGGTTCTCTTTTCCTTTCTCTTGTCTCGTCGTTTCCCATCCACTCTCCTAACGATTCGTTATTTGGGGACAAAAATTCGCATCTTTTGATCTTTTCTCCTCTCTTTTGCTCACTTGGATGTGGAAAAATCAATGCCCAGGGCATCACATGGCTTCTCCCGGAGCGCTTCTCCAATTCCGAGATTGGTCCCGAAGCAGGTTCTGTGAAATTTCGGTAACACATGCTTCTTTTCGTAATTTTGTAGTAGCTATCGGGAAGCGTTCTGTTTTTCTTCTCTAGGATTTATCTATTGCTTAGGAAGTTCTCTTTCTGGGATTTTATTTGTTTTGGGGAAGCGATTACATGTTAAAGATGCAAAACTGCGGAAAAAAATCGGATTTTGGGAGGCTGGTAATTGAGAATTCTGAGTTCCTGTTACAGTATATGCGTTTTTGGGCGTAGTCAGTGCTATGAACCAGCATATAATTGATACGACGCCGACCCGAATCCACCCTTCGGGCTCTGTGGATTCATTTCCATGGTCGTTGTGCATCTCTATGCTCAAAGATGTTGAGGCGGTGGTCGAAGTTGCTGCCCAATACTTTGCTGGTGAGGAGGGCAAGTGGGATTTCATTGCTGCCACCGAGGCGATGAAGTAAGATTGATGCACCATAGAACAGTTTGCCTTCTTGCATTATATTTTTATGATCTTTTTTCCTTATTAGGGGTGTTGTGGAATTGGTACAATTCAGGGCATTAGTTAGGTTAGCGATTTTCCGTGATAGCGGATACAAGATGCTCTTGCAAGGAGGGGAGTCAGTGAATGTCGACAAGGAGACAGATGTTGCAGGAGTCCATCGTGTTGGGATTGGGAATCCTGGAAGGCCTGTTGGATATCATGGGCCTGGTTATATCCCAGAATATCATGGCTATATACCCAGGAGTCTTGAAGGAAGAGCTATTAATGCATTGAACCGGTTCGGAGAGAATGCAAAAATGGCCTTGGATCCAGAGTTGCTGAACAGGCTTCGAAGGACTTCAGAGCATCCTGGTATTATGCTAACTGTTTTTGCTGATGTTCATGCTATGTATTTGTTTTAGATCTTTTGGAACGTTTTCCGTCTGCAAGCTGGAAGACTATTTTGCATTCTGCTGTTGTTTTTGCAGCATTGCCAGTTAAAAAATTGACACTTTCTAACATTTGGTCCGAGAAGGGGCTTTCTGGTGGACTATTTGTGACAGGGGAGGCGCTTTTTATCTTGAGACCGCTTATATATGTTCTGTTTATTAGAAAATATGGGATTAGATCCTGGACACCTTGGTTAATTTCACTAGCTGTGGACCTTACTGGAATGGGTGTTCTTTCTTATGCTACAAGTCAAGGTAGTAGAAGTGGAGATAAATTTTATCAGCTTTCCTCCTCTGAAAAAGATGAGGTGAGTACAGTTTATGTTTCCGATTAGAGATTTATACCAAATCCTTTTAAGTGAGCATATATTCTTGATGTATTATGAGTGTTTATTTTGACAAAACAAATTTATTCCTTCATTTTGAGATACTTTGAGTAACATTTCCCTATATTTCTCTTTGTTGCTGATGGCTTTACATTATATGGGTTGATTCAGTTGAAAAGAAGAAAGCTGATATGGGCACTTTACATCATGAGAGATCCATTCTTTGCCAAGTACACCAAGTAATGATATGATTTCCTTTTGCTTATTACTAATTTATTTGATATTGCTGGACCTATGTTATACATGTTGTATCCACAGGTACCGGCTTGAGAAGACTGATAAATACTTGAGCCAAGTTCCATTTATTGGGTTCCTTACAGGTAAATCTTGCTGTTACTCCCTGCTTAAGCTATCAGTCCCATCTGTGTTTGCACTTATTGTTGTTTTTTCCATAGCTGAATGGAGTGCTTAATGGGTGAACCTTTCCTTATTTCTGGGTGCAGCTAAACTTATAGAGCTTATAGAGGGTGCTCAAACAAGATACACATACACATCAGGTTCATGAGGAGAATGAACCAAACCCAGGGCTTCCCTGCTGAGACGGTCGTCATTGGTCGATTCTCTTGATATCTTGGCATATGCATTTTGATGAATCAACTTTTATTATTTATGCGGATCAACATATTCATCTGTGTATGTGCCTTCAGCAATTTGTGAGGTAAATTATTATGCATGAGCTGCTTTCTCGAGCCATCTTCAACATGTTCCTAGATGAACATCTGCATTTGAACTCGGCATTTCATTGATGTAATCAAAAGGTGAATATGCAGCACATGAAATAAAAAAATTCATGAGTAAAAAATCCTTATTTAGCATTCAAGAATCGTACAGAGATAGAAGGATGTTGATGGACTCATTTTTTAATTACTATATTGCTTGGCTTGAACAATTTGAACAGATTCTGTACTCATAATACAAAGCCGAATTTTGTGTTGTGAATTTTAAGTTTTTTTTTTTTTTTGTTTTCAATTTTTGGGCATTTCATTTAAGAATACCCGATATAATGTCTTCACAGCAGTGAACTTCTGTTTGCTGGGTATCCATAGCAACATAATTTATGAGCCAGCTTGCTTTGTTTACATGTGCTGGCTTTTGAATCTTTTGTCCCCCATGATGCAAAATTTATGTTATTTCATTTGCTTTGTTTGCTAAAAGTAAATTGTTTCTTGAGGTTATATGATACATGGAAGAACCATCTGACACATTAATGACGCGCTAGCCACTAATTTGAATATGATAACATTGATAATTTACTAGAGAAGCCTGACATGATATAGGATTTTGCACATCTCTGATCTCACAAATGGTGAAAATTCGTTTTGGTGTGATATACTGTCACAAAATTCAACATGAAGTTATGCTTATGTACTTATTTTCATCCTTCTGTGACTAAGTTGTATGGAAGAGTCTTTGTGCTTGTATCCAAGTCACACTAATATGTTTAGTTGCATATATAGCATTGTTAAGTTTAGCATGCTGTGGCACCAAAATATTTTATCATCAGATTTGTTGCCTTCTTCAGTATTACTTGTGTTTTTGGCACCACACATAAAAGTTTAGGATACTATTAATGCAAAATCAGTGGCAGGCCTTCCAAAATGAAGGCCTATTAATCTGATTTAAAATGTCTAAATTGCCTAGGAACCAAAAATCATGTGTTTTCGGAGTATGGATCAAATGGATGACATAAAAGGTACAGAAATAAAGAAAAAAATCTATACTAGCATATAGAGGCAAAAACCTTGTTGGTTCTTTGTCCGTCCCTCTTTTTTCTTTCTTCCTACTAATGCTCTAGTACATTGAAAAAAAAACTCCATCAGATAACCACAGGTAACCCATGACCAACTCTCCCAACTTGCCTTTTGTGCGTTAGCTCTTCCTTTTTTATTTTTTGTGGCTTTAGATGAGTGCAGCCTGCCTTCTTTGACTTCTCCATGTGTGACCCCTTTCACCACCATGGTTTGAGCCTTTTTCCTACTGATTCTCTGATATCTTAAAGAAAATTCCATGTACCATATTTTGATCATAACCAGCTTTGTTTTTGGTCCTTGCCCACAAAGAAAATCAGCTAGTATCAATCTTGTGGTTAGTGTAGGTTGGTTTCACGTTTTGGCCCTCCATCCTAGAGCTTTCTTCCCTTCATTGCATTACACATATTATAAGGAAAAAATAATATCTGTTGTGATAGATTATTGCATGATAAAATAACATTTCTTGTCAAAATTCAAGGTTTCTTTTTTACCATTTTTCCTTCCACTACCACCTGCAATTTTTTTTTTTTTTTATTAAATGTACAGTGGATGGTAACATTGTTATTTTCTATTATTGTCCATTTTTTTTTCTTTTTTGAGCATGCCATAACCACCATTGTAACAATTATTGTTTTAATAGTAGTTAATTTCAAAGCACATATAATGATGCAAATAATGGCCTTTTTAACTGCTTTAATGATGAATAATCTTCTGATAGGGCCCTGCTGTGATGGAATAATGCTGTTATTGAAACATTGAACCCTTTCATATCTTGTTATTTGAAAAAGACTAAAAACAAGGCAGTCAAAAGTGAGGATGCCATGAGGTTCCTTTGATGCCCGCTTTCAATTTTGATCTTGTTTTGATTGAATTAGGTGATTTATATCAATTTGAATTCACCAAAAATTTTAGTGATGATTGCAAGGAAAGAATATGATGATTTAGGAGGAAAAACAAGATTTTATGCTGGTGATGATGAGATAAAGTATGGTGAAACTTTAGATAGAGATTACTATGAACCTCTTCTTTGGATTTGGTTGCACTTGTAGCTATCTTTGATACAGTTTCTTTGCTCCTTAACTAAGAATTTTCATGGTAAATTATGGCTAAAAGATAGCATTTTAGTGGCAAGAATTTGACTGTAGAATGCAGATAATTCTGACTTGCACTGGATCCTCCTTTCTGTGGCTGGTTATATGTCTAGGTTTTGCAGCAAAGGTTCATCCTAGCCAACACATCTGTCTGTATTGATATTGGGCATTCACATAGATCATATAATCATTATCTGGGCACTTATTGTCTTGACTGATATAAGCCACTATATCTTGATATGTAGGTTGGTATGAAATCAAGGCCTATATTTGCTAATCAGTCTTTAAAAAGTCTTAAATTATCTTTACTTAATATTTTCCAAGTCAGTGTTTAAAATGATAGCTAATATCAAGTTTTTATATTAGCCGACATTTTAATATCTCAATCTTACTATAGTGTGGCTGGATTGTGCTTCATCCATTGGGATATGATAGTTTTCTATCAATAGCTATTAGGATAATCCAAATCAGCATTTAAAATGGTAGTTAATGTCAAGTTTGTTATATTAAGCCTACATTTTAATTTCTCAGTTTTACTGTAGTTTGGCTTGATTGTGCTTTGTCCATTGGGATATGATACTTTCCTATCAATTGCTATTAGGATATTCCAACAATGAAGAAAAAGAGAAGGCTGCTACTCTTGGACCCATATATATATATATATGTATATGTATATGTATGTGTATGTATGTGTATGTGTATGTGTATGTATGTGTATGTGTATGTGTATGTATTTATATATATATATATATATATATATATATATATATATATATATGTATAGGGATTGGTTGTTAAAAGTGCTCTGATAAATAGAAGAAAAGAGAATATTGGCCAACTTAACATGATTGGATGTTATCCATCAAAATGCATCCATCAGAGGAATGTATAGACCTAACCTGATGCAAACTATAAGCTTGGTTGGATCAATATTTGGCCTAAGTTAGCCTAAACAGTACCTCTGACTATGTAAGCTTTCTAATTTAGTCTTATTTCTTCATGTTTCATTGCTGTGATCTGATATGTCAACAAAAACAAATAACTGCTGTATGATGATTATTAAACATATCAATAATTATATATTCATTTGCTTTTTTGCTTCTTTTCTTTTCTAGATTTTTGAGAAAAATTTTTTAGCTTTGTTTTGTTTAAAGTATCCCAGTAAAATAAACAAAAACATGTGCCTTTATTCATTAAATTGGTGAAGCAATATTTGAGAGAATCTATGTCCAAATTTTTTCCCAATTTGGTCAACCATACTTGGCCCTTAAGTATAACCTGGGCTGACAATAGTGTTTTCTCTTTTTTAAGAAATTCAATCTAGCGATACAATTTTGCTTGGGTCCCAAAAAGGCATGATATTTAATTTAAACCCTCTTGTGCACATTGCACTTAATTTTCTCCTTTGGTTTTGAATTATAGGAAAGTATAAGTTTAGAGTTGTGGGAAGGGTGATTTCCATCAATGTGTAAACTGGTGGGTGACTGGGCGCCATGCAGAAATGGTCCATCATCTTGTCCAAAAATCATGTATGATTTTGCAAAAATGCATTATTGACTCCATCTAGAGCAGCATAGAAAGATCAATATTAGGAGCCAAGGGATGTCCCTCTTCCTCGATCTCTTTGCTAGGATCTATTCCAACATTCATGGTTCTGCTTGATAGCTGATCCCAGTTCCATGAGAAAAAGTTTAATGGTGGTTTTGTTGTTCCATGTCCACATTCTTGGTCTTCTTAAGATATGCTTTTTCCATGTTTCTTTGGGCTCTTATGCTTTAAATTTGATTTTGTTATGCACATCTTCTGCATCTTTTAAGATTTTGAGGAAAACCTTGCTCCCTTGAAACTCGTTTTGTTTGTTAATATTCAAGAAATGTGATATGAATAGGATATTTATTGGTTCAGAGTTGCTTTATATGATCATTTGCTTGTTTGAATGAATCATTGCCTGTTGAAAATGGAGTCCAATAAGGGGATTGCAGTCTGACACCAGGATTTTTTTAACAACTGTTTTTTAATGTTCATTTTTTTATTGCCTCTATTTAAATCTTACTGAATCTGAAAGATACCTGCTGTTTTTTTTCTTTGTTTTTTTTTTAAAAAAAAACTAGAACAAAAGGCTTGAATGAATTTATTTGTTAACATCTTAGATCATGTCATTCAATTACTAAGTAATTTTTTGAACCAAGTTGCAGATACTCTGGCTTGAAACAAGGAATCTGGGAACTAGGGGGGTGATAGTAATTATATACATACAATATAGGTGCATCTTCAATCAATGGGCTGGACATGCAAAGGTAGAATGCAATTCACATGTGCAGATATATAAATAGTTATAATTTGAATGTTCAGATTAGAGAACAGGAAGACAGCAAAAAATAGAAGGGAATAAGAGAAAAGGACAAAGAAACAACTAAAACTGATAAAACCAATAAGCTACAAAGTCCTTTGTTGCCAATAGCTGCCTAAAGTCATCCAAAATGGGGATCTGCTTTGTTGAATGCTATGGGCTTAGGTCAACAGACCTGCCTGCAATGAATGCAGAATCAGCAGTTTGATAGCCTATATATAGCTGATCTAGATGAGTTGTGTACCTCATCTTTGAATGCAGCCAGGTACCCGGCATCAAGATCATCAGAGGAACCTTGCTCTTAAACCAAGATGGCCAGCTTATGATGGCATAGGTTGAATTAATTTGGTAGTAAGTGTATTTCTTGTCAGTGGATTTAGAATTACCATACTGAGAGGGTGCATGGCCAAGGAGCCTGTACAAATCCTTATGATGAAACATCTTGTCTGGTGACCTTATGAATGTTGTCGGGTCGCATAACCCATCTACTCAACCAAGTTATTCCAATCAAGTTCCACTGAACCATGTAGAGGAGAATATATGAACTAATTACATTGCAAAATTTGGACCACAGCTGCTGTAGAAGCAGCTTTGGACTAACAAATTGTTGGATGTGATGTTTGACCGGATACAATCAAATGATTATTTTGTGCATTTAATGATTAGGAAAGAAGTATCGAATGATGTTGTTGATTGTCTGTATTATGTGGGGTTATCTCCACCATGTTTTCAGTTGAAATAACAAATAAGATGTGAAAGGGGAGAAACAAGGAACAAGATAAGAGAAGGAAAGAAAAGTGGAGAAACATGGAGATAGGATACGATAGAAAGAGAGAAGTGGGCTAACCTTAAGACATTAAGGGAGGCAGGAGATGGTAGCTGTTGTTTCCTTCTGTCTTGTGGTGGTTCTATTGTTGCTCTGTTTCTGGTCAAGAATGAAGTTGAACAACTGAAAATAGGCACGTCCTAGTGTAGTTATTTCTATTATTTCTCAAAAATGAGTTGTTTTATTATTTGAGAAGCAGGAGATGGTAGTTGTTGTTTCCTTGTCTTGGGGTGCTTCTATTGTTTCTTCTGTTTCTGATTAAGAATGAAGTTGAACAACTGACAATAGGCAAACATATCATGGTGTAGTTAATTCTATTATTTCCCAAAAATGAGTTGTTTTATTATTTGGACTTGTTCCCTTACAAGCCGATTTGTGTCTATCTTAGACATAATTATGGTATCATTATATTCTAAAAATTTATTGAGTTCTTGTCCATATTTCTCAGGATATGAAGCAAAGAAACAAAAAAGTAGGGCCTATTTTTAGGCGTTTTTGATAAGCAAAAACCTGCAGCCATATACATTTGAATAGCTAATACATGCCAATACAGGCCACAGGTGTCAAATGTTTGGTTTTCATCATTAAGAAAGAAAGCCATTAACTCTTAAAGACATATAAGCTGACATTGAAAATCCTTGAAATATGATAATTAATATTAGCTTAGTGCCTTATCTTTCTAAGGATTATCATATGTAAAACAAACAATGTTGTTTTTTGGAATTGTTTCACAAAATGGGTGGAGGTGCAGTCTTGTTGGGTTTGGTTAAGATTAACACCAAGCTAGGTCCAGTTGAATGAACAAAATATCCAATTTTAACCCAATGTGACTCAGGAACAAATCAGACAACCTAAGTTTAAACCTAGTCCAACTACAAGACTTCTCAATCCAAGCAATAATTTAGTTTGTGTTTGTTTTATTGGATTCTATCTTAATATAATTTTGATATTATGTTATGCATAACTTTGTCAGGATTTGAGCAGAAAGCTAATCATAGTACCATCAATTTTATTTGAGTGGGTGAAACACAAAACGATTTATGTGAATTTGGTTTGAGGTGTTTTGGTCAAGTGTCAAGACCTTTGGCCCTAGCCTGACCTATTTTGATGTTAGATCTAATATAAGCAACTCAAGTAAACTTATACATGTTCCTCCAGCCTGACCTGATGTACTCTTTGGCTTAGACAGAGCTTCAACTTTAATAACCTGGCCTAGGTTGCACCTCCAGGAACTGAACAAGTTTCCTCAAGGCGAAAAAGGAATAGCTTTTGACGAGGCTTGATCTTACACATTGGTAGTTCTAGTTAAAGTTTTATAGATATGTGTATGGTTTTCCTTTTTATGGTTGTTATATATAGTTCACAACATTGTCAAACTAATGATGTTGCATGGCACATGGGAGTGATTCAACCCCACAAAGTTGAATTCAGAGAAATCTATGTTATACGAAATGCTCCTGAATATGATTTTTTTTTTTTTTTTTTTTTAAAAATAAAGTTGGTAGGTATTTTCCTCATGAAAGTTGTTTTTGCCATTTCTAGAAGAACAACAGCCTTCATGATTTGATAAATTAAGAACAGTTCTCAACTCTAGATGATTCATATGATAGCTCAGGTTCAGGTCAGGCAAGAAAGCATTTGCAAAAAAAAAAAAAGAAAAAAAAGAAAAAGAAAAAAAGAGAGGAAGAAATCTATAAAGTTGCAATAGGCATAAAAATGCCACATTAAAAATATTGGTGCTGAAGAGAGATGTAGCCTTCTAGGAATGATAAAGAATATGCCTTACATTTTTCTTTTAATTTTCAATTTCATGTTTCATTTATTTGTTTATTATTTATTTCTGAGTGAACTCATTTCCTTACAAGATTTGATATATAAAAGCTGGTATTTTGTGAGGATACAATAGCTCAACTCGTGGGGTGAGAAAGATAGGGGGAGAAAAAACTAATGAAGTGGTTCAAATAGCTGGTTTAAAAGCAAGGGTAAGTCAGTTGATAAAATGATCATGAGAATAAATAGAGGTGAAATGATTATTGAGACTATTTATTGAGGGATCACATTATACTTATAGTACTGACCGCCAAGTTTTGCATATATAGGACATATCTGGAGCTGAAAGATCAGATATAAGTGTTATTTATATTCTAAAATCATATCCATTTATGGTGAATACCAATGCAGATATTGTTATTAGTTAGATGCTAAGATATGCATCCATATTTGTTTTGCATGGAGACATACATGGATCAGATACTAACAATAGGGTTATAAATATGGATATAAGGTAGGAAGCATAAACTTTGTGATAAGAATAAGGGATTGTGCACGTATTACAGGAGGAAGCATTGCTAAATCCTAACCATAATTTATTTTTATGGACTTAATTTTTGTGAATTTATTTAAGTTATTTTATTTTGTTAGAAATTCTAATTTTGTTAGGACTCAATAAAAGAAGTTTTGTTAGGGTTCAAGTCAGTTGTTAGAATCCTATTAAGTTATATTTTTTGTTTCTCTATTTAAAGGCTCCACCTATGGAGAAAATCAGACCTGAACTATTGATTGAAAAATTGAGTGAATTAAATTCTTGGGTTTTATTTTTTGTTTTCAATTTTTTTCTTTCTTTTCTTTTGGTTTTACATCAATTTGGTATCAGAGCGAACATCCTGTAATTTGTTCTTTTTATTCTGCATTTTCTCTTTGTTCTTTTTTTTTTAATTTAATCTTTTCCCTCCATTTCATCGCCTTCCATCCAATAAAAATAATAAAAAAAATCCTCCCGTCTTTTCCCTTTCCTTTTGTCTCCTTCTTTCTTTCCTTTCGAGTCGCAAACCCCCACCTTGCTACCTCCTTCGTCGACATCGCCCGCTCCGCCTCCTTCACCGACGACGGTCGCCGCCTCCTTTGCCTACGATAGCTATCGTCGCATCCTCCGACTCATTGATTGTCACCGCGGCCCTCTCCATCCCGATCGGTTGGAAGGCTTGGAGCGGCCGAAGAAAAGAACCCCATCATCGTTGACTCCGACCCAATCGTCATCTCCTGTCGCCGGCCAATAACAACCCACTGTTGGATCGCCGATGATTTTGCCTTCCCCACCAATGTCGAGCTCCTCCATTTAGTTTCAGCCGGGTGAGGGTTTGAATCGTTACCATCGCCGTCCCAGTTGACCCGATCGTCGTCGAACCACCATCGATCGTCCGATGGCGAGCCCCCTTCCTAATCCTCGGAGTTAGGTCGCCGTCCCTATTGCCCCACCGTCGCCATCCCTGTTGCCCAACCATCGTTGTCCCTATTGCCTCGACCGATGCTGTCTTAGCCGTGAACTGCTGAAGCTCCCTCGAGGCCTCTGATCGCAGTTGCTGTGTCCTTCGCTGATGCCTGCCTCTTATTTTCCTCTCTATTTCTTTCAATTTGCCCTATCCGGTAGAAACCTCGTCGTCATCACTTCCCGTCGCCCCGCCGGTCGGTTGCAAGGCACTATCGGCCCCTCCTACTTTCGAAGACGTTCGTTACTTCCTCGAGTCTCGATCGAGCCGCTCCTCTATCGTTGCTAGTGAAGCGCCTCCGATCTTCCCACCGTTTGACATCGATTGGTCGGAGTTCTGCCACCTGTCCTTTCCCATCGGAGCCCCTGCAAGGCGGTTGGAAGGAACGAACTCAACCGAAGCCGTCGGCCCCTCCCTTTTTGAAGAAATAACGTGGTCTATAGACCGCATGAACAATGGTCTATAGACCACTTAGTCTATAGACTAGGTCCACAAACAAAAAAAAAAACTTGCTCTTCAACCTGCAAGCATTACAAGAAAAAAGGTACTATCCCTCCATTAAATTTGGATTTTTTAAAATCTTTAGATAATTTAAAATTGCTTAGGCCCTGATTTTATCTTTATATTTTCACATATTTGCTATTTTTCACATCAAACACCCACATATCTTATTATTATACGAACCAGAAACATAAACAATAAGTTAGACTCTACAATTTTGACTGTGAGCATCATAATTAAAATTTTTAAATACATATAAAATTTAAATTTTTTTCTTATCATGGCTATTGGTAACTTAAAAGATGCACAAACTGCAATGAAAAACAAACTTGAATCTATCAAAAATATCCAAACAGCCTTTCAAGGAACTTTAAAGCAAATTTACCGGTCATTAGACCGAATTCATACTGAAATTAGGGAGTTTTGTACCGATCAGATAAATAGCCATGAAGACATAACAAATCTCATAGATCAGTAGATAGAACACCAATTATCCCTAAGAGAGTCAAGAATAGGCAAACAACCTCTAAAAGATGATTTTTCTAGTAATCAATCTAGTTATTGATCTTCTTCATGGAATTTTAAATCTACTGATGGCCAGAGTCATTTGATGTACACTAGCCAAGCACTTTTGATCTATATAACAGTCCTTCCGATTATCCATCACTCCACGAATAATTTTGAGGATTCTCATTATCCCAGGGAAGAAGAGTATGATAAGGAATATGAAGAATCAAGAGGTTGTGTTAATATCATGTGAGGTATAGTCGCTACTCCTTCAGACTCTGAGGCTTGAAAATCCTCTAGTATTTTTTTATACATACGCACCATGTGAGGATAAGGTACATAAATTTGTCATTGATGGTGGTAGTTCTATGAATGTAGTATCTAAGTCTGCTGTTAATCAATCGAAACTGAAACTTCAACCTCATCCTCATTCTTATAGTTGCTTGAGTCGATAAAACGTCTCTCCTAATTAGTGAATGTTGTCTAGTACCAATTCAAATGAAAACTTATTCTGCTGAGATTATGTGCAATGTCTTACCCATGAAGGTTGCTAGCGTTTTACTAGATCGATCTTGGATTTATGATGTGAATGCTCATTATTTTAGAAAAGAAAATACCTGTATTTATGCACAATGACAAGAAAATTAGATTAAATTCTGCCAAGTCTAGCATGCCCAAATCTACCAAAGGGGATAAGAACTCTCTTCAACCTCCTAGTCCGAAAAGTTGTCATACTTTGTTAAGAAATTTGAAAAAGAAAGTGTAGAATCTGAGATAATGTTAGCTGTCTTTCCCATGAGATTCAACTGATCTAAGACTTCCAAGATAGTCCACCTGAAATTGAGCTATTAAAAAAAGAATTTAAGGATGAAATCTCAGAAGATATATCTGACGACCTACCTTCCATGCATGACATCCAACATGCCATTGATTTAGTCACGAGGTCATAGATATCTAATTTTTTACATTATAGATTAAATCTTAAGGAACATGAGAAAATGAGAAAACAGATGGTAAAGAAGACTATAGTTCTAGTTGATGATCGATTAGTATATTTTATTTCTTGTCAAAAGAATTCTGATATTTCTTTTATTACAAAGTTATTCTTTAAGAAAGTCGTTTAACTTCACGATTTGCCTTTTTCCATAATATCCCACTATAATATCAAATTTATGAGATATTTTTTGAAACTATTTGGAACAAATTTAGTTTTTTTCATCCTTTCATCCATAAATTAATAGTCAAACAGAGATTTTAAATAGCAATCATAGTAAATTACTTAGGTATCTAGTTCGTAATAACTCGGGACATGGAAATTGTCATTGCCTACCACAGAATTTGCCAATAATAATTCAGTAAATAGGTCTACTGATAAAAGTCCTTTCGAAATTATTTATGGCTTCAATCCCTATTAACCTATTGATCTTGTTCCCTTATCTTTGAATAACCGTACTTCTGAGTCTACCATTTCTTTTGTTAAATACATTCATGGCATTTATACGGATATTAGATAAAAGATTGCGATGAGTAATGGAAAATATAAACTTGTTGATAATACTTATCGTAGAATAATGAAGTTTAACGAGATTGACTATGTGAAGGTTCGTATTTGTCATAAATATTATCTTCTAAATTGATTCAAAATGTTTTATGCTCGAGCCATTGGTCCATTTCGTACTCTTTGTAAACTTGGGCCTAATGTATATTTTATAAAATTACCTTCTGATTTAAAATTTAGTCCAATTTTCAATGTTGGGAACTTATTACCTTATTGAGGCATATTCGAGCCTCCTACTATGCATGCAGATGATAGCAGGAATCATACTCCATCTTTTCTAGTGCCAGTTTCGATTCTTTCGTCATTTTCACCTGCTTCGTCAGATCGATTTAAATGCATTATTACAGGTGAAATTGTTGCTTTTGTTGATGGAGGATTTTGATGATTTTTATGGCATGGCCGTCCAAACTCAGATATTAGGATTCTCAAGGAAGAACTACGACGTCTTGATCCAGACATTTTAGAAGATTATATCAATTTTTTGTCAGAGGCGAGTTTTTTCCAGCCAGGAGGGAATGATAGGAATTAGGGATTGTGCACGTATTCTAGGAGGAAGCGTCGCTAAATCCTAACCCTATTTTATTTTTGTGGGCTTAATTTTTATAGATTTATTTAGATTATTTTATTTTGTTAAAAATCTTAATTTTATTAGGACTCTATAAAAGGAGTTCTTTTAGGATTTAAGTCAACTGTTAGAATCCTGTTAGGTTATGTTTTTGTTTATCTATTTAAAGACTCCACCTATGTGGAGAAAATCAGACCTGAATTATTGATTGCAAATTGAGTGAACTAAATTCTTGGGTTTTGTTCTTTGTTTTTAAATTTTTTCTTCTTTCTTTTCTTTTGGTTTTACATCACTTTGTGGGCAGGATAGATGTCCACTTCATGTTTTATTCACTCGAGCATATAAGTCTCCTAACTTTCTTAATTTATTTTCTAAAACAAATATATGATTATACAAAAAACAAGAAGAAAATAACCAGATCGATTTACATGGTTCTTTAGCAGATTCTAGTTACTTTTTTGAATTAGTTTGGGTAAAAGATTATTGTTGAGGATACAATCTGTGAAATTAATGATGTCACCATATGGAAAGAAAATGAAAAATATATTGATATTATCATTTTTTTTTTTCCTTTGGAGTCTATTAAAGCTGTATGAGACTAAATGTGATTGCAAAATAATACTGATAGAAACTGCATATTTATGTATTTTGAAAAATTGTAACCACATTTCTTTGACAGATACAAATATGAATGTGGATACCAAACTTTGTGTTCATATCTGAATAGATTCTGTGAGGGAAACAGATTTGAATGGATAATGCCGTTCCGTTTTCACCCTTGGCCATATCTTTATGCAGTGCAACCCACTTTAACTAAATCACAAGTTTTGTATCAGAATAGCAAGATGATTGATTTCTTTCTAATTGTTGGTTGCTCTGAAGAGGTAATTCATGTGTTAGTTCATTAGTGTCCAGACTGAGTATAGAGGTGGCAACAAGGGTTAAGATGGTGTCCAGCTCGAAGAAATGAGCATTATCATCAGGTGAGAAAAGACTTGGTCGGAAGAAATACTCTCCTTTTTTCTTAACAAAAGAAAAAGAAAGATTGTTATTCTCTTGCTACCCGCTAAACCTGTCACATTTCTGCATTTTAAGTGGATGATAAAGATTAGCTTCTAGGAGCCCCCCAGTTTGCTGTGAACCTTGACCTCCAAAATCTCGTGATCCCATGAAACATGGAATTTTTCTCACAGAGAAGCAAGGCCAACTTGGCCGATGCCGGGAAAACCATGATACAGGATTTCTTCTTTTTTCCCTTTTCTACACCGGTGATGGTTCAGTAGCGTAGAGATAAGGGAGTGTTGTATGGTGTTCATTCATTGCTGTTTTCATTTGGTTGATAGATGAATACAAGTGCTTCTGCACAAATTTCTACAGTACCATTCCCCCAATGTAGAGTGGTATAAACAATTTTAGCTAGAACTTTTACATAAAATTTGTTTGATGTAACTTAATATCATATGACTATGACAAGAATTAGTTAGGGCCTTTTCAGAAACTAGGCTGAAGTGCTCATGGATTATATTTATGGTTGCTGATGAGAGTCTCGCGGTGGTGAGGAAAGAGTCCAATCGATTAAGGACGCGTTGGATTGTGGAATCTAGTATCATTCAAGAATAATGCTATCTAAATGCTCTGGAAGCGTCAATTTCTACTCTTTGAGCTTTTTCTTCCTTATTTCTGAAGACTCTAGGGATAATTTATCCAACATCCAAACAGGTCCTCTAGGGATTGCTTCCTTTGATGATGTCGAGGAGGTTTAGATGGATGCTGTTGGTGCGAAATTTGGTTGATGCTGAAATCTGTGCTAGAGTCGGAGAGGAGGTCGTCGCTGGCCTACAAAATAAGTCTCGATCGAAATCGGGGGTGGTGGCTCCGGCAAGATCCTCCGACGATCAAGTTAGTTCTTTCGGCCAACAGAAATGAAGTGCTCAAGGAAGAAAGTAGTAGAGTGTCGAGAAGGAGAAGAGGGTCTGGAAAAAACGTATCTGAAGGGTCCTTTTATAGACGGAGCCTGTAACAAACTGAAAGTGATTGCCATAACCGTCTGGTAGTAGGCTGCTTGGGGCCATGTGGAGTTTGTTATAGAGAGTGATGTTCATTGTCGAGATGCGTCAGTCCGTTGGGATTTGATAGTTGAAGTTCAGAGGAAGTAGGCACTGGTGGCTAAGGGCCTCAAGCTTCATCGATTTCAGAGAAGTTTGAACTCCTTTAAGATCGTTAGTGCGCAGGTTGGGAGCTGAACTTGCATAGATGATGAGGTCTTTTCAGATAACTGTAGGGAATTCCACCGGAAGGAGTGCTTCTTGGTAACTTCAAGAAGTTCGGCCGGAGAAAACTCTTCTTGACAACTAGAAAAAGCCTTGAAGAATCCTGATTGTAGGGGGAGTTCGTCAGCTGGGAGAGTTCGAAAGGAGCTTGACTGCTGAAAGAATCCGACAATAGATTTGCTGGAGGAATCTGGATGGAGGTCTACTGGAGGAGTATACATAAATGACGAAGTCCTCCCTCGTTGATGCAAGAAGTTCAGGTGGATAGAGATTGATGAGAAGAAAATCAACCGACTTTTGGGAGGAGATAGACTGGAAGAAGGTCGACTGAAAGGCTTGTCTGGCGTCTGAAAAAAGATTGACCGGAAAGAAGTTGATTGGGGAATCTTGTCTTGATGGAGCGGAAGGAGGTCTGCTTGGAGAGAACCTGCCTAGCGATTGAGGGAAGATCGGCCAGTGAGAACCTGGCGGGAGGTTGTCATTGGGTGGATGACCTACAAATTCTCGTAACCTATTCGTTGCTTTGAAGCTCAGCTGCTTTCAAAGGCGTCTGAAGGCTAATAAAAGGAGATGAGATCCTTTTGCTTACGTATTCAGAGTCCTTGGTGTAGGAATTCAGAGGCTCGCCACTCTTCGTAGATTGCAAGAGTTCGTTCGGAGAGAAGTTTTGTTGATCTGGCATCGATCCAACGTCAAATAGCTTGGATAGGTTTTTAGCCGAGAGGAGGTTCAAGTAGCGTCGAGGTCGGCTGGACCAGACCATGATAAGATCCTTTACTCAGCTATCTGGGGGCTGCCATTACCGTTCAAACTCATCTGGGCGAAATTTATAATGCCCTGTAGGTTCTGGAACTATCCGAAGGAGCTAGGAATCGGAGTGAAGAAGATTGGCTGATAAATTCAGGTTAGAGGACTGCAGTCTTGGCACCTAAGCAAAAACTCTTCAATCATTGGAGTTAGGTGTGGTCGTTTTCTCTTGATGAAGTCACCTCAAGGCTCGGCATCCTATTGAACTTCGGCAGGAAAAGTGTTTACACCCAATACAAGTTTCCCTACTCACGAGTTCGAAATTTGAATGAAGGGAATAAAAAAATATAAGTGCCGAAGTCTTTTTTCTTTTCTCGTGCCAATAGAGCAACTGGTCCCGACTTTCTTATGCTGGCGTGAAACTTCTTAAATATGAGGTGATCCGAAAAGATAAATTCTTGAAATTTTAGCCGAAGCGTTGCTCTAGGTACGGCATAATAAAGGTTCTGCCCGTTGCCAGTCTGCCACTATGATGAGTGGGACATGCGTTGGCCCGAGGTTGATCAATGGAGACCTGCAATCATAACCGTCTTGGACTCTCGTGACTATTTAAGCTCTTCTTCTTCCTTAAGGGTTTCATCTCGCTCAGGTCTCTTTTCTTTTTCTTTGGTCTTCTTCTTCTGTTCTAGAGCACCAGTACCTTCCATCGTCTCCTTCGATTTTTGGGGGTTATCTCCTTCATTTTTCATCGAGCTAGCCGCCTCTTTGTTATTCCCCATCGATTTAAATTAGTTTCTGAATCCCTCTTTTTGATTACTTGTCTTTTAGCATTTCTACCCATTCGATTTCTTCGAGAAAGTTTTGGATTCTATTTTCTTCAATTTTTCGGAGATTTTCTTCACTTTGGTTTGATTCTCATGTCCTCTGAAGAATCCTGATCGACTGGTTCTAAAAGTTTGGCTCATTTGGCTTTAATAAATCTTTTTCATAAGAACCCCGAATTTGTAGAAGTACCTCGGCCATCCTTTGTCCCTGATACCATCCCTGCAAACTTCGACCTGAAGATCTTTCATTGATTAGGATCCAATTCGAAATTCCTTCCGATTATGAACTTGAACTCCCTGGTCCAAATGATCGAGCTTGTTTTCCTCCTCCTGGTCGGACTTGTTTATATGTTGAAACCCTCCGGGCAGGACTTCGGTTACCGATACTTTTTTTTGTAATCAACTTGTTCAAGTTCTTAAACATTTTCTTCGCTGCTATGGCGTCAAACTCCTTTAGATTTATCATAGGATTTCTCTTCTTGTGTATTATGGCCGACGTCCGATCTTCCATTTCCTTATTCTGCAACTTCTTCACCTTCAAGCATCACTCGACGATCAAAGATTGGTGGTACGTGTCTCCCCAGCTCGGTAAGAAGAGGTTAAGGGTGCCCTTTCTTCCATTCACAACTGGAAGGAAAAGTTCTTCATTTCGTGTCCTTCTTTAGAGCTAGGACTTCCTTCCTGGGGCGACATTAGGAATTCCATCCGCCGAGCTTCCGAACTTGAGAAAGAGGATCGAGATTCGGCCGATAAGCTAAAAAACTACCGAGCTCCTCCAATCTCCAGGCTGCTAGATGATCAGACCTTATTCAACTTTAGTTTTAATTCTCTCAACCTGACAGGTAGTTCTTTATGGCCTGCCAATTGTGTACGGTCTTCTTTTTTTTTTTGACTTGGATTTTTTTTTCTACAGAAATGACTCCTGAGGAGCAAAATCGTCTGACCATGGGGATTAAATCCCTCAAGAGGAAGGGCAGCTCCATCGGAGAAATATCGAAAAAGGTTCGCACTGATGAGCTGATCTCGGTCATACTGATCCAGGCAGCACCCATCTCGGAGGTTGATGTGGCAGCACCAATTTCGACCATCCCAAGCGGACGCGGCCCTCGCACTTCTTGAACAGCGTGAGGTCGTCGAGAAGAAGAAGAAAAGGGATGCCGTCAGAAAAAAAGGGTAAGGAGGATGGCCGAAAACTCGAGTGGCGAGGGCTCCGGTCAGGAGCGAGCTTCTTTGGATGATCGGAAGGTCGTCCAATTCTTGATGAAGGGCAGCGTCCTCCCGCATATTGTAGATAAAATGGTTGGAAAGAAGGATGCCGAAAGATTTGACGAGTCCTTTGCTGTCTTTCTCGAAGTAATTAATACCTTTGAACTTTATTGAATGTGGGATGTACTCCCAAAGCTTTGATTTAATTTTCTTCTGTCCTACAATTAGGGCATTACTTGTTTGCCCATTCGAAGGTGGCCGATCTCCGTCAAGTCGAGTTCTCCAAGGCCCTTCATGAGGCTCAGGCGGAGACAGAGAGGGTTCAGACCGAGGTCGAACATTTGAAGACGGCCTCAGAGGAACAAACTGCGGAAGCTGATCATCTTTGAGAGGCGTTGAGGAGAGGAGGTTTTCGTAGAGCTGAGGGCGGCCTTGACTCTTTCGGAGGACAAAAGGAAGAAGGTTGAAGAGAAGGTCGGCGTCGAGATGGAGAGGGCTATCGAGGCCTTCAAGTCCTCCAAAGCAATGGAAGACATCAAGATTGCCTTCGGTCAGGAGGCTTTTCTGGAGAGATTTGAGATCTGCATGGGGAGGGTTATGAAGAATTTTTTAGAGGTAGATCTCGACCTTCTGATAGACGAGTCCAGCAAAGAGGCCGGCCCTTCTAACGCTAAGGCCATCTCTCCTATTATTGAACCCATCCTTGAAGCTCCAGAACCTGCAGCCGAGCCTGAATGCATTGACCTCACCTACTGCTGAACCAGCCAAGGTCGAAAATCTCTAATTATTTGTACTTTTCTTTCTTTTTTTTTGTGTACTCAAATATTTTAAGAAATGAAAATGAACTTTCTTTCCTTTATACTTGTGTCATAGCGAACGTCATTCAGAATCCTTCTAGTGATCGCAGTCAAGACCAGTTATTTTCAAATGATGTCGAGCTACTGCCTCAAGGCATCTCTCTAAAATCCATAATCAAAAGTTTAAAGAGGGAGGTTCATCATCTGAAGAAAAAGTTGAAGAAGATGGAAGATGAACTTCAGAGATCTAGAAAAAATGCTTCAGAGGCGATAATTGAGGTCACTCATCTTCGCAAGTTATACATGAAAGACTCCGTAAGCTTCAACATCAAGAAGGATAACTTTGAGAAAGAGTTGAATGAACTTAAGAAAAGCGCCAGCGATAAATCTTGAGAGTTAACTGCGAAGGTCGGCTCTCTCGAAGTTGATATCAAGACGGCGAAAGAGAAAATTTGACTGTTGGAAGGAAGTTCGCCATGGTTCTCTGATAAAGTTCGGTATGTGTGGGATTGGTCTTAGAGGTTCTCTACACTCTAGAAGCAGCTACTTGATGCTGAGTCCGTCTATAACAGCTACCAGTTAGGCTGGTGTAAGAGGATGTCTGAGCTTGAGCACCAGCTCCGAACGGCCAATAGTGAGGTGGCTCGACTTCGGTAGCAGCTCACTGACAATCATTAATCCGGTACAAGTAGGAAGTCGGAGGAGATCACCTTCTTGAAGAGGTTTGTGGGCGAACTTTCAGAATCAGTTGGGGTTGAGAAAGCTGAAGTTTAGCGATTGAAGCTTCAGTTGATTTGTGAACAACAAGATGTCAAGGATGCTGAGGTTGAGTCGGAAGTTTTGAGGAGAAGGTTGCGTGAATCTGAAGAGAACTATTGAAAGGCTGACAGGATGTTTTACGATAACTTGATAAGAAGAAAGGAGCTCGAGGAGGAGGTTGCCAGCCTGAAGGAGTCCTTGGTGATGGCTAGCAGCTCGAAGTTTGAGGAGTCAGACCTCTCTTAGAGCTTTGGCCTTTTCTTTCTTACTTTTGTAACTGATCTTATAGACCTTTATTTTGCTTGTAATAAACTTAATATTTGCAATAAAATGGTACCCATTTTGTTATTATCTTATATGGATTTGATGCTGGTTAATGTCCGCTTTCATCTCATTTTCTTTGCTTTGTTTTCTAATGAGATACTTATTGTGGATGCTGAGCTGGGGTCTCTTCCGCGAACTTGGGTGGGGCTCCCCCGTTTGACGTAGCCATATGGGGGATACATATAAGGGTCGTCGGTATGGTTTTTTTCTTTCTTTTGTTTAGACTAACAAGGTCTTGGCCCTCCTCGTGTTAGGACGAGGTTCTCTTCTATTCCTTGCGCGATCGTAAGGGTATGTTAGGGTTGTTGATGGGGTCTCTCATCTCATCTCATCTCAGTTTAACGAGGCTTTCGGCATCATTCGTGTTAGGACGAGATTCTTCTCCCGTTCTTAATGTGAACGTAGGGGCACATCAGGGCCGCTGGAAGGATTTCTTCCCTCATCTCATTTTAGATTAATGAGATCTTCGACTTTGCTCACGTTAGAACGAGATTCTCTTTCTGTTCCTAATATGACCGTAGGGACGCTGGAAGGGCCTCTTCTCTCATCTTATCTTAGATTAACGAGGTCTTCGGCTTTGCTCACATTAGGATGAGGTTCTCCTTCTGTTCCTAACGTGATCGTAGGAATGCATTAGGACTGCTGGAAGGGCCTCTTTCCTCATCTCGTCTTACATTAATGAGGCCTTCGACTTTGCTCATGCTAGGACAAGGTTCTTCTCCTGTTCTTAATGTAGCCGTAGGGATGCATTAGGGCCATTGAAAGGATCTCTTTCCTCATCTCGTCTTAGATTAACGAGGCCTTCGATTTTGCTCATGTTAGGACGAGGTTCTCTTCTTGATCCTAACGTGGCCGTAGGGACATATTAGGACTGCTGGAAGGGCCTCTCCCTTCATCTCGTCTTAGATTTACGAGGTCTTCAGTTTTGCTCATATTAGGACGATGTTCTCCTCCTGTTCCTAACGTGGTCGTCTTCGTCGCACGGTTAAATTTGGAAAGTTGTTTTTTACCATTATAGATTTGTAACAAGGATTGGGGTGTTAAAGTAGATGGATTTTATTACAACCAAGTCATCGATAATACATCTGTAGGTTTTTTGAGTTTCACGGTCGGATAGATCGGCTCCTCCAAGCTCCTTTAGGTAATATGTCTCGGGCCGGACAACTTTCTTAACCTCGTAGGGTTCTTCCCAATTTGCGTCAAGCTTCTCCTGATTTTGAGGCTGAGAAATGGCTGCTTGCCGAAGTATTAAGTTTTCCGCTCTGAATACTGTCTTTGACTCTAGAGTTGTAGTAGCGAGCTATTTTTTGCTTGTGGGCTGCCATCCGAATTTGAGATTTTTTTCATTTTTCCTCTAATAAGTCGAGGTTAGCTCTGAGGTCCTGTGAGTTTCGTTGCTCATCGAATGCCATGACTCGTGCTAACGGGAGCTTGAGTTTTATTGGGATGACTGCTTCTATTTCAAAGGCTAAGGCAAAGGGAGTCTGTCCAGTTGGCAGTCTTTGGGTAGTTCGGTACGTCCAAAGCATATGATAGAGTTCATCTATCTAGGTTTTCCTTGCTCTCTTTAAGTCTTGCATACCCTGGAGCAGGGTTTTGTTGGTTACTTCGGCCTCACCGTTTGCCTGTGGATGAGCTACTGATGTAAAATAGTGGAAAATATTTAAGTCTTTACAAAATTCGGTAAACTTTGTTCCAACAAACTGTCGTCCATTATTTGTTATGAGGGTTCGAGGCAAGCCAAATATGCAAACAATCGACTTTCAGATGAAGTCCTGTACTTTTGTTTCAGTGATTTTTGCCAGAGGCTCGGCCTCAATTTATTTTGTAAAATAGTCGATTGTTACTAGGAGAAACTTTCGCTGTTCAGATGCCATAGGAAAATGTTCGAGTATATCCATGTACCATTGTGCAAATGGCTACTGGGCGCTTAGGAGTGTAAGCTCGGAGGTCGGTGGTCTTTGGATATTTACATTTTTTTGACAACGATCACATTTTCTGACATATTCTATAGAATTATGGTACAACATCGGTCAATAGGAATCCTGTCGAAGTAGTCTGTGCGATAAGGATCTGGCCCCTATATGACTTCCGCAGATTCCTTCATGCACCTCCCATAATGCAAAGTCGGCTTTTGAAGGTCGGAGACATCTCAAGAGCGGTAAAAAATATGACTTTTTATACAGCTTGCCTTCATACAAAATATATTGGGAGGCTCGATTTATGAGTTTTTGAGTTTCTTTCGGATCACAAGGAAGAACTCTATTTTTAAGATAAGCAACCAGTGGGTCAATCCAACATGGCTCATGGTCAACCTGTATTACAGACTGTCGCTCTTTTGAGCTTGGGTATTTCAGGACTTCGAAGAAGACTTCCTTGGGCAGTTCAGTTGGGGCCAACATTGCTAACTTAGAGAGAAGGTCGGCCTTAGTGTTTTCTGCTCTTGGGATTTGCTTGATGTCAAAATGGTTGAATGTCAGGATCAAGTTCTTCACTTGCTCGAGATAATTTATCATGTTTTCTTTTTGAGCCTCATACTTGCCACCAACTTATCCGACCACCAATTGGGAATCACTGTAGATCTGGAGCCAGTCCACTTTCAACTCTTTAGCTATCTTTAATCCTGCGATCAGAGCTTCATATTCGGTCCCATTATTAGTCGTAGGAAACTCAAAGCACAGCGCATATTCAGCAATGACTTCCTTCGATTTAATCAAGATTAGCCCTGCGTCCGCACCGAAAGCATTAGACGAGCCGTCAACATATAAGGCCCAAAAACTTTTAGGAAGGTCGGCTCTTTCTTCAGAGGAGCTCGGTTGCAATCATGGAATGCTGATTTCATTCTGTTCAAGCTTGGCTTCATTCGAAATGGTATATTCTATTATAAAATCTACCAGTATTTGGATTTTGATTGATGGTCGAGGATGGAAGTTGATATCAAATTCTGTAAGTTCAATTATCCATTTCGCTACTCTTCTAGACGTGTTTGTTCGATGAAGAACTGCTTTGATTGGTTGGTCGGTGAGGAGTATTATGGTATGCCCCTAGAAGTAGGATTGAAGTCTCCTGGCTGCAATTAGAAGAGCATAAGTTAATTTTTTTCAATTTAGTGTATCTGGTCTCCGCATCTCTCAAGACTCGGCTCATGTAATAGATCAGTCGTTGCATTTTTACCTCTTCCTTGATCAGGATCGCTGCTAGGGCTGCAGGAGAGACCGCTAGGTACAAAAATAATTCTCCAGGCTCAAGCTTTGCCAATAGTGGGAGAGAACCGAGGTAGCTCTTGAGTTCTTTGAATGCCTGTTGGCACTTTGTCGTTTAGTAGAAGTTTTTCGATTGCTTGAGGATCTGAAAGAAGGGCATACATCGCTCGGCCGACTTCGAGACAAAGCGATTTAAGGATGCCACCTTTTCGGTTAGGCGTTGGACTTCTTTTATTAATTTTGGGGTGGTCATCTCCTGGATGGCTCGGATCTTCTTCGGATTAGCTTTGATCCCCCGTCTTGAGACCATGAACCCCAAGAATTTTTTTGAGGTCACTCCGAAGGTGCATTTAGTCGGATTCAACTTCATTTTGTATCTTCGAAGGGTGTTGAAGGTCTCTTCAAGGTCGGCGATGTGATTGGACGAGGTCTGGCTCTTGACAAGTATATTATCCATGTAGACTTTCATATTGCGGTCAATCTGTCCTTTGAAGATCTTATTGATCGGGTGTTGGTAGGTTGCGCCTGCATTTTAAAGTCCGAAGGGCATGATCTTGTAACAATAAAGACCACGGTCAGTAATAAAAGCAGTTTTTTTCTTGTCCTCTGGTGCCATCCGGATTTGATTATAGCCGAAAAAGGCATCCATAAAGGTGAGGAGCTCATGGCCTGAGGTTGCATCCGCTAGTTGATCAATTTTGGGTAGGGATAGCTATCCTTTGGGCAGGCCTTGTTCAGCTTCTTGAAGTCGATACACATTCTTCATTTGTCGTTGGCCTTCTTGACCAGGACCACATTAGAAACCTAACTTGGATGGTGGACTTCTCGGATGAATCCGGCTTTGAGGAGTTTATCCACTTTTTCGCTATCGCTTTCTGTCGTTTTAGTGTATGGCCCCAAATTTTTTCTTTAACCGGCCTGTATTTGGGATCAACAACTAGCCGGTGTTCCATAACCTTAGCATCAATTTCTGGCATATCCATCGGGACCTAAGCAAAGGTGTCGGCATTCTTTCGTAAGAGGATGATGAGCTGCTCTCGAACTTCCTCCCCCAAGCGGGAGCCGACCTGCATTGTGTGTTCTATATTCCCATCGTTTAGGGGGATAGCCACGAGATCCTCCATGGGTTCACCCTGCTCCTTAGTAAGGTCGTCGCGGACATCTAGCCCATCAACTAGGCAAAGGTCGGGATGGCCATTTTTTTGTAAGATAATGGAGTAACAGTACTTGGCCAAAGCTTGATCTTCCATGATCTCCTCGATTCCACAGCTTGTCGGAAACTTCACTTTCAAATAGCAGGTTGACACCACAGTCTTGAGTGCATTTAGACTAGATCGGCCGAGAATTGCATTGTAGGCAGATAGAACTTTTACCACCAAAAAGTCGACCTGTGCCCTGGTCTGCTTTGGGTATTGCCCTGCAGCCACAGTTAGTGTTGTTATTCCTTCCATTGGTACAGCAATGTTAGTGAAGCCCACCAATGGAGAGTTCATAGGTCCTAGGTGGTCATTGGGTATAGACATTTTAGAGAAAGCATCATAAAACAAAACATCAATAGAGTTTTCATTATCTACTAAAACGTGGCATACATTGTAATCAGCAATGTTTAAAGAAATTACGATCGCATCGTTGTGTGGGAACTGAACTCCTTTGGCATCCTCATCGGTGAAAGCTATGGGCTCCTCAGTTCTGCATCTTTTCGCGGGCTTCGTCGATCCACTAGCCTCCCCTCGTCGAAGTCTCTCAGAGATGGTATTGATGGTGCCAAGCGGGGGTCGATCTCCTTGTTGCTCCTTCCTCCTTAGCGGCTTTGGTTGCGGCAGCGCCCTTAGCCAATCTTTCCGTCCTTCAGGCCAACGTCGTAGGAATCGGCGAACCCTGTCTCGCCTGATAAGTTCCTCAATCTCCTCTTGGAGTTGAATGCATTCTTCGGTATGGTGATCATGGTTACGATGGTAGAGGCAGTACTTATTGCGATTGCGCTTGCCAGGATGAGTGCATATTCTCTCCAGCCTCTGCAGCTGCTCTTTGATTTCCATCAGTATTTGGATTTTTGGAGCATTGAGGGGAGCATAGTTGTGGAACCTTCTGAGGGGGGAGTCCCGTCGTGCCCTTCTATCCGAACTTCTCTGCCTTTGAGTCCGAGGAGTTCGAAAGCGCGGCTGAGCTTCACTCGGCCTTTCATTAGCAGCGAGCATACTTGATTCACCCACTCGCCGCTCTTTAGCGGCTTCACTATCCTTGGTCTTGAAGGCCTCTTCTGCTCGGGCATAACCTTCAGGCCGAGCCAGCATATCAGCGAAATTTCTGGAATACTTCTTCTCCAAGGAGAACAATAGATAATTCTTCTGAAGGCCGTTTTTCAGTGCGGCCATTGCGACAGATTGATCCAAATTTCGGACCTCCAGTGCAGCGGCATTGAAATGGGTGATATAGGCCCGTATGGATTCTTCCTCCTTTTGCTTGATATTGATGAGGGAGTCCGAGTTTCGTCGAGGATGCCGACTGCTGACAAAATGAGCCACAAACTGGTGGCTCATCTGATCGAAGGAATAGATAGTACCCGGCTTGAGGGCCGAGTACCGGTTCCTCGCTACTCCCTTCAGGATTGATGGAAAAGCCTGACACAGAATGGCGTCTGGCGCACTGTGGAGCAGCATCATGGTTCGAAAGGCCTCCAAGTGATCAACCGGATCAGTAGTCCCATCGTAGCTCTCGAATTGGGGAAGCTTGAAGTTCGGCGGGATCGATTTTTTCATGATTTGATGAGAGAAAGGAGGGTCGGTGTAGATATCATTACCGTGAGAGGAGGGAGTATGGCGGAGTTTCTCGATCCGTCGGTTCATTTTTATAATTTTCGGTCCAAGAGATCCTCACAGTCGTGGATCTTCAAAGTCTTTTGGTTGAATGGGGGCAAAGTCCCTCCACGGGTTGAATCATGATCGGAGCAGGGGCTCTCTACTCTCTGCTTCTCTTTTCTGAAAGTTATCGATCGACTCGCCTAAGTCGATCATCCCCAGACCGGATCCTGGGGTTCCGAAGAAGCCTGCTTTGATCAGATCGGCATCGGAGGCCGCCGCTGCTGCATGGCCTGCACTACTTCAGTGAGGCTCCTAATCTACTGGACCAGCAGGTTAAATTGTTCTGCGTCCACCATTGCTGTCGGCGGAACTTGAGATGCCGGGGATGAGACGGGTGGGCAGATCTGGATGAGGTCTGGCAGTGGAGGTGGTTGATTGTCGAGTTGAGGTCTTCTTGGGAGGCATCCTTGTGAGATCAGCTGGGGAAGAACTCTGAGAGAGAAGAGAGATCCCTACTGAGCACTCCTTTAAAAATAAGGGAACCTTAAGAGAAAGAGCATCCCTTCCTCTAGCATCAATCCTGTTGGTGCAAAATTTGGTTAACGCCGAAATCCGTGTTGGAGTCAGAGAGGAGGTCGTCGTCGGCGACCTGCAAAACAATTCTCAGTTGGAGTCAGGTGGTGGCTTCGGCAAGATCCTCCGACGATCAAGTCAGCTCTTTCAGCCAACAGAAATGGAGTGCTCAGGGAAGAAAGTAATAGAGTGTCAAGAAGGAGAAGAGAGCCTGGAGAAAATATATCTGGAGGGTCGCTTTTATAGATAGAGCCTATAACAAACTGAAAGTGACTGCCGTAACCGTCTGGTAGTGGGTTGCTTCGGGCCGCATGGAGTTTGTTACGGAGAGTGGTGTTCGTTCTCGTGACACCCCAGTCCGTTGGGATTTGATAGCTAAAGTTCAGAGGAAGTAGGTGCTGGTGGCTAAGGGCCTCGAGTTTCATCGATTTCAGGAGAGTTTGAACTCCTTTAAGGTCGTTAGTGTATAGGTTGAGAGCTGAACTTGCATAGATGATGAGGTCTTTCCAGATAACTGTAGAAAATTCCATCGGAAGGAGTGCTTCTTGGTAACTTCAAGAAGTTCGGTTGGAGAAAACTCTTCTTGACAACTAGAGAGCTCTGAAGGAGCCTGATTGTAGGGGGAGTCCGGCAGCTGGGAGAGTCCGGAAGGAGCTTGACTGCTGGAGGAATCTAGCAATAGATCTACTGGAGGAATCTGGATGGAGATCTACTGGAGGAGTATACATAAACGACGAAGTCCTCTCCCGCTGATGCAAGAAGTTGAGGTGGACAGGGGTTGATGAGAAGAAAATCAACCGGCTTCCGGGAGGAGATAGACTGGAAGAAGGTCAGTTGGAAGGAGCTTGTCTGGCGCCCGAAAAAAGATTGACCAGAAAGAGGTCGATTAGGGAATCTTGTCTGGATGGAGCGGAAGGAGGTCTACTTGGAGAGAACCTATCTAGCGATTGAGGGGAGATCGGTTAGTGAGAACCTGACGGGAGGTTGTCATGGGCGGATGACCTGCGAACTCTCGTAACCTATCCGTTGTTTTGAAGCTTAGCTGCTTTCAAGGGCGTCCGAAGGCTAATAAAAGGAGACGAGGTCCTTTTGCTTACGTATTCAGAGTCGGTGTAGGAATTCAGAGGCCTACCACTTTTTGGTAGATTGTAGGAGTTCGTTTGGAGAGAAGTTTTGTTGATCCGGCATCGATCCAACGTCAAACAACTTTGATGGATTTTTAGTCGGGAGAAGGTTCAAGTAGCGTCGAGATCGGCCGGACTAGACCATGATAAGACCCTTTACTCAGCTATCTGGAGGCTGCCATCACCGTTCAAACTCATTTGGACAAAATTTACAATGCCCTGTAGGTTCTGGAACTATCCGAAGGAGTTAGGAATTGAAATGAAGATCGGCCGATAAATTCAGATTGGAGGACCGCAGTCTTGGTGCCTAAGCAAAAACTTTTCAATCGTTGGAGTTAGGCGTGGTCGTCTTCGCCGAATGAAGTCATCTCGAGGCTCGACATCCTATTGGACTTCGGCAGAAAAGGGTTTACACCCAGTGGATACTTTCTACGATCAGTCCCTGATGTCCCAGGCTTTATAGCTTTTTGCTCAATGCCTCTTGACAGGGTAAGGCTTTTGCATGTGGGGAATTATCGCTGGGACTGCCAAGGTAAAGAGAAGCAGCTCTCAACTTTATAGCCTGCGATAATGTCTGCTAGCCATGGTATTGTAAGCAGGGGTGGCAATCGCATCTGGATGTAGGATAGATAAAAAATCTATCAATCTAAATCCAATTTATTTATTAAATAAGTAAAATAAATATAGACTCTGATCTGATCGTTTTATTTAAACAGGCAATAGAGGATTTACAATGGGTTGAAATGAGTTAGAAGGGGTTAAATGGTTAAGGATTGCCAACCCTAAGTGGGAGGCTGGATATTCTCCAGTTCAGGGATGAATTGGAAAATATTTTTTGCCTGGCCATGACTACGTCTTTGTATTGTGAATACCACAGTCCAACGGTACTTGGAAAGTATATGAGGTCATTTCCATCATAGCCATTGCATAATACAGAGACAGCGGTAGTAATTAAGAAACTGGGTGTCTCCACTTAAACCTCAGCTAGAGAGAATTTGGGTTCGTTGATTGGATGCTTGGTTCTGATAAAAAGTCTACCAGGCTCTATAAACTATAAAAGCGAACCATTAGTTTGTTGATTCATGAATAAGCGTGTTGATTAATGCCTGTGGAACTTTGTGTTACTGATTGATGCCTTGAAGCTTTACTCTCCAGATTATTTAGCCATTTTAGTTGGAAATGCAAAAATCAGTGAGTTCAAAGTTCAAAACATGGATGAGCAAATTGGGCTGAATTGGATCTTCATGAATTTTTTTATTATCAATGTTTAGTTGGTGCATATGCTTTTTTTTCTTTTCCTTTCTTTTTTTTTTGCATTATTCTTTGATTCTGGTGATGCACGCCATTGTTGTGGAAGCAGGAAGAAGACTGCAAGCTAAAGTTGCTTTCTTAGATGTCTCCCAATTCATGATTGCTTTTAGAAGATTTTATTTTTTAATTTTAGGAAATCTGATAATTTTTACCATTGTGCGTTGATAAGGCGTTTTCTTTATCATCTTTTTCTCATTGTATTTCTTTTGTTGCACTAGAGTTTAGGGTTTAGGCTTTTTTGTTTGTGATTTTTCCTATCAGTATATTATGGAGGGTGAAGGTTATTTTTTGTTTTGTTCGTTTCCTCTATCTCTCTCTTTCTCTAAATTTTTATTTCTTTGGTTTTTTTTTTTGGCTGTTTGAGGGAGATGGAATTGTTGCATACCACTTTGATTGATTTGTTTTGTTCCGTAGTTTTATTTTCATTCCTCTTTCTTTATATTGTTTTTGTCATTTTGTTTATCGATACTGCTGCATCTATGCCTCAGCTGAAGCAGGTGTAAATGCAGCCAATAGAATCAGAATACGATTTATCTTTTAACTTCATAGGATAATAATTCGTAATAAGCTTATCACGCCCCAACCGGGCCGCGTGAGTCGGCGTATATCAGACGGCTGTACATCCTTTAGGCCAGAAGACTTGCCATGCATATTCACGTCATTCCAACTTTAACAGCAGTAAAAATAATTATTTTAATTAATCTAGAACCACTAAATAATAATGAATAGTTTAATCAATTTCCTTCAAGAAAATCTAATCTCTAAAGCTTCTTACTGCTCGGACCTAAATCACGTGTACCCTTCTGCATTTGAAATAAAGGAAAAAAAAGAGATGAGCTTCGTAGGCCTGATAATTTTTTTATATCTATGAAAGATTAAGCATAGATAAAATTTTTATTTCAATCCAATAAAAATAATATATATCAATATTATTATTACGTTTTCAAAATATGTTGTGTAATAGTGAAGCATAAAATCTTTTCTCAATCTATGATAAGATTCAAAGATTAGTCTTTGAATACAAAGCAGATAATTCATTAGGATGTACCAACAATTTATCAGTGATCTGTCTCACTGACTACGTCTAAAAGAGAATTAGCTTTAATTTATATAGCTATGATTAATCTTATAACAAAGTAAAAAGACTAGTTTTGAATGTGTGGCAGATCGGCATGTGCTAACAATTAGTCTCGACTAGCTATACTAAAAAAAAAAATTAATTTTTGTCGTATGGTTAATAATTAGTATTGTTGGTTAGATCTAGATTATAGTTTAATAAAAATTTTGCTCACCAATTTTCAAAACATAACTATACTTATTTTTATAACAATCTTAAATTCGAAGGCCATATATCTCATTTCCAAAAAGCAATAAAGCACTTTTTATTCCAAAATTCATACAAAGGTGAACATACATAATCTTCTTTCCATAAATCATATAATATTAGATTAAAGAAATCAATTTGTTTCAAAATTTGTAGCTTGCAATAAATATGTTAGATACCTTATGATTGATCCATAAATTTTGAATTATGGTTACGCTAGGATTGGCAACAAGTATGCTTAGATTTATTAGGTATTGTCCCACCTCCTAGTAACCTCAAGGATTTCTGATTGAGTATGGTATGGTTAGGAGAGCGGGCTATTCCTGATGTAGATGAGGTAGCAGTATAGTGGTATACTAGAGCATATATTTTACAGCTGATGGGAAGGTATCTATTTGTGGATAAATCAAATAATTTGATGCATATCATGTTTTTGTCACTATTTGCCTATTTTGAGGCTATAGGACATTATAGTTGGGATAGTGCCGGTTTAGCTTGGTTATACAGAGAGCTTTGTAGGATAAGTAGGATAGATGCATATGATATCATGGGACCTTTGATTTTACTATAAGTATGGGTATGGGATAGATTTACATTTATAGCAGGTCATCTTACCGTAGATCCTATTATGGATTTGGCTAATGGAGGTGTATTACCACATGTTCTGCTAGCCAAGAGGTACGGAATGAATGTTGAATAGTAGTTTTTATATCTAAGCTATTTTAAATCATATAAGACCCACTCATTCAACTTCATTGCGTAGGTGGAGAGATGCTTTCTCGGTGACGTAGGTTTCTACCTATGTTTTGATGGTATATCGGTATCAGTTCAATCGTCTTAGAGCTACGCAAGTATAATTATAATTGATTTACATAAAAAATAATTATGTTTGGAATGATTTTGTTCAGAATACTTGCATTTAATCATATTCATAAAACAATTATATGGATAATGTGATGTGCCAGTTTGGGATGCAGTAGGCCATTCCATTCGATTATGTCATGGATTCGAGACTGTATGATATCGACCTTAGGGAACGAGTCGATCATGACTAAAGCATCACTCATTAGCAGTTCGTTGCACTCTGGGAGAGTTGGCGAGATCATGTTGTGGACGGTCAGTGGTTAATCATACCATGGATTATTATGATCCCTATATGGAGTGGTACTATTACATCACTTATTGATTCAATGGTGCAATGTTTGACCATTGGTAAGAGTTTAATTTTATTTCTTTATTTTTCTTCATATTTGTTATTGTTAGTCGCACTGCTCATTACTTTCTTATCTATATCAGAGTGATGGTCTGGCATGAATTCATGATCTTGCTCATTCGGACTCTATATCCACATCCGGGCATGTCATCTAGGAGATAGACACTTCTACCCTCCATGCCATCTAGAAGCATGGTCGTATCTCCATGGATGTCTACGATCATGGCTGTGGCATCTTAGAGTCCACTCCTTCATCTTTCTCAGATCTACGATCATGGCTGTGGCATCTTAGAGTCCACTCCACCTTTCCCAGATCCATCATTGTTGGGAGCACCTCTTGCTTTGCACAAATGAGGTAGCCAACCACATATTGCCTCTTTAACCCCAATTCTGGACTTCCCTATATTTAGTCTATATATGTCCTTGGCCATGTACATGCAATTTGATATGATCCAGTCTGTTGAGGAGACTGCATCATATTTTGAGTCTACGGTGGATGACATTAGCCATTAGAGAGTTTCATATCATACAGGAGGCTATACAAGTGAGGGAGATATACTGGAGACTGTCATATAGATAGAGCATGGTACCATGGAGCATGAGAGCTTGAGTGAAGGTCAACCTATGGGTTATTGGAAGCAACCTGCAAGGAAGAAGCGATGGCTGCCATGTGGGAGATGATCTTTTTTTGTTTTGTTATATATGTACCACACGGATCTGATTTTTTTCTATAAATAAATTTGTACATTTTTTCATGAATTCATGGTATGTTGGTCCTCATTTTGTTACTTGTCATGCAATATTCAGGTGTTGACTTGAAAGCATGTTGCTTGTCATGCAAAGTTGACTCGACCATTAGTCTCGATTATATGCGGTCGACTATATCAGGATAACTGATCGACTATCGGTCTCAAATTTTCTAGGTTGATCCAATTACATGCATGCATAAGATTTTTCTAGATTGATTTTTCTCAGAATTCATGATATTTTTTGTCATTATTTGGTTACATATCGTGCAATGTTTTGGTATTGAAAGATCAAATATTCATTCTCACTGGCTTGGTATGGTTTATACATGTGCATGTCCACATATTGCTATCCCTTGATCTAGATTGCCGCCCACAAATTCACTTGATTAAAAACCGAAATATCAAATATGAAACCACAAATTCTAAAGTATTTATGTCACTGTTTCAACTAGTATCACTCAATATCACTCAAAACTTTAGCATAGTACTTGAGCTAATGAGAATGCTTGGAGAAGGCCAAAGTTGTAAATTTGTTACGTTGGAGATAGGGACAATATTTTTCGGAAGCCTAAAGAGCATTTAAGATGACTTTGGAAGTTTTGGAGGAGATTCAATAGTATTCGAAAACCAAAAATGGAAGAAAATCTGTTCTAGGCATCAGAAGGCAACCCTTAGGTCATCTTCTTTCGAAAAAGGGACGTTGGCACACTAATTTTAGGCTGGCATGCCATAGGGGGTGACCCTTATGGCAGGGGGCGATCAATGGATCGACCCCTGCCATGCTACAAGCGGTCTACCGCCTAAAGAACCCAGTCAATTGCATTAGCGGTCGACTGTTTTGGCATGGCTTGGATTGAGCTACAATGAACGACCAGCCAGATCGACCTAGCTTGACTGGCCGACTTGGTTTGAGGCAATTGACCACCTCAGGAGACCCGGTCAACCAATTAGCATGGCTCAAAGAGCCACGGTCGATCCGGTTGACCCATTGGATCAATTGAGCTCGATCTAAGGTAGTCATCCACCTCAATGGATCGGTCGATTGCCTCAGACCGAGCCCGACAATTGAGTGCAGTCAATCTGATCGGTAAACTTGTAGGATCGATGGACCGCATTCTAAGATAGTCGACCAGGTTTATATTTTTATATTTTTTTTAGAATTTTTTTTCTTTTTTCTTTTTGGGTTACTAAACCATAGAACCTTAAAATCTTAAACCTTAAATCCTAAATCGTAAAATCCAAAACCCTAAATCCCAAATGTCAAACCCATAAATCCAAAAACCCCAAAACCCTAAAAACCTAAAACCCCAAAACAACCCTATCCCTAGATCCTAAACCTTAAACCCTAAACCATAAAATCCAAAACCCTAAACTCAAATCCCTAAACGTGAAAACTCTAGAATCGTAAAACCCTAACATTCCACTTATGCATGCTATCATTGTATTTGACTAGCTTTCTATTCTTGTACATCAGCTTTTTAAGAAATATCGAGGAAGGTCTTCCTCTATTTTTGTTTAATTATAATGATTGAAACCTACATGGCATCTTTAAGGCTATAAGTTGTGGGCATTTGAATGCCAAATGTATGAGAATAATGATGTTAATTGAAATACATTAGTTTATAAGAAATCTTAAGTTCAAGATAAAATTGATCAAAATACATGATTTTATTTGACAATGAAGTGAGCACTCAAAAAAGAAAAATGTGCTTATAATAAACCAAAATATATTACTCTAAAAATAAATAAAAAAGATGATTTATCATTAGGTAGAGTCTCATATACTACAACTAGAAGTTGGAGCCTAATCATCTGCAGAAGGATCCTATGGAGGTGGAGGAAATTGATGATAAAACTGCTATACGAACTGATTAAATAATGCAAATCCCTCATCCAATCGTGTCTTGATACTGTCAGCCCATGCATTGATTTGTGCCATGAGAGATATCTCCAGTGCATCTATCTAAGCTGATAATGCATGCAAATTGAAGGATTGCTGATCAAACTATGTAGACTGTGTACACTGAGTAAGATGTCTAGGCTGGTCTTTATTATTAGGCTTATCTTCTTCTTCACTATCATTTTCTTTATATACCTCAGATATATGCCTCGATACCCCATTAGTAAATATATATCCTATATGCCTTTAAGATGTATGATTGTAGGCATCAATGGATCTAAGCTTAATAACTTCATCATTAGATATTAAAGGCCTCGAAATAGCATCCATAACTGCTCCACAAGGCAAAATAGTTTTGAAACTTTAAAAACATTTATTCATATAATGTATCATTAAATATAGCAAATTAACCCAATCATCCAAAATGATCATTTTGAGGAGATAAATATTGATACATTATCTTTGTGACCTCCTCTAGGTAGAAAATTAAATATAAAAATATGATGAATTAATCTATTTTCAAGTGATAATAGATGTACGTTAGTTTAGTGGTTCGACCTAAAGTGTCATCCTAAAAAATAGTTCTAATATAAGTATGATAATCTAAATATCGATGACTCCAACAAGTATTATTAAAATATTTATAACCATCTAAAGAAATATCTAAAATTTTACCAAGAACACTATGGTCAAACTCAATAATTTATCCTTTCACATAGGATGAAATAGAATAAGTTGAAGTTTCAAAACTAAAATTACTATAAAAATATTTAACTAGATTAAGATATGTTGGCTTATTCAGCATAATTATAGATAACCAATCCATCCTATCAAACAAAGATCCAATTCAAAAATCACTAAAATGATTTAAATCAACTATTCTTTTACATACAACTTTTCTTCAAGAAAAACTAGATCTAAAATTTTTGCTACATTCATGGTTTAAAAACAAATGTTCTTCATATCTATGTGAAGGTTGTTTCCCTTTTTCTACTCACATCCTCTTTTCTTTCAACATACTTCCATATTTTGTTGAAACCATTAGGTCAATCTTTAGGGTGGAGATGAGGGTTTAGGATTGGAATAGGGAATATGCAAGATTGAGATTTCTCGGATAGATGGAGAGCAAGGTGGGCTTGGTAGGGATTTAAAAATATTGAAACTGTGGATTGAACCCATGTTTTCAATGAAAATGTGGACCTGAAAGCATGATTTCTAAATGAAATCATGGGTTCGACCCATGAATTTAGATTGCTAACTCACCTAATCAAAATTGTGGGTTCAACCCATGATTTTGGTCACCTAGACTCGAAATTGTGGGTTTAACCTATAATTTCAATTGTTTTGGCATTGAAATTGTTGGTTGAACCCATGATTTCATGCATGGCATGATCCCTATAGTAAATCGGGAAATAAGTTGGCATTGCGGATACTTTTGGAAATAAATAAAAAAATAATTTAAAAAAAAAAGCCCAAGAAAGCTTGTCCCAAGCTACTTTCCACATGAGTGGATGCAAAAGTTTCTGATCCTGCCATTAGCATCATGACCAATACCACCTGTAGCATCCTAATAATCTATGCCAAAAATGCAGCCAATATGCTCCTAACATTGAATAGAGGAGATGTTGAAATCAAGTGTCAAACTTCTATTTTATAGAAATTAAATCAACTTGATCTAATGGTTTTTTACTTGAGAAGGGAGGAAGCAACATATGTGAAGTAATATTAGATAGGGAGGTTAAATTAAAACTCTTCGCTGTACAGAGTTTATGAATGTAAACTCTTTAACGAGTGTATGAGATTTGGGTCAGCCTACTCCAAATTAAGTTATTCTTGGATATTTTTGAATATAAGTGTAGTCTAACCTATAATCCTATAATTTTATGGGTTGTACACTTAACTTATGGATTTGATAGAATTTTTAGCTCAATCATCTAAACAAGTGCTCAAGGCTTTTTGAACATTCCTACAAGAGTAGGCAAAAAATCTTGTAGGAATCGGACCTATTGGTCCATCTAGCTTGCATTTTTTGCTGAAATGGATCGAATACAAATCAGATCATGGTATATCCATATTTTTTGATGAATATAGATATGGATATTAAATAGATATCAAAAATTAGTATCCATATTTATTCTAGATGGATACGGATATGAATCAGACATAAAGTATACCCATATTTCTTATAAATGGATATAAATACATATCAGATATTAAGTATATTCATATTTGTTTATCCATGTATGGATATAAAATGGATACTGTTGGTGCAGAAATCCGTCCTCGTCGAAGGTCGTTGGAGTCGAGGCCGCTGAGGTCGCCGTCGGGGACCTGCAAAACGAAGTCCCGCCCGGAACCGGTGGGGGGTGGCTTCGGCAGGACCCTCCGACGGTCAAGTTAGTTTTCGGCCAACAGTAATGGAGTGCTCGGAATGAGTTCCGGAGCTTAGAGATGAGGAGGAGAGCTTAGAGAGTCGAGAGTTCAGAGAGCTTAGAGATGAGGAGGAGAGCTTAGAGAGTCGAGAGTTCAGAGAGCTTAGCCTTGGCGTATCTGGAGGGGTCCTTTTATAGCGGAGCTTAGTTGATGGTGACGGTCATGCCGTCTGGCAGAGAGTCGTTGGGCGGCATGGAGTTCGGTACGGAGAGGAAGGCGTCGTCCGGTGGATCGTGGGAGCCATACTGGCGAGTCGTGGGCCGCATGGAGTCCGGTACGGAGAGGAAGGCGTCGTCCGGTGGATCGTGGGAGCCATACTGGCGAGTCGTGGGCCGCATGGAGTCCGGTACGGAGAGGAAGGCGTCGTCCGGTCTTGTTGCAGGCGACAGTTCGTCCAGAGGAGTTCGGACTTATAACAGAGTTCGACTGAAGGAGAAGCTGGGGGAGTTCGGCTGGCTGAAGGGTCGGCCATCTGTAGAGTTCGATCGAGGGACGATTGCCGAGGGATTCGACCGCTGAGAGGCTCGAAGAAGCTCGGCTGGCCAGTTGAAGGACTCCGGTTGCTAGTTGGTTCGGCCAGGGCTCACTGAGGAGTTCGGCCGCCTGGAGTCGGTCCGAAGGGGTCCGGACTTGTAGGAGAGTTCGGTTGAAGGGGAAACCCGGGAGGAGCTCGGATGGCGGAACGGGCGTGTGGGAGGAGTCCGTCTCCGTCCTGCCGCTTGGAGTCCAAGGAGCTCGGCCGTCAGAAAGTTCGGTCGGTGGTGAGTGTTCGGCCCGAAGCCTGGACACTGGGGAGTTCGGCCGCTAGGCAGTCTGGCAGACTGAAGGAGTTCGGCCGTGGGGAGTCTGAAAGAGTTCGGCAGCCCAGAAAGTTCGGTCTCAACACTGGGAGTCCGGAAGAAGCTTGGAATCTGACCAGTTCGGCCTGCTGGAAGAAGCTCGGCCGCTGGGAGTTCGGCCGCATGGCAGTTCGGCCGGCTGAAGGGGTTCGGCTAGATCAGTGCGCTGAAGCTCTTCTGCGGCTACTGGTTGCATTATGCTGAGCGTCGGGCCGGGCTTCGGCAGGAGCGGGATTTATCCCCAACAGTAGCCCCCCACTCCCGAGTTCAAAAATTTTGAACGAAGGGAGTACCACAATAGGCGACTGTCGAAGCCTTCTTTCGGGCCTCGCGCTTGTCGTAGCTGAAGCTCGGGAGGCCTCATCTCCAGCCAGTGTTGACGTTGAAGTTGAAGCTGGGGCTTGGGGGAGACCTCACCTCCAGCGGGACTCATTTCCAGCCAAAGTTGATGAAGCTGATGTTGAAGCTCTCTGGCCGAGGTTGACATGATAGCTTTCTCTAGCCGAGGTCGATGTTGAAGCCCCTCGGCCGAGGTCGTCGCGGGCCTCATGTCTATCCGCGGACCTTATCCCTAGCCGGAGCCGATGCGGGCGCTCGGGGGAGATCTCATCTCCTACTGCCGAGGTTAGCCCAGTTCCTCGGGGGAGATCTGATTCATAACCGAAGTTGCTCGGGGGAGGTCTCATTTCCAGCAGCCGAGGTTGGTGCTCGCGTTAGGATGAGGTTCTCCTCCTGTTCCCAATCGAGGCTCGGTCGCTCGGGAGAGATCTTATCTCTAGCCGAGGTTGTTGCTCGCGTTAGGACGAGGTTCTCCTCCTGTTCCCAACCGAGGCTATTCGCGGTCGCTCGGGAGAGATCTTATCTCTTGCGGCCGAGTCGGGGTCGAAGTGCGCGCTCGGGGGAGATCTTATCTCCTGCGATCGAGCTTCCCTCGGGGGAGATCTTATCTCCTGCAGCCGAAGTGCGCGCTCGGGGGAGATCTTATCTCCTGCAGCCGAAGTGCGCGCTCGGGGGAGATCTTATCTCCTGCGGCCGAGCTTCTCTCGGGGGAGATCTTATCTCCTGCAGCCGAGGTCGAAGTGCGCGCTCGGGGGAGATCTTATCTCCTGCGGCCGAGCTTGTTGCTCGCGTTAGGACGAGGTTCTCCTCCTGTTCCTAACCGAGGTTGTTCACGGTCGCTCGGGGGAGATCTTATCTCCTGCGGTCGAGCTTCCCTCGGGGGAGATCTTATCTCCTGCAGCCGAAGTGCGCGCTCGGGGGAGATCTTATCTCCTGCGGCCGAGCTTCCCTCGGGGGAGATCTTATCTCCTGCAGCCGAGGTGCGCGCTCGGGGGAGATCTTATCTCCTGCGGCCGAGCTTCCCTCGGGGGAGATCTTATCTCCTGCGGCCGAGGTTGAAGTGCGCGCTCGCTCGAGGGGGAGATCTTATCTCCTACGGCCGAGGTCGCTTGGGGAGATCTTATCTCCTGCGATCGAGCTTGTTGCTCGCGTTAGGAGAGGTTCTCCTCCTGTTCCTAACCGAGGTTGTTCACGGTCGCTCGGGGGAGATCTTATCTCCTGCGGCCGAGCTTCCCTCGGGGAGATCTTATCTCCTGCGAAGTGCGCGCTCGGGGGAGATCTTATCTCCTGCAGCCGAGCTTCCCTCGGGGGAGATCTTATCTCCTGCAGCCGAGGTGCGCGCTCGGGGGAGATCTTATCTCCTACGGCCGAGCTTCTCTCGGGGAGATCTTATCTCCTGCGGCCGAGGTTGAAGTGCGCGCTCGGGGGAGATCTTATCTCCTGCGGCGAGCTTCTCTCGGGGGAGATCTTATCTCCTGCGGTCGAGGTGCGCGCTCGGGGGAGATCTTATCTCCTGCGGCCGAGCTTGTTGCTCGCGTTAGGACGAGGTTCTCCTCCTGTTCGAGGTTGTTCCTCCTCGGGAGAGTTCCTAACGCGGCGATTATTGACTGCTGCTTCCCTGTCATCGCATAGTTTTCGCATCCAGAAATAATATTATTGCAGAGGGGAGAATTTTACCGAAGGGAAAATCGCGGACAGCGCGTTCTCGTTTGAGGGGTCGACGGGGCGTTGTTCCTCGGAGCTCCCTCGGGCAGCAAGTCCCGTCCAGACGACCTCCTCTACCTCGCGCTGGCCTCCCCGATTCGGAGCAGGCTTCGGCTGGTACGGTGTTGCTGGTAAACCCTACCAGCGGGGAATTTATCGGCTCCAAGTGGTCGTCGGGCAGGGACAATTTTTAAGGAGGCATCGTAGGACAATACATCGGCCGAACTTCCGTTATCTAGCAAAATGCGGCGTACATCGTAGTCAGCGATATTTAAGGAAATTACAACACGTTACTGTGTGGAAATTGGATTCCCCGGCCGTCCTCCTCGGTGAAGGCCACGGGCTCTGCGATCCTCTGCTTCTTCGCTGCCCGAGATAGTGTTGATGACGCCAAGGGGCGGCCGACCTTCCTGGCTCTCCCTACCCGATGGTACCGCCCTTAGCCGCTCCCCTCGCTCTTCGGGCCGCCTTTGCAGGAATCGGCCGAGTCTACCTCGCCTGACGAGCTTTTCGATCTCGTCTCGGAGCTGGACGCACTCTTCGGTGTCGTGGACCGTGGTCGCGATGATAGCGGCAAAACTTGTTGGGGTCGCGTTTGCTGGGTCGGGAACGCATCTGGCCCGGCCTCGGAAAGCTGTTCCCCGATTTCCATCAGCACTTGGGCCTTCGGAGTGTTGAGGGGGGCGTAGTTGTGGAACCTTTGTCGGGGAGAGCTTCGGCGCTGAGGAGAACCTCGGCGCGCCGTTCCTTCTGGGCTTCCCCACCTCGGGTTCCCTTGGAGAGTTCGGGTCCGCCAATGACCGGGAGGAGTCCGGGAGCGCCGCCGAGCTTTACTCCGCTTCTCTTCCTCGGTGGACCTGCTCGGCCCTTCAGCTCGCCGCTTGCCGTCGGCTTCGTCATCCCTGGCCTTGAAGGCCTCCTCTGCCCGGGCGTATCCTTCAGCCCGAGCAAGCATGTCCGCGAAATTCCTTGGATACTTCTTTTCCAGGGAGAACAACAAGTCGTTCTTCCGGAGGCCGCCCTTGAGGGCGGCCATGGCGACTGATGGGTCCAGGTTCCGGACTTCCAGCGCGGCAGCGTTAAACCGGGTGACATAAGCCCGGATGGGTTCCCCCTCCTTTTGCCTGATGGCCATCAAGGAATCCGAACCTCGGCGGGGCCGCCTGCTACTGATGAAGTGGGCTGCGAACTGTTGACTCATCTGGTCAAACGATAAGATGGTACTCGGCTTGAGCGCCGAGTACCAATTCCTGGCAGCTCCTTTAAGGGTAGAGGGGAAGGCCCGGCACAATATGGCGTCTGGCACGCCGTGGAGCAGCATCGTCGTCCGAAAGGCTTCCAAATGGTCGACCGGGTCGGTGGTCCCGTCGTAGCTCTCAAACTGTGGGAGTTTGAAGTTCGGCGGGACCGGCTCCTGCATGATTTTCTGTGAAAAAGGGGGGTCAGTGCAGACGTCGTTACCGTGTGAGGGGGGAGCGTGACGAAGCTCTTCGATACGCCGGCTCATTTCTAAGAGCCTTTGATCCAGGAGATCTTCGCGATCTTTGATCCCCAAGGTTTTCTCGCAGTAAGGGTGCGAAGCCTCTCCCCGGGTCGAGCCGTGATCCGAGCTGAGGCTCTTCGCCGGTTGCCCTTCTCTTCCGGGGACTGGAGGTCGGGTAGCCCACATCGGTCGCCCCTGGACTGGGACCCCAGGGCTCTGGGGAATCCCTGCGCCGATCTAGCGGGTGCCGGGGTCCGCGAATGCATGGCCTGCACCGCCTGCACTGCTTCCGTCAGATCACGGACCTGCTGGGTAAGCAGGTTGAACTGTTCCGCGTCCACCGCGGCTACAGGGTGAGCCCGGGTTGCCTGGGCCGGAGCGGGAGCAGACGGGCCCGAACGGGATCGGGCCGCGGAAGCCGCCGATCGCCGGGTTGAGGCTCTTCTGGGGGGCATTCCTTTTTGAAAAGGGATCCTGAAGCGGAAGAGGAGAGGTCCGGAGCGGAAGAGGAGATCGTCGCCGAGCACTCCTTTAAGAACAAGGGGAACCTCGAAGGTTCAGGCCCTTCCTCTAGCGCCAATCTGTTGGTGCAGAAATCCATCCTCGCCGGAGGTCGCCGGAGTCGAGGCCGCTGAGGTCGCCGTCGGGGACCTGCAAAACGAAGTCCCGTCCGGAACCGGTGGGGGGTGGCTCCGGCAGGACCCTCCGACGGTCAAGTTAGTTTTCCGGCCAACAGTAATGGAGTGCTCGGAATGAGTTCCGGAGCTTAGAGATGAGGAGGAGAGCTTAGAGAGTCGAGAGTTCGAGAGTTCAGAGAGCTTAGCCTTGGCGTATCTGGAGGGGTCCTTTTATAGCGGAGCTTAGTTGATGGTGACGGTCATGCCGTCTGGCAGAGAGTCGTTGGGCGGCATGGAGTTCGGTACGGAGAGGAAGGCGTCGTCCGGTGGATCGTGGGAGCCATACTGGCGAGTCGTGGGCCGCATGGAGTCCGGTACGGAGAGGAAGGCATCGTCCGGTGGATCGTGGGAGCCATACTGGCGAGTCGTGGGCCGCATGGAGTCCGGTACGGAGAGGAAGGCGTCGTCCGGTCTTGTTGCAGGCGACAGTTCGTCCAGAGGAGTTCGGACTTATAACAGAGTTCGGCTGAAGGGGAAGCTGGGGGAGTTCGGCTGGCTGAAGGGTCGGCCATCTGTAGAGTTCGGTCGAGGGACGATTGCCGAGGGATTCGACCGCTGAGAGGCCCGAAGAAGCTCGGCTGGCCAGTTGAAGGACTCCGGTTGCTAGTTGGTTCGGCCAGGGCTCGCTGAGGAGTTCGGCCGCCTGGAGTCGGTCCGAAGGGGTCCGGACTTGTAGGAGAGTTCGGCTGAAGGGGAAACCCGGGAGGAGCTCGGATGGCGGAACGGGCGTGTGGGAGGAGTCCGTCTCCGTCCTGCCGCTTGGAGTCCAAGGAGCTCGGCCGCCAGGAAGTTCGGTCGGTGGTGGGTGTTCGGCCTGAAGCCTGGACACTGGGGAGTTCGGCCGCTAGGCAGTCCGACAGACTGAAGGAGTTCGGCCGTGGGGAGTCTGAAAGAGTTCGGCAGCCTAGGAAGTTCGGTCCCAACACTGGGAGTCCGGAAGAAGCTTGGAATCTGACCAGTTCGGCCTGCTGGAAGAAGCTCGGCCGCTAGGAGTTCGGCCGCAGGCAGTTCGGCCGGCTGAAGGGGTTCGGCTAGATCAGTGCGCTGAAGCTCTTCTGCGGCTACTGGTTGCATTATGCTGAGCATCGGGTGGGCTTCGGCAGGAGCGGGATTTATCCCCAACAGATACTATTTTGGATATTAATCAAATTTTAAGTAAAATTTAATGATGAAGATCAATAATAATGATGATCATAAAGAATCTAAGATAATCATAATTAAGATCTAAGATAATAATAGTTATATGCAAGACAGATAATTATAATCCAAAGTTCCATTGAAAGCAAGAAGTAAATCATAAGATATTTAGAAAAAGACATAATATATAACTTGTATTGAGAATCCAAATATTCATCAACACTCCTTGGTTAACAAGAATATATGCTTATCCATACTCGTAGTAGAAGTACCTAAATACAAATATAAGAAAATAAAAAATCAATTAAGATATGCATCAATATTCCTAATAAATAATAATTATTCCAAAACATAAGAGATATATACTTACATTCTCACTAGAGCTTCCACATTTTAATTTTATCATAACAAGAACCATAATATTATTTTAAATATAAAGCATCAAATATTAAAAAAATAAGAATTTAAATGATAAATAATTCAAATAAGTAGCATAGTCTCTATAAAATAAATGATATAAGAGCAAGGATTTAAATGCATAAATAGTATAAAAAATACAACCACCATCCACTATAGTTAATCTTATTCAAAGATAAATATTAAATATATCCCATAAACACAAGTATCTTTAGAAAAAATTTATAAACTATTAAAGATAATAGTTCAATTTAATTGAATAACATCACATTATAATCTTCAATGCTCCAATAATCATCCTGAAGTAAAAATGATGATATTAGTATAATAATTTTAATATACATAAACAAAAAATAATAAACTATTTTTTAAAACTACATGTCAAATTTATTTATCTTATTATAATATATGAATTAATGTTAATTAATTTATTTAAGTTTTCAATAAAGATCAAGTAGTTATTTGACATGGTAGAAGAATCAAGATTATGAACAATAGAGATGCAACAAGAGCAAAAAAAAAAAAGAAAAAAAAAAGAATAACTAGCAAGTACTATATATGTGTTAAATTTGATAAAATTATTATATAAAATATAGCATATTAAATTTTTCTTAAATTTTAACCAATCTTGAAAATAAATTATAGTTTTAAGAATATCAAAATCTAATAAACTTCAAAATGTATCTATTATTTGTCCATCTGTACCAAATACCAATTTCAAAACTATAGTACATACTAGAATTGCCAAAATATCTTTCACAATCCGAGATAAGATAGGACACTTTGGATCATTAGATTTATGCAAGCCTAAAATATTAAGGATATTACCTTCAACCCATGGCCAAATAGATTCCTCCATATACATATATCCCAATCTATTTTAATTTGCTGCTGCGATGCATACTCCTTCATAAATTGAGTGAACCTTCCTTTTCATCATTCCATTTTATCAAACTCATCACAAATCCATTTTATTGAACTCATCACAAATATATCCTTTGTCTCTCAATAAACTAATATCATGAGTTAGTGGAATAGAAGAAGAAGAGAATTTTCTTTCATACTCACTGTAAAACTTTTGAATGACATTATGAACATCATTAACCTATTTTTCTCTATTTAAAGAATAGGTCTCTGAGAAATAAAATTCCACCGTATTCATTTATTGTGAGGATCTAAGAATGAGCCAATCTCTCATACAAGATTGGATTGTTGCCAATATTTATCAAACTTCTCCTTCATTCATAATGCCATAAAAAGAAACAATTGATCCTTAGAATTTATACACCATTCAACAATTTGTAATTGGATTTCATAAAATTTTTGAAAAAAAAAAATTGTAGTTGGATATGTTGTGCCTAAAAGAAACTTAGTGATATTATAGAAAATTTTTGAAGTTTGACAGAGCACTTTTATTTCTTTGCATTTTTATTTCTTTGCATTGATCATTTATTGGACACATATCAATTTTATAGGAATCAAAGTACTACAATCTTTTAAAGGCCTCCTTATAATAATAAGCATCCTAAGGCCTCATATGTAGAGTTCCACCATGTAGGGATATCAAGTGACAAACATTTGTGTCTCCAAGTTATTTTTTTAGCCCTCTTTTCAAATTCCTCTAACATAATAGAGAGCTTCGAATGATCTTCATCATTTCTTGGATATTTTCTGCTATATTAATTTTTTAAATCCATCTTATGCAACTAAATTAATAATATTTGCAGCACATCTCATGTGAAAGAACTGGCTATTATATAAAAGTCTTTCTTAAAATGTTTCCATAATTTCTCTAACATAAACAACATTGCCATGATCATTATCCAATGTTAATAAAAATAACTTACAATTAATATTTCAATCAATTATATTTTTGATAAATGAATTATACAAATAGAGTCTTGTATGTCTTTCTCCCATATGCATAAAATTACTTATTTTTTTCAAATTCCAATCATCATCAATAAAATGTACTATCACATACAAATAAGACTTGTTCTATTTAGAAGTCTATAAATCCGTAGTTGCACTTATCTAGCAATAAAGTAGATTAAACATATCATAAATCTTTTAATTCTCCTTTAAAATATGTCCTTATAATCCCTTTTGTAAGAGTTATATGACTCTTTAATTCAAAAGATGATCATAGAGATTTATAAAATCAATCAATCCTTCATGCTCAATCATAGAAAATGGGTATTCATACAAAACAAACATCTGTATAAGCTTTTTACAAGTAATTTCTTTATCATATGTATTTATGTCTAAAGAACAAGTCCCATCCTCTTTTTTGAATGATGTTTACAATATTTGTTGGTCTTTAATAGTAACATCCTTCAAAAATGGTTGGCACTTAGCAACATGATTTTTCAAATGTATTGTCCCTAAACTATTAGCTCCATTAAATATTTTTTTTGCAGTGATTATATCTTACCTCTTCTTTTTTAATAATTTTTTCCTCTACTTCCTTTTCTACTTTATAGTTTGTAAAATCATTATAAATGCTAGATGTTTGCGTTTTCTTTTTTCTTTATCCTTTTGTTTGATTTGTAAGTTTAACTGAGTTATTATTTGTATCTTCAATAGTCCAACTAGAAGACATGATATATAACAATTGCATTCAAAATACAAGAAATTTATCTATATATTTAGTTATGATCAAACAAAGAAAAAAAGTAATTTTAAAATTTTTTTTGAACAAGCCCTTCTACTTTGAGACTCTATATTCAAAGGGTACAACAATATAAGTAAGTAACAAAGCACTTGGATGATGAAAGTTATAGCAGCTAATTTGATAATGACATAACGTAAAGCATTATGAATATCTAGTTGTCAACAATAGAGTACTTAAATGTGTCACATTACATTGTCACTGTAGCAATATAGATCCAAAAAGGAGACTATCATGGACATTGCCAATGACAATCTCAAGCCATTAAACTTGTGTCATTGACATTAGACCATGAAGCATGTGTCACCAGAATATAATATCTAATCTACAAAAAAATTAGCACTAATATTGGTGTATTTCTGTTTTTTTTTTTTTTTTTTCTTTAGTTTTATTATTGCTCTTTATTTGGTGATACATCTTCTTTATTCTCTTCAGTTTTCTTTTTTTCTTTTTTCCTTTAGAGTGCTCCACATTTCATACAAAATCATTTTAGTCTATGAATCTGCAAATAAATTTGCTAGGACCAAATGGAACTAAAGAAGTAGGGTGTGGATCCTATAATCTTTCTGTTGTGGATTGGATTAATAAGTAGACAAGCTAATACATAAAACAATAAGAACAAGTCTGAATAATGGATGCTTCTCACTATATGATGTAAGACCAGCAACAATGAAGGCATTGCTGCAATTAATATAGGATAATAGTTTAGTAAAATGAACATGATCTGGTAGAAAAATTTTGCATTTAAGAGAGACCAACAATAATCTAATTGAGCAACTCCATAGCCCATCTTCTCTGATGAATGTGTCACAATCAACAAGAACCTCCAGTAAGGAACTTTCAGAATTTACTTCATAAGAATAAACCAAGAACACAGGAAAATCTTTAATAATATATATAACTTATTGAAATGATAAGCAAAACTTTATTTTATATTGTGAACCTACAATGGTTTCTGTTGAGCACCCTAACTGAGTTCTAGAATGTGTTCAATCAAACCTAACCAATAACCTATAAGTTTAATTGGCAATTTTTTTCATAGAAATTAACGGCTAGTACACCAAATCAATGTGAAGCATGTTCTAACGCAAGTTTAAACACCAAGCATATGTTCACAGTTGGAAATGATTTGTCAATAGAATGACGGATGTGATGTTTCAAATTTGATTTTGGGCTATTCATTTGTATCTTCTAGAGAAATAGGCTATCAATTGGGATATTCACTACAAGAATTCAGATTATTAAGGATGGCTAAATGGCATCGTTAATAGTCAATCTGCCATCACTAATAATCCTATCGTCGCTAGTACCATGATCAAATCCAATTTGAAAAATTTTTGTTGCTAATTATTAGCCATGAAAAACCTAGTAATTACTAATGAGACTATTAGCGATGGTTTTAGAGATGAAAAAAATCTCTCTAATAATTTTTTAATATTTAAATTAAAATTTTTTAAAAAAATTAAAGTATATTAGCGACGGCAATGTCGTGACTAATGCTATCGCTAATAGTTATTAGCGATCAAAATTACCATCACTAATGCTATCTTTAATTTTAAAATTTTTAAATTAAATAAAAAAAATTAAAAAATATTAGCGATGGCAAGTAGTGGCTAATACCATTGTTAATAATTATTAGTGATAAAAAATATTATCACTAATGCCATCTCTAATTTTTTATAATTTTTAATAAAATAAAAAAATATTTTAAGAAATATTAGCAACGGCAACTTGGTCTCTAAGGCCATCGCTGATACCGATGCTAATAGTTAATTTTTATTTTTTAAAAATTAATAATAATTTTTTTAAAAAACTTATTTTGATTAATTATAATAAATTATGATTTGCAATACCTATTATAATTGAAATCCAAGGATAATGTGATAATTAGAAATTAAAAACTAATTATATTATATTAAAAATATAAATTATATAATTTTTTTATAAGTAGTATAAAAAAATAATATATTAAAAAAATCAGGTCTAATCCTTATCATCACCCACCTTCTCCTCCTACTCCTCTTCAGTAGCTGGTAGATGGGAGCCAGATATTCTAGTATCCTGTAATAAAAAAAATAAAGCAATATTAGTAAATTTTGATATGGAGGCGTATCATTCGATATGGAGATGTATCTTTCGATACACTCTTCTGATTCTCGAATAGATTATTTCTATACATTTTAATTTGATAATACGGAGCTATAGATACCCCTGGCCCATCGATTGGATGGTTAGATTGAATATTTAGCCCCTAAACTTCCTTTTCAAATTCAAACATAAATATATGAAGCTTTTAAATATGAAAAGTTAAAATAAATAAAAAAATTTAATAATATAATTATCTGATGTAATGGCTGGAATGACAAGTCTAGCAGATCGTGTGCAGCGGTCCTAGAAAAGCTCTATAACTGTATCGTGAATGGCATCTAGAAGGCCCTAAGATTGCTAGCTTAGAAGCCTTTGCACGACTTCATGTGCGCATCCCTCCAGGTCTGGGACGTTGAGTCCTATGAGGACGTCGAAGAATATCAAGATGGTGGAGAGCCGAAGCTATGGCCGAATCCTATGACCCAGCTCCTACTCACCCCCAGTGGCGCTGAGCCATCCCTCAAGATCAAGGAGGACTGAGAAGATGGATTATCACCGTACCTCTCAGCAACATACTCTATATAATGCACCTGTACAGTTCAGAAATATATTAGTTCTAATATAAAAATTAGATCCTGTAACAACTTAATTAGTAAACAAAGTTTGAAATTTTTACCATGATCTATCGCGACGTAGAATCCAAATAGTCACAAGTCCTATATTGGTGTGTGGCCCACCACAACTACAGTTGGTTTGGTAGACGATCCAGCTATCATGTGTAAATAATAAAATTAAATTAATTAAAACATTCATATAAGAGTTGTTATAGTTCTAGTGAAGAGTTTTAGTATTAATTTCTTACTAGTCTATGAGTCACAACATGCATGCCAATCGAGCTGCTCGTGTGCCTGATCGAATTTTACTGGACAGTCCAGTTCTACCAGATCCTCTACCACCTATCGAAGTACTCCTTGTTGCTCTACTGATCGTGAAGGGCCTGCTATATGTTCGCCTGCATCTAGTGATCCATGAAGGACCTTTAGTTTAATGGTGACTAGAAATCAGAGTACTGAATGGTGGACTGCCTGAGGCTGCAGAGGCCATCTTGGAGCCTCCTTATGGCCATCTCCTTGAAGGTCTAATGGCCAGCCTCCTCGTCCTAGGAAGTCTTGAATTAATAGTACTCCTGCAAGATAGAAGAATGTATTAATATATAATTAAAATATCAACATATCGGGAAGAAATAAATTAAACTAGTTTTGACTTACTAGAAATATTTTTTAGGCTACATCACGAGCTCTCAATGGCCAACTTGAAAAATCATTCATCAGGCCCGGCATCAATCAGCATATGATCTCAGTAACGACATGAAATATTGAAGGTTCTCTAAATGTGCTGCAAAATTAATTTTAAAGAATAAATATTAAATATAAAATTATTAAAATTTAAGTATATTAATTAAGTATGTAGTACTTACGAGCGGCTCCGGATATAGATGATCTACCTATCATTCGACTAAGTTGGAGGTGTCGTGAGCCGGGCGGGGCCTCAATCATGGTACTATGTCTGAGAGCCGGTGGTTGCTACTACATGCGACTGTGGGATCACTGTTGACCCCCTATCCTCCAAACTTGATTGCAAAAAATCTAATATAAGAAATATTATATTAGTTAATAATAATAAAATAACATAAATGAGAATATATAAAGTACTAGAACTTACCATCTAGTGTGAGAGGTGCGGAACCATGAGAACTGGCCGCACAATCACTCTTTCCTTGAGAGCTCTGTCCGCAATTGGTGTGGCTCCGATCTCTTAAAGACATGATATATGCTTTTTAAAAATAAAAATTAATAGATTCATCAAATTAATTATATAATTATGGATGACAATGCAAGATTTAAAATGATGCAAGATAAATAATTAAAATGATCAAAAAATTATATACCTAGCACTACTCATCGATCTTTTCAAATGTTTGGTATCCTTCGGAATCTTCTTCCGATTCTTTCTCTTCTTCCACCTCTTTCTCTTCTTCTTCCTCTTCTTGGAGAGGATTATCTTTTAAAACAATCTTAGTTGGATCTACTTCCTCATGTTGGCCATCTTCACATCGGAGTATTCCTAGAGCATCCAATTTCAAATCATTGAAAGATTAATGAACTCCTATTGTCTCATTCTCTTGAAAGCATTTTAATCTTGAAAGCATTTTAATAATTAGGGCTCTTCTTCTTCTTTGAGGTGTAATGAATGGCTCAAGACTTAATTTTTTGTAAATAGCTCACCAATCTTTCCTTCCTCTTTTTCTTAATGGAAAAGAAGTGTAATACACTTGACCAGCTTGTGCAGCTAGTACAAATGGATAGTTGACATAAGCTTTTGATCTATATTTAATCTCAATAAGCACGTGCCATGGATCAACCTTCATACTATTAGAAAATACATCTCAAAGCCAATTGTCAGCTTGTTGACGATTAAGCTAATTTTATAATTATATATAATTTATTATGAATAAAAAGTTTATTTTAGCTTTTTCATCATAAGTGTACATCTTCCATTTTTGAACTCTAGTGTTGTGATGAAGTCTTTGAAATAATTTAGAATCGATAAAGAGAAGATTTATCACGTAGTTCTTAAATATATTTGTGACTAAATGATACATTATTACCCAGAATAACAACGTTTATTGAGTATAGATCATTCTGTGGAGACACTCATATAGCATACAGGTGAGATGTAGGGATACATCTGCACTAAATGTGACCAACTTTAGAGCATTCTATTGTTAAGATGTGCTCTAAAGGGATATGGGTATAAATGTTCCTCTGACCTGTGATCACTATGGTGACTTGCAAGCAACTCACTATGCTTTGATACAGGACTACTTAAATTTCTAATTCAGTGATGGAAGGTTTCTAAACACAGTCAAGTACTTATGAAGTCAGTGAAGAAGTCAAGATGGGATTGACTACTCCTAGTTTCAAGAGCTATGTTGAATTATGTTTCAATTTAGCAAAATCTTGATTAGGATAGTTCTTATGAGAAGTTATAAAACTGATTGAATTGAGACATATTATGGATGCACTATTTCAGGATTGATAGTTTAACTCCAAGTCATCCTAAATACGGAGGTCAAAGAAATGAATTATCCAGTAACCATATTCGAATAGATTCTAGAATGTTACTTTACATACATTCGACCTATCTGAATATTGGGTACCATTGCTAGATGGTCACTTCAAATTGGTATAGAAATTTGTTCCTATGCTACTAACTTAGGTTCGAACCTATGGGATCACACACATAAAAGATTTTCATCTGATCGGATGATTGATCAATGATTATGAATCATTTTAGGATTAAATCATTAATACGATTGATGATTGATCTAGTGCAAGTATTATAGGAGGATTAATTAATAATTGGATTGCTAATTGGCTTAATTTGATTGAGTATTAGGATTGAAATCGAGTCTAATTAAATAAGATTCAATTTGGTTTGATTTAGACTTGATTAGATCAAGTCTAATTGGTTTATAAGATAAGCCAATTATAAGGAAGATCAATTTTCTATTCAATTAGGACTTGTGTGTAGCTAATTCCTAATTAGCTTAGGATTTAAATCAAAATTAAATATGATTTAATTAGATTTAAATGGGCTCTTAGTTAGACTAGGATTATTTTTAATTAGGTTGCACCAATCCTAATTTAATTATGCTTAAAATTTGGTTTGACCAAAGAAAAACTAGAGAGCCCAGTTAGATTGGGACTCTCTCTCTTCCTTCTCCCTTGCACCAACTAACCTCTCCCCATGCCCCACGCCCCTTCTTCTGATTTTGTGTGTGAGTTTTCTCATGCCAATGATAGCCCCATGCATCCCCTCTCTCATGGATTTGGAAATTAGTTTTGACCAGGTCAAAATAAGTAAGTTATTTTGACCTAGGACTCTATTTGATAGAGTTTTGAATTCCCCAAACTCTATCCACTATATGGCACCTAATATAATCAGATTTGATCTGATTTTTACCACTAGAAAGGAAGGATTTTATGCATGTATTCTTTGGTATCCACGCTCAAGAAAATTAAGGTGGCGCCTAAAAGTTGGGCACCCCATATTTCTTAGATGGGAAACTTTCCTATCTGGGTATTTGACCTAGACTAGAACTCTTCCTTTTCTCCCTATTTAAGAGGGATTAAGATAGAATTTTTAGAGAAGAATTATTGTGGGATAATGTGTTTGGGTGTGGGTTATTGGGTGCTAATCATTAGGGAGTGTGGGTTTTCTTTAGGATACAATCTTTGCCTGTCCTGGTAAGAGAAAACAAAGAAGAGAAGGAGTTCTTCTTTAGGGCTTTTCTTCCTCCTTCCACATATCTTTGAGAGATTAGAGAGGAAGATCATCTCTCCTAACTTCTGAGTTTTTTCATCCCTTGGAAGGTCCAAGAGATCCAAAGAAGAAGAATCAAGATCAATCATCAGAAGGGATTTACAAAGTGCTAGCACACTGCGTGGATCTTCGATTGTTGAACCTCTGATCATTCTAGAAATATGGTGTGGGCAACCTATAAAGGCCAAACATTTTGTGCGGCTTTGAGCAAAATTCTTATCCATAAAAATTAGCAGCAGAGTTCTTGACTAGTGATCAGGTATAGAGATTTGATCTCTACATCCTACTAGATTAGATCTAGATCGGTATTGATATGATCAATACTTGTACATATTATTTATTTTTAGATTTATTGCATGCTTTATATCATATCATAAGATCCTAGATGTAGGTATTTTTATATGTATTAGTAGATTAATATGATTAATCTAAGTTTTTCACTACATAATTTTTTTAAAAAGTTTCAAAATTTATGCATGAAATCCTAGATTTTTTCCATCATTGGTATCAGAGCCTAGATTGATAAATATGGTATTTATGCATATTTTAGATCAATAATTTTAATTAGAATTAAATTATATTCTTAGATTTAAATATAAAATAAATAATTTTTAGATCGTAAGAACTGATTTTATAAAGTTGTCCTATGGTAAGATTTATCTCTTACAGTAAAAAAATTATTCTAGTACGTGTTGATCTAAAAACTAATCATAAATATGTTAGATATGATCTAAATAGATTTATAATTTATTAGAATTGAAATTATTTCAATCATCATGAATATGATTAGATTTAAAATCGATTCATGGTTATGCTTGTAGATTGTAAAAAATACTTTATATAATTTAAAAATTATTTTTGAAATGTCGAACCCCAACCCATTAACCCAATACTTAATTAAGAATTAGGGGTTACAAATTAAGATCTAGAATTGTGAATTAAAGATCCTAAGATAAAATAATAACATATGGGTTAATGGGTTAGTATAAATTAGGTTTATTAATTGGGTTAGACCTAAGGTTAGATTAAAGAATGGATTTAGTTAAAGTAATTGATCAAATTTAATCAAGTATTGTTTTAGATTAGGTGAAGGACCTCTAGATCAATTGCAATAGTTATAGTTGGTCAAGTCCATGTCTTTAATAAGAATCAAATATACTTGATTCTTGGCTAAGTGATCTAGCTCGGATTGTTAGGTGGATCCAATCGAAACTAATTAACTAGTTGGTGTCTAAGATAAGTCTGGCAGTTTATGACCGATGGTCTTTAATTGGAAGCTACTCACATTGATTCGATTTTTGATGAGTTAATGGCATATCCCTCCCATCAATCTCACTTACCTAACCATTTTGATAAAATTATATTTTAATCAGATCATTTGATAATTCAAACTGACCCATGTCAACTAGATAAATTAGTATGATTGATTTAGGTGCCCCTAGATCGGCTTATCTCTGGTCTCCATTAGTCTAACTTGATAAAGTCAGTAGAAGGATCGTAATTAGCTGGCTAATCTTCTCTATTCTTTTAAAATGAGTTAATCAAATCCTCTAAAATTATTAGATCCTTAAAATAAAATAGTTATGATGATAATTAGGTCATAGCCTTCTATTAAGTCAAGTGATAATGGGTCAATTAGCTTAATGGTCATTGGAGGCCCAAAGGCCTGGTGCTTATCGGTTATTGAAATTATCATTCATAATATGATTACATGGCTGTGTCTCTCTAAATGGTGGTTAGGTTGATCAACCAAAATTGGGTTTAATCATTTGTTGGTTAGATGGACCAAGTATGGTCATGTTAATGGTTGGATCTAACTGGATCTTTTCAGTAGAGGCCAAAACCTACTGATTAGGCTTTTAGGATAAAATCAAAATTACTAGAAGTTGTTAAGAAAAATATTTGATTAAGAACCTATCCATAGATGCACATGGATTGACCGACCAAAATTGGGCTTATGTGCAGTCTATGTGGATTCTAGTACACACTAAGAAATTAGGATAATTTTTCGAATTGAAGGTAGAGGCTGTCAATTCGTATAAAATAGTAGAAAAATCTTTTGACTAAAATCTAAGTCTTTAAGCTTAATAAATCATGTACTAATTAGGCTTTTGATTTTTCTTTGTGCAGTTACGGCCACTATCCCATCGCTTCGTTCATTATTGGATAATGATAAGTTAACGCAACCTAATTTTGGTAGCTGGTACCAAAAGTTGAAGATTGTCCTAGAGCATAAGCGAATTCTATACATTCTGATAAATCTAGCACCTGAGAAGCCAGCTTCGAATACACGTGAGATGGTCAGAGATACCTACCAAAAATGGCTCAACGATCGAATCATAGTTCATTGCATCATGCTAGTGGCTGTGAGTGATGAGTTTAGTCACAGGTTTGAGATTGCTCAGTCAGAAGACATGCTTCAAATATTGAACGAATCTTTTAGCACTCCCGACGATATTGAGAGGCATAAGACTAGTTGTACCATCTTCAATGCTTAGATGAGAGATGAGGCATTAGTCACTGATCATGTATTATATATGATCGAGATAATTGAGTGCCTGAGCAAGCTCAGCTTTTTCTTGTATGAGTAGCTTAGAAAAGAAGCTATTCTGAACTCTTTGCCCAAGTCATACTTTTCCTTTCTTACCCATTTTAGAATGACAAAGCCTGTAGTTAACCACTATGGTTTGCTGAGGTTATCGTAGAATTTTGAGAAGAATCATCAGCTCCATAAGGAGTTGGTGAATGTAGTGGAAGGGTCTTCTTCTGATTGTCGACTCTTTAAGAAAGAAAATAAGAATAAGAAGAAGAAGAATAAAAAGGTGTAGGAGCATGCTGGGATATCTGTGCAGGGTTAGACAAAGAAACTCAAGCCCGATAAGAGTTAGGCAGAGTGCTTCTATTGTAAGAAGTAGGAGAATTGAAAGAGAAACTATCCTCAGTATATTATCTTTCTAGATCTGAACAGGACGAGAAAGAAGCAATCTATTACTGGGCAAGGTAATTATATAATAACTTCTTGCAATTTCTTAATTTATGATACTACTAACTGGATATTGGATATCGAAAGCCCTTATCATATTTACAATCTGTTGCAGGATTTATAAGTTAGTAGGAGGTTTGAAGAAGGCGAGAGATTCCTAAACATTTGAGATGGAAGATCAGTTTCAGTTCTAGCATTAGAAATCATAAAGTTTGTATTCAAGTCTTCTTCATGAATGTCACTTTTATCCTAGCTTTTTATTGAATATCATCTCTGTAGGCCTTTTGGCCAAAAATGATTATAAAATTTCAATAAAGAGAATTTTGTAATGTCATTTTGAATGGTGTTATTATTTTTACTAGACAATTGAGCAATGAAATTTATTTTATATCATAATTTGTTAATATGATTTATTTCACTGGCAAATATTCTAAAATCGATAATATATCTAAAATCTATCTTTGGCATTGTATGTTAGGTTATATTAATAAGAATAGATTAAATAGGTTGACTCAAGAGAGAATCCTCGAAGTTGGTGATTCTAAATCACTTTCGACCTATGAAATCCTATTTTTTTTGGAAAAATGATCAAGTCACTTTTTACTGAAAAAAGTGAGAGAGCCAGTGAGCTTCTAGCACAACAAAAAAATAGAGTATTAGCGATAGACATTAGCGATGGCATTTTTGCCATCGCTAATAATTGCTATTGGTGACGGAATTAGCGATGATAATTTTATCGTCGCTAATAATCTTTTTTACCAACAGCTTTATCGATGGAAGTTTAGCTGTCGCTAATAGTTATTAGCGATGGTAGTACCGTCGCTATTGGTATTAGCGACAATATTAACGATGGCAGTTAGCCATTGCTAATACTAAGTAATTTTATTTTTTTAATTAGATTTTATTATTATTAACGATGGTAGATAATTACTAATGATGGTATTTTATCATTACTAATAAAAAATAATTTTATTTTTTTTTAAAATTTGATTGTAGGATTATTAATGATGGAAAAAGTCATTGCTAATATTAATAATTTTTAAAAATATTTTTTAAAATTATTTAAATAATTTTTTTTCAAAATTATTAGTGATGGCAAATTGATCCATCGCTAATAACCATCGATAATAAATTAATTTATTTATAACTATAATCGATATTTTTTTAAAAAAATTAAATTTATTAGCGATGGTTTTTTGATCGCTAATAGTTAGAAGTCCGTCGCTAATACATATTAGCGACAACAAAAATATCGTCGCTAATTTTAAATTTTTTCTATTTTCTTCTGAATATAATATAATTTTAAAATTTAAAATTTATCTTCATCGTTCATTATCTAAATAATTATCGTTAGAGTATTATCATAAAATACTACCTCGATTCGATAGCCCTAGCTATGTCGATCAATAAAATTTGATTTCGAGAGTCTCAAATGATTGCTTAATGATTTGATAGATAGAGATTACTAATAGATTCAAAAACTTGTAATAATGATCTTGATGATATTTATAGCATACTATTAAAATTTTACTTCAATCGGACATCATTATCATGATCAATTTAGTATGGAATGATTTTGACCGTTAAACAAAAAATAGATGATCAAAATGCCAAATGGCGTCCAATTATAAGATAGTTTTTTAGATGAATGATCTTTGCTACTACTTTGATCATTTGTATGGTGGTGATCGTAAAATTCAAACCATGCGTATATGAACGATCCAAAACTATATGAGTCTTGATACTTATTCTCGAAATTCTTAAGTAATTATACTTATACTTTTGTAAGATCTACTTAATATGGATGGTTCATTTATATGCAATTTGAATTTTAGGCTCACTATCATACCAATAATTAAAGTAGTAGCAAAGATCATTTAACTAAAAAATCATCTTAATTGGACGCTGTTTGGCCTTTTGATCACTTATTTTTTATTTAACAGCCAAAATCATCATATGCTAAATTGATCATGATGGTAATGCCGATTGAAGTAAAATTTTGATCATATATTAAAAATATCATCGAGTTCATTGTTGCAAGTTTTTGAATCCATCGATGATCTCTATCTATCAGATCATCAAGCGATCATTCGTGGCCATCAAAATTAAATTTTATTGATTGACATAGCTAGGGCTATCGGATCGGATGGTCTTTCGTGATGATACTCTAACGATAATTATTTAGATAATGAATGGTGAAGATAAGCTTTAAATTCTAAAATTATATCATATTTAGAGAAAAATTTTAAAAAGTATTAATGATGGATTTTTTATCGATGGCATTAGCGATGATAAGTTTGCCATTGCTAATAAAAAAAATTAATTATCTAATAAAAATATTAGTGATAAATTTTTATTTTTAGCGATGGAGTTTTGTTATTAATGCTTTTACCGATGGCATTAGTGATGATAAGTTTTCTATCACTAATAGTCTGAATCTTCAAAACAATCGAGTGAAAAAAATTTTCGCTCCCATGCTTATTTTCTCTCGTTTCCATCCCTCATTCTTCTCTCATCGGTGTCCAAACCTCCCTCACCCCCCAACCCTCCTTTCCTCCCTCCCCATCCTGTTCCTTCGGCGTCCCATAGTCGAGCTCTCCCTCTCCTCCCTTTCTCCATCCCTCCACTGCTGGAGCCCTACTTCTCCTCCCTTCCTCCATCCTGCCACCATCGGAGCCTCCATCCCCTCCTTTCCTCCATTCCGACACTGCCTGAGCCCTCCCTCTCCTCCTTCTTCCATCGCAACACCACCTGGAGCCCTCCTTCTCCTTCATCCCACCACTGCCAACACCACCAGAGCCCTCCTCCTCCCTTCCTCCCTCTTGCCACTGCCGGAGCACGCCTCCCTCTCCTCCCTTCCTCCATCTTGCCACTCCTTCCTCTATCCCGCCACCACTAGAGCCCTCCCTCCCCTCCTTTCCTCCATCCTGATACCGTTGAAGCCCTCCCTTTCATCACCGATCACCCCCTGTGCGGTGGCTCATTGCCCCCTCCTGACTTTTGGTTCGTGGTGCATCCCCCTTGCTCCATCGATCCTTTCTGAGCTTGTTTGAGAACTCTCCTCTCTCGGCCTGTCACCCCTTCCAACAAAAAGATAAATTTATGAATAATTTTTTTATTAAGCATGTTTTTTATTTGGACTCGGGCTGTTCATTCGAATTTAACCAACCTAAACTGACCCTACTTGAAAATTGAATAACAAAAAAATAAAAATAAAAAATAGATTCGAATAAGAAAGGAATTGAATCAAAATTGAACTGAGAATTTTGATTCGATTCAATTTTATTTTTTAATTTTTTTATAATTTTATCTATTTTTAATTATCTATTTTTGATAAAATATATTCAAATAATTATTATCAATTCATTGTTAGTTTGTTATATTGTATCTAATTAAATTTAGGATATATTGAATTTGTTGATTAGTAATTTCTTACATTAAAAATCAATAATTGATAAGTAATGGTACATTGGTAATTGATAAATCATAAGTTGATAATATTCGATCGTAAATCAATTGCTAAATTATTAATGATCGATTTTTAATTTTTAGTAATTAATTTTTTTATCACTAAAATTTTATTTTATTATAATAAATTCCACTCCATCCATCTTTTATTTTTAGTTTATTTAATCATTCATTATATTTTATATTTTTTATTACTTTTTAAAAAATTCTCTTTCCCTATATAGAGCTAAGATAGTATCATCATTGAAGAAAAAAAATGCATATCAGGTAATTTAACTTTAACCAACTTATTTTTTTGCTATAATAATTATTTTATTTAATTATGATATGTATGTAAGTTTATAATATGGAAATGTAATATTTATTTTTTAATTTTCAGTACAAGCAAAGAAAAGAGTTATGAAAAAATTGATTAACATATAAATTTCTAAAATAATATTATATATCATATATCAGGATTTGTAGCTATGTGACCAATTATGCTCGTTGTTCCAGCCATCATATCAGGTAATTCTATTAATAAATTTTTTTATTTATTTTAAATTTTCATATTTAGAAACTTCACATATTTAGGCTAAGCTTGAGTCGGAAAAGAAGATTTAGGGGCTAAAAGTTCAATCTAATCATCCAATTGATGGGCTAGAGGTATCTATAATTCCGTATCATCGAATAGAGCATGTAAGAATAATTTATTCGAGAATTGAAGGAGGGTATCGAAAGATATATCTCTGTATCAAAACTTATGAATAATATTTTATTTTTCTTCATTTCAGGATACTGAGATATCCGACTCTCGTCCACCAGCTGCTAGAGATGATCAGGAGGATGAGAAGAATGTTACTTGATTTTTTTTATTTATATATAATTTTGACACCTCATTATTCTATGGGCCCTAGTGGAGCAGTGAGAAGTACGCCAGTAGGTGGCAAAGGGCCCGATAAAATCGGGCTGCCTAGTAGGATCTGATCAAGCATATGAGCGGCTCCATCAACACATATGTTATGACTGATAGATAGTTAAGAAATCTATACCAAAACTCTTTAGTAGAATTATAAAAATTCTTATATGTATGCTTTGAATAATTTAATTTTATTATTTACTTATTATAGACATGGTAACTGGATCATCTACCAAGCTAGCTGTAGTTGTGGGAAGCCACACATAGGTCTAAAAGGACTGATGATTATTTAGATTCTAGATCATGGCAGATCGTGGTAAGAATTTTAAACAATATTTATTAAGTTGTTATAGGATCTGATATGTATATTAGAACTAATGTATTTCTAGATTGTGTAGGCAGATTATATTGAGTATGTCGTTGTGCGGTATGGTGATGATCCATCCACTTAGTCCACCCTTAACCTTAAGGGATGGCTCAGGGTCACCGGAGGGGTGAGTAGGAGTCAGATCATAGGATTTGACCACAGCTTCGATCCTCCAATGATAATCATCTTTGGCATTCTTACAAGCCTCGACGTCCTAGATTTGGAGCGATGCCCATGTGGAGGAGGTCATGCAGAAGCTTCTAAGCTAGTGACCTTAGAGCATCCAAAATGCCATTCGTGTTGCGGTCATGGAGGATCTTCAGGATCCATAGTTGAGCGACCAGCTGTCTCATTAGGTAATTCTATTAGTAAACTTTTTTTACTGATTTTAAGTTTTCATATTTAGAAGCTTCACATATTTAGACTAGACTTGAGTCGAGAAAAAAGATCTAAGGGCTAAAAATTTAATCTAACCATTCAATTAATGGGCCAGAGGTGTCTATAGTTCTGTATCAAGAATGAAATGTGTAGAAATAATCTATTCAAAAATTGAAGAAGAGTATCGAAAGATACGTCTCTGTATCAAAACTTATAAATAATATTTTTTTTTTATTTCAGGATGTTAGGATATCCAGCTCTCATCCATCAGTTGTTGAAGATGAGGAGGATAAGGAGCAGAAGGACAAAAAGGATGTTACCTAATTTTTTTTATTTATATATAATTTTGACACTTATAAAGTAGTATCTCAATATAAAATTATATAATTTATATTTTTAATATAATATAGTTAATTTTATATTTATGATTATGTTAAATAGTTATTATTTTTTTAATAATTTTTTTAAAAAATATTATTATTTATTAGTAAATTTTTAATTATTTAATTATAATTTTTTAAAAAATTAAAAATTATTAGCGATGGCATTAGTGATGGTAGATTGCCATCGTTAATAATTTTTTAGAATAAAAGGTATTAGCGATGACATTAGCGATAAAATTATCATCACTAATAGTTTTTTAAGTTTTTTATAAAAAAATAAAATTTTTAGCGATGACATTAGTGACAAAAATACCATCGCTAATAGATTTTTATAAATTTAATTAATAAAAATTTAAATTTTTAATGATGGTATCTTTGTCGCTAATGTCGTCGCTAATTAGTTATTAGCGAGCGGTAATAGTTGCTATAGCTAATAATGATAATTAGCGTCAAGAGTTTTTTAGATTGAATTTTACGATGATTTTAGTGATGGCAAGATTATTAGCAATGGCATAATAGTCAGAATTCTTGTAGTATATATACTGATGTATATGGACCTATGAGCACAAGTGCTAGAGATGGATATTTCTACTTCATTACTTTTACAGATGATCTATCTAGGTATGGATACATCTACTTGATGAAATATAAATTAGATTCATTTAAAAGATTCAAACGATTCCATAATGAGATAGACAAATAAATTGGAAAGAGTATTAAAACTCTTTGGTCTGATCGAGAGGGTGAATACATACCTTTTCAGTGAGTTTCTTACATATTTATGAGAGATTGGGATTCTCTTCTAATGAATTTTTTCAAGCACACCACAACATAATGGTGTATCTAAAAGGAGAAATCAGATCCTATTGGACATGGTCTATTTCATGATGAATTTTGCTAGCCTGCCAATCATTTTTTGGGGATATGCACTTAAATCGGCTTGCTATCTTCTTAATTGGATTTTGAGTAAGTACGTAGCTAAAATGCCATATGAGATATAGATAGGGCGTAAGCCAGTGCTCTCATACTTTAGGATTGGGGGTGTACGTTTAATGAAAAATAAGCTTGGACCTAGGTCTGACAAGTGCATATTTATAGGATAGTTGAATGAAACCAAAGGATATTATTTCTACCTTACTGATGAATAAAAGGTATTCATCAGTCTTAAGGCAATCTTTTTAAAAAAGTTCTTTGGTGAAGGAACTATTGCCTCTATGATCGAACTTAAAAAAGTTCGATAGGTAGAAAAACTGACACAATTAACTAAACTTGAATTGGATATGATTAGAGTACCTACATCCTTAAGGCGATCTGATAGAGTATCACGTCAGCTGGATAGATATTATGATTTCTTAGTCTAGGATGGTAATCTTATCGAGCTCAATAAGAATGGTGAAGATCCGATTATCTACATGGATACAATGCAGAAATCTGATTCTGAGAAATGGCTTAAAGCCATAAAATCTAAAATGAAGTCTATGAAAGTCAATAATGTATAGATATTAGTTGATCCACCAGAAGAGGTTAAATCTATTGGGTGTAAGTAGGTATTCAAAAGAAAGAAGGGTGTAGATGGAAAAGTGAAGACTTGTAAAGCCTGTCTGGTTGCCAAGGGATATCGTCAACATTATGGTATAAACTATGATGAGACATTTTCTTCTATGGCAATGCTAAAATCTATTCGGATTATACTTGTAATAGTTGTCCATTTAGACTATGAAATTTGGTAGATGGATATGAAGATAGGTTTCCTAAATAGAGAGCTAAAAGAAGAAGTGTATATGATACAATCTGAAGGATTCATATCAACGAATAAGTCCAAGGTGTGCAAGCTTTAAAGATCTATTTATAGATTGAAGTAGGTATCTCGGAGTTGTAATATGCATTTTGATAAGATGATCAAAATGTATGGCTTCGTTAAAAATGGAGAAGAGCCCTGCATATACAAGTGGGCAAATGGCTCAGTGGTTGTATTCTTTGTGTTGTAATTCTCTTAATCAGAAATAACGTTCCTGTATTATAGAGAATAAAGATTTGGCTATCATTTCGATTCTTCATGAAGGACTTGAAAGAAGCATCCTACATTCTTGGGATAAAGATCTATAGGGATAGATCTAAGATGATGTTTGGGTTGCCCCAATCCATATATATAGATACTATGTTGAAGCAGTTTAGCATAAACAATTTCAAAAAGAGCTATCTTTCGATAGATCATGAAATTTCTCTCTCAAAGAGGGATTATTCAATGATACCTCAAGAGAGAGAGCGTATGAGTAGAATACCATATGTCTCGATAATGGATTCTATTATATACGTTATGACATGTACGAGACTAGATGTGGCATACTCACTAGGAGTAGTGAGTAGATACCAATCTGATCTAGGAGAGAATCACTAAAAGGTTGTAAAAACTATTCTTAAGTATTTGAGAAATACTTAGTTTACAGACTAATGAGATTTACAAACTCTAATTTTCAATCTAACCATAATGATAGCAGAAGTATATCAGCTTATTTGTTTATCCTTAACGATGGAGTTGTGTACTGAAAAAGTTTCTAGTAACACACTATGGCAACTTAGTTTGTGAGGTAGAGTACATTGTAGCATTTGATGCTGCCAAAGAAGCTGTGTGGCTGAGAAAATTCATCATTGAGCTTGAAGTGACACTCTCTCTTGATAGTCTAGTCTTGCTTTACTGCGACAGCACTGGAGCCATTGCTTAGATGAAGGAACCAAAAGCACATTAGCGAATGAAGCATATTCTGCATCGCTACTATCTTATCTGGAAGATCATGGATAGAGATGACATTGACCTTCAAAAGATCAATGAAAAGAAGAATCTGGTTGACCCATTCACTAAAGCATATGTAGTAAAGGAGTTCAATAATCACAAGTCGAAGATGAATATAAGATATTATATTGAGTGGCTTTACGATAAGTAGGACTTATTAGAAAATATATCCTAAAGCCAATCGTTAGCCTGTTGATGGTTGAGCTAATCTTATAATTATATATGATTTATTATGAATAAAAAGTTTATTCTAGCTTTTTCATCATAAGTGTATATCTTTCTTTTATAAACTTCTATATTGTGATGAAGTTCTTAGAACTATTTAGAATCGATAAAGAGAGAATTTATCATTTAGTTCTTAAATATGTTCACAACCAAATTATATGTTGTTACCTAAGATGATAATATTTATCGAGTGTAGGTCTTTGTGTGCTATATACATTGGTTGTCTTCTTAACCAAAGAGTATGGGACATTAGTATGGTATGCAGGTAAGATGTAGGGATATATTTGTATTGAACATGACCAACTCCGGAGTATTCTACTGTCAAGATTTGCTCTAAAAGGATATGAAAATAAATATCCCTCCGACCTGAGATTACCATAGTGACTTGCAAGCAACTCACTGTGCTTTGGTACCGGACTATCTGAATTTTTAATTTAATGATAGAAGATTTTTGAATACAGTCAAGTACTTATAAAGTCAGTGAATGAGTCAAGATGGGATTGAGCGCTCTTGATTTTAGGAGCTATGTTGAATTATGTTTCAATTTAGCAAAACCTTAGCTAGGATAGTCCTTGTGAGGAGTCACAAGATTGATTGTGACATATCATAGATATACTATTCTAGGGTTAATAGTTTAACTCTGAGTCATCATAAACACAGAGATCAAAGGGATGAATTATACGGTAACCATATGTAAACAGATTCTAGAACGTTGCTTTACATACATTTGACCTATCCAGACGTCAGATATCATTACTAGATGGTCACTTCGATTGATATAAAAATTTATTTCTGTGCTATCAATTTAGATTCGAACCTATAAGATCATACACATAAGAGGTTTTTATCTGATTGGATGATTGATCAATGATTATGAATCATTTTTGTATCAAATCATCAATACGATTGATGATTGATCTAGGCCAAGTATTGCAGGAGTATTAATTAGCAATTAGATTACTAATTAGCTTAATTTAATTGAGCATTAGGACTGAGATTGAGTCTAATTGAATAAAATTTAATTTGGTTTGGTTTAGACTTGATTAGGTCAAGTCTAATTAATTTATGAGATAAGCCAATTACAAGAAAGATTTATGTTCTATTCAATTAGGACTTATTTGCAGCTAATTTCTAATTATCTTAGGATTTAAATTAAAATTAAATATGATTTAATCAGATTTAAATTATTTTCTAGTTGGACTAGGATCATCTATAATTAGGTTGCATCAATCCTAATTTAATTGAGCTTAAAATTTGGATTGACGAAAGAAAAACTAGATAGCCCAGTTGGATTGGAACTCTGTCTCTTCCTTCTCCCTTACACCAACTCACCTCTCCCCATGCCCCATGCCCCTTCTTCTAATTTTGTGCATGAGTTTTCTTATGGCAATGAAGGCCCCACATGTCCCCTCCCTCATAGATTTGGAAATTAGTTTTGACTAGTTTAAAATAAGTAAGTTGTTTTGATCTAGGATTCTATTTGATAGAGTTTTAATATCCCCAAACTCTATCCACTATATGGCACCTAATATATCAAATTTGATCTGATTTTTGGCACCGGAAAGGAAGGCTTGTATGCATATATTCTCTAGCATCCACACCCAAGAAAATTAAGGTGGCACCCAAAAGTTGGGCGTCCCATAATTCTTAGATTGGAAACTTTCGTATCTAGGTATTTGATTTAGACTATGACTCTTCCTTTTCTCCCTATTTAAGAGGGATTAAGGCATGAAATTTTCAAAGGAGAATTATTGTGGGATAGAGTGTTTGGGCATAGGTTATTGGGTGCTAATCATTAGGGGGCATGGGTTTTCTTTAGGACACAATCTTTTGTGTCCTGGTCAGAGAAAACAAAGAAGAGAAGAAGAGGTTCTTCTCTGGGGCTTTTCTTCCTCCTTCCACATATCTTTGAGAGATTAGAGAGGAAGATCATCTCTCCCAAGTCCTCAGTTTTTTCATCTCTTAGAAGGTCCAAGAGATCTTAAGAAGAAGAATCAAGATCAACCATCAGAAGGGATCTACAAAGTACTAGCATACTATGCAGATCTTTGATCGTCAAACCTCCAATCATTTTAACATACTCATGTAGACAACTTGTAGAAGCCAGATGTCCTATGCAATTCTAAGTGATGTTTTTATCCATGAAAATCAGTAGAAGAGTTCTTGACCTGATTGGGTATAGAGATTTGATCTCTACATCCTACTAGATTAGATCTAGATCGGTATTGATATGATCAATACCTATGCATGTTATTTATTTTCAGATTTATTGCATGCTTTATATTAGTAGATTAATATGATTAATTTAAATTTTTTGCTATACAAATTTTTAAAAATTTTTTTAAAATCTATGCATGAAACCCTAGATTTTTTCTATCACATACTATTATCGATATCAAACCATTGGCACTTAAATAGAATGACACTATTATCTCTAATGTAGCTCATCTTAATTACTTCTTCAAGAATTCTATAGTAGTCACTCTCTAGCTTATCTTCCCACCAGCTGCCTTTTATATACATACCACTATTTATTATATTTTTATAATTAATATATTACTAGGTGTGAAATTTAAACCATTTACATTTCAGCCACTATAGCATGTCATGAATTTTCCAAGCTCGTGACCTAATGGTCTCAGCTTTCTTGGTATGAATTTGCTGCCTTGAATGACTAATTAACGGAACCAACATACAAAGTTCTCTAAGCATTGTGTTGATATTTCTTTATCACTTATGTTTGGATTTTCTTCTTTCAGTATCTCATTATATTGCCTAAATATGCATATGATATGTCTACTAAAATAAGTGATTAAAGAGTTAGAATTGTGATGGATACTTATAGGATATAAGAGTCTACCTCTATGCAATTTAGCAAAATATATGTTTTTGCCTGTCAAAGTTCAATATCGAAAAAAATCCAACAAACATCAAGCCTAAATTCTCGAGTGGGATAGGCAAATATTGAGATCTCCCTCTCTGATTCCTCAACACCACCGTCATCATTTCAACTCCCTTGAGTCAGTTTGGCCTACACACTGAGATTAAAATAGTGTATACTAAAATTTAAAATATCTTCTATTATATAAGCCTCCATAATAGAACCTTCGACTCGAGCCTTATTTTTTACTTTCTTCTTGAGATTATGCATATATCTTTTAAATGGATACATCCACCTATGCTGCACTAGACCTCTCATAGAGTCAAAGAAGCTGGGAGGGAATATCTCCTCTAACTTATATATGGTCTCTACACTACTAGCCTCAAGATTGAAGATATAGTTGATGGATAGTTCGGTAGCATAAATATCTTTAAACAGAAGGCTAAGCTAGGTCAAAGAATTCCATATGAAGTTGGGAAGGAGATCACGCCAAATAGTGGGAGTAATCATTGCATGAATACATGGCAGCCATGGCTCTTTAGACTATAGAATCTATGATCTTTGACATTGACGCACCGAGCTAGATTACTTGCATAACCATTTGAAAATTTAAGATTTTTACACCATTCATAAATATCCTTCAATTGTTCCTTTGTTAAGGTATAAGATGGTTTCGACTTCAAAAATTTTTAAGGTGACACCTCATCTAGCTCTAATAGAGGATGCTTGCATATATTCTTCATATCTACTCGAACCTTAGGATTATCCTTCATCTTACCCTTGACATCTATAATAGTATAAAAAATATTATCGAATATATTCTTCTCGATATGCATGATGTCAAGGTTATAATGGATCAAATTGGTAGACCAGTACGGTAAATCCTAGAAGATGCTTTGTTTCACCCAATTATGAGTTCTACCAAACCCCCAAGGCTTCTGCTTGTCAAATTTAATGCTAAACAAGTCATCCAATTGGGATATCCTCTGAAATACTTCCATACCTTGAGTCACTGAGGTGCATGGTCCTTCTTTATCTTATTCTTCCTGAAACTGTCCCGCTGCTTTTGAAAAGAATGATGCTCGAAAAGAAATTAACGATAATAATTGAACTAGCAGGACTTACCATTATGCTCAAGTTGAAATAATTTTATATTCTCCATAAAATAGAGACATACTAGCTTCTCATGAGTACTCCATCATGATAGCATCCCATAAGTAGAAAAATCGCTAATGGTCCGCATCAATGTAGCCTTCATTATAAAATTTTATTTCTTCGATGCATCAAAAGTATGAATGCCATTAGACCATTACAATTTCAGCTCATCGACAAGAGGCCTTAGATATACATTAATACTTCTATCAGGATGTCATGGACCATGAATGAGTAATGTAAGAAAGACGTTATGTTCTTTCATGCACATCCCAAATGGCAGATTGTATTTAGTAAAAAAGATTGACCAACATAAATAAGGAACTACTGCATGACCGAATGGTGTAAAGCTATCCATAGATAGAGCTAGCCGGACATTACATGATTCCTGAGAAAATAAAGGGTTGCAAGCATCAAATTGCTTCAATGCCTCGCTTCTAATGGATGACACATCGTATCGGGATGCTTGCATGGTCCTTTTTTGTGCCATCTTATTTGCCCAGTAGTACTTTTGGATAAGTAGAGCCTTTTGATTCCTACCCTCTTGCCTCGACTTAAATTGGCTTGCACCGCATACACCGCATGAGCTCTTCTATTAGTCCTCTTTATAGAAAAGCATACAACCATTAGGGTATGCATCTATTTTCTCATATCCTATATCCAACCCTTTCACTATTTTTTTTGAAGCATAGAAGCTCTCAACAATATTCTCATCCTTTAGTAGTATTTTTTTTATTATTGCTACCATCCTATCATAACAATTGATTATCATAGTAAACTTGGTCTTTAAGTTCAACAACTCTAACATAGCTGATAGTATAGTATGTGTTTCATATTCCGATCATAGTGGTACATTAGCATCTTTTAGCATATGGTTGAAATTGCCACCACCAGCTTCTGGATCATCCTCTATATCTTAGTTAAATTTAAGACCAGCCATATCCATAACCATATCCACCATTCTATCTGCATTCATGTCCTACTCGGTACTAACTCTTGCAACTTTCTTCTACATCTCTCCATACAGGTACCAATGCTTATAGTTGGGCATAGATCCATGCTTATATAAATAGACAGTAATTATATCCCTATCAAACATTTTTTTATTGCTACATCTTTTACAAGGATAACAAGCCTATCCTTGATGTAATAGTGCCATATTTCTAAAAAAAAAATCATAAAAGTACTCTACACCCTTTCTATATTCAGCAAAAATCTCTCCATTGACTACTCGACGGTCCATTCAATTACGATTCATGGTAGACTATCAAATAATTCTGCATAAACATTAATACAAGTTAATTGCTAAATACTATTTTATCATTTAAAATAGCTTACATAGTAAATTAATGCATCCTATCATCAACTAATTGATAAAGATAGATCCTATCTCATTTAGAAAATACATTAATTCTATTGGTCTGTCATAGTAATTAAATGATACGCAACAGGAGTTGAAAGAAATTTTGGCAGCATTTTTTCTTAGTTCTCCCATGTAGAAAGAACAAAAGAAAAATTATGTTCGAAATTTCTTTCAAACCCTCAGTATACTGTTTAATTACTATAATGACCTATAGAATTACTTACATTTTTTAAATTATCCATAGTGAATAATCAATTGATCAATGTACATAATTTTTTTATCCATACAAAAATAAATAAATGTATAGATACATTAGAATATGTGCATCAATTAACTAACAGGTCAATAATTTCATGCAATGCAAATTTTATTCAAATTAACACATAATTAATGCTGTTCGCTACTTTCCATCAGACTGAGTGCATAGAGAACGCGAGGGATAATTGCCTTTGACACTATCTATGATCCGAGGCTCAGGCATGCAGGTGCTGAGGAAGGAATAGATGCTAATTTCTTTTGATTTTTTTGATTTTCTTACAATTAAGAATAATTTTTGGCAATGCACCAAGTTTTTGGCATCATTGCCGAAAAATGCACGGACATTAAAATTTTTGATCTATTTGATTTTTCTATAAAATAAATTATAAATAAATTTTTAATTTCTTTTTTTACTAATTTTTCTTATTTATTTTATAGATAAAAAAAGAAAAAAAAGAAATAAAAAGATTAGGGCAAGGAGGAAGCTTCCAATCCTATTTGGTGAGATCAATCCTAAACTTTAAATTTTTATTATTATTTACTTTATTTTTAAATTAATTAAAAATTACTTGCTTAAACCTAATTAAAAACATCATGACAAGAGTAGAAATCCTATTTTCTTAGAGTATCAATCATATTAGTTTTATTTTCTTTATTTCTTTTAGTGATTGCCGGAGGTAAGGTAAGCTTTTTAAAATTCAATTAGTTTCATGCATCTAGTTTAAATTGCATAGAACCCTTTATTTTAAAAAAAAATATGTATATTCATATTAAATCAAATTAAGGGCATAACCTAATTAAATAAGATAAGATGGAGATTTGATCATCCTTTCTTAGTCCACAAACAATCAACCAGCATCTTACATTAATCTAAATCTTTAAATTAAAATCAATTAGACATCTGCCCTAGGAACTCGAGTTCATTAGGATAAGAAATCTTAAAAGTTGGATCGGATTAGGGCTAATCAGTTTGACTGGTGTCTAAGGTAGGTAGTTCAGGGATGACTGGGCCCGAAGAAAGATGATTTATAATTGATTCTGTTAGGTTACCTGATCAAGCATAATTGGTATCTAAGATAAGTAACGGAAGAACTCCCACCAACCTTATACTTACCTGATCTATTGAATGGCTGATCTTACATTTGGAGGGCTTGAAGGTAACCTTGGTAGTTCGGAGCTGTCTAGATCTAGGACTATCTTTAGTTAGCATTGTTTGCCTAACTTGATTGCTAACTAAAATACCAAACCTAATCAAACCTAATTCTACTTTCTCTTCTTAGCTCTGGAACTCCTTAAGACCTCTTTTTTAGAACTCTTCTTTCTTTCTTCTTCTTCTTTAATCCTTCAAAAATTAAATTAAATTAAATTAAAAATAATAAAAAATAAATAAAAAATAAAAAATTATAAAAATATTATAAAAAAATTAAAAATAATAAAATAATAAAAAGTATAAAAAAATATAAAAAAATTAAACCATACATTAGGATTGCATTAGTACAAGCACGGTAGGAGATTATTTTACCTGACCTAATTGAACCCAATTATAAAATTGAATGGCTGAATCATATTAAACCTAATAACCAAATGGCTGAAAATCCTAGAGAACCACCTAGGTAGATGAAGGAATACTTTATTTTTTTCATCTATAATCTATCAACTTGTATCCAATTACCTGATATCCATGCTACCCATTATGAAATCAAGTCGACTACAATCCAGATGCTCTCATTTTTCTATGGGAACACCAATGAAGATCTTTACAAGCATCTAGATCAATTTTTAGAAGTCTGCTCTATGGTGAGGATTCAAAATTTAACCAATGATGCCCTTAGATTAATCTTATTATCCTTTTCATTAAAAGATAAAGCTAAGTATTTGCTTGGCATAATAGAAAGATCGATCAAAACTTGGGCTGAATTGCAAAGTAAATTTTTAAAGAAATTTTATCCCATAGGCCGAACCAACACCATAAGACGAGCTATCACCGGATTTACTCAGCTTTTAGAAGAACAAATTCATGAGTCATGGGAGAGACTTAAGAAACTTCTTAGAAAATATCCACAACATAGTCTGTCTAAGTAGCAAATCGTTCAAGCTTTCTATGAAGGTTTAGGAGACCAGTATAAAAAAAATGGTAGATGCATCCTATGGAGATGTATTTATGAATAAAAGTGAGGATGAAGCTTATGCTTTATTTGAAACCTTAAGTGAAAACTTAATTAATCATTCTTCGTTATCTTTCTACCAAAAATGGATAGGGATCCATGAATTTAAACATCCAGAATCTAGTTTTAAAGTTGATTTGAACTCGATAAATAAAGTGGACCTTCTTGCCCAAAAATTAGATCAAGTTCTAGTCCTAAGTCAACAATCTCCTACATAATTCACATCACCTTCTAATTATCAGAAGATTTATTCTATTTATGCTAGCCTAACCTATTATATGAGTGAATGTCCTATGGCTGCATAATTTTCATCTTTCATCCAAGAACAAGTTCAAGCTGCTCAAGGCTACTCCAAGCCGGTTAATAATTCTTTTTCAAATTCATATAACCCAGATTGGAGAAACCATCCTAATTTTTCTTGGATACCCCAATAGATAGGCTCAGATCTAATATCAAAATTATGCCTATAATAGGGATCAGCCTAGTCAGTTTACCCAGTCGGCATATTATAATCAGTCATTATACACACCTCCTCAATAGACCATTCTAGCCGATGATAGATTTAATCAACTATAACAACTGATTTTGACTCAACAACAATCCGTCACCATACTAGAAGCCCAAATAGGATAATTAGCTGAATCTAATATGAGGAGAGAATTAGGTCAATTATTAAGCCAACCGATTTTTATAAACAACCCACCTAATGTCCACCAACCAATTGGACCTAATTATTAATCTAATATCCCACTAAAGACTTTTCAATTAGAGAATTTCAAAGTAATTTTTGAACTTAAAAGTTATAGGATTCTTATGGACCCAAACCAAGATCAAGTGAGAGAGGTTAGTATTGATGCTAGCTAAAATAAAAATTTAGAGGAACAGATTAGTACTGAAGCTAACCACAGAAGAACCTGAGCCCGAAACTAGTACTGATGCTGATTCTAATTTAAATGAGATAGATATAAGAAAAAAGAGCATGGATGATTTATCCGAGATCTATAAATTAATAGTCTTGTTTCCTTCAACCTTAGAAATCAGTTCGTCAAGTAAAAATCAAGAGGCATACAATGAAGTATCAACAAATTTATTGAAGCAAGATCATATTAATTTAACTCCAGAATTAATGCCATCTTTAGTCATCCTTCTAGTACCCATTGTATTAAACTCAACTTCTAATCCAAAAACTCAATATATGAGTATTTTAGAAGAATAAATAGGAGAAATTCTTAACAAACATGGATCTGAGAATGAGATCATGAACTATATTCCCATAATTAACAATAAATATATCAATAAAGGGATTACAAACTATCTTTCAGAGATTGGTAATCCAAAATCATTAAAATTTATCAATTTAATTTTGGATACATGATAAGTAAGCTATCTTGTGTCTGGCTGAAGATGGTAAACTTAGCGCTTGTTGGGAGATAACCCAATATTTAGTTTTTTTTAGTTTGATTTATCTTTTTAGTTTATTTTTTTAGGATATTTTGAATAAGTTGGAGGAAGAGCCAAATTTTCAAAAGCATATGCTGGACCATGAAAACATACAAAGTCAAGTGTATTCTTTCCTATTCTTTATTACACCCTTTATTTTTCTTCTTTATTGAGGACAACATCGATTAAGTTAGGAGAGAGAATAATATAAAAAAAATTTAAAGTCCTCAAAGAAGTTAGTATTTAGCGTTTAGACATCCGATTATGCTTAAGAATCAAGTTGAACTAAGCATTTTTTTATAAAAAAATTAATGTGTAGGTTAGAAAATTTGTGAGATATTGAAGGACCAAGTATTAAGAAAATCTAATAAAGAGTTAAGTCTAGAACATAAATAGTTTTTCTTTCAGCAATTCTAATTTTTTCTTTCAGTATCAAAGAAAAGTCTACTTTTTATGAGCTTATATAGGATAACTACACATTTTTTTATAAAAATATTTATAAAATAAAATAGTTTTCAAGCACTTCTCACTAAGTAATCGGATCTCTTTGTCTAAGTAAGCATTAAGTTTTGCATCAAAAGATGGAAATGATAAAGAAGCTCATTGTAAAGTTAGACTTAACTCGTAGCCTATTTGATTCGAGCTAGTAAGCTCGAGGGGTATTTTATACCTAGTGCCCTAAAGCTAATTAGTTTAGGAGTCATTGGCCCAAGACTCGCTATATGGATCAAATATAAAGCTTAAGAGATTAAGGCACTCAATAGTGGTACAATGTTAAAAATAATAATGATTTTTCATCAAGTAATTAGATCTCATTGCTTAAGCAATGATATTCATATCAAAAAATGAGCAATGTGAATAAAAAAATTAATAAATGAAGGATGGAAGTAGCAATATACTTATCCAAATAAAAGTTTATACAATTTATAGATAAAGATAGGGATAATTTAGAAAAAAATTAAAAAAAAATTAATGTTCTTCACTTAATTTTTATATTGGTATGTATTAATACTCCAATGACATACCTCACTTACGCTCTACTGAATATCAATGGTCATTTTAAAAATTACTCAATAAAAATTTAAAATTCTAAAGTTAAATGATATCTAAAACTAAATTCTTTCTTTACTCGAGGACAAGCTAAGCTTAAGTTGGAAGGTGATTATTTTATTATTTTTTAAATTTTTTAATAATTTTTTTATTATTTTTAATTATTTTATCATCCTTGGATATGAGATAATTTTTAGAAAAAGATGGATATGAAGGGTTTCTATTGGCTTCTGGACAATCCAATCTACTAGATAGCTCAGCATAAAAATCCATCTCTAATCATTATTTATTGTATTTTATTTTATTATAAAGATTAAGAAATGAGATGAGGAGAGAGAAAATTCTAAAGATAAGAGCCTAAAAGATCTTAGATTTAAGGACAATAGAGGAGAGTGCTTTAAAATTTGAATAAGTTTGTGATAATTATCATAAATTAATAAATAAAAGTATACATAATATAATATTTGATATTTATTTAAAAAATAATATTTTTATTAGTGTTCTATAGAAAATAGCCTAATAATGTGAAGAGCTCGATTTATGGGTTCTAACACAATAAATTTCACTCAAATCAGAGCTAAAACAAAAATATTATGAAGCCTAGAAGTTTAAAATAAAAGAAAAAAAGATCGGTGCACAGTGGACCGACCAGCCAATCCATGGAATAGGTGCGGATCATCCAACTTAGTAAGCACGGCTAATCGGCATGCACTATGTAGTGAACCTAGACCGCTAAGAGGTCTACCAAATTTATATCACGACGTATAGGGGCATTTTGATAATTTGATCTAGCGCAGCGCGCTCTGGTTGGTTGCGGTCCTCAACGTGCCCGACCACGGTGGTCCACAAGAATAGTGATGCATGATCTGACAGTCCTAAGTGCAGCCAGTGAAGATCTAATGATAGGGATTAATTTTGATTTTGATTAGAATTTTCCAGCCTTCTTATGCATGATCAAATGGCCGAAATCCATCCTAGCTTCGATTTGACAGCCTAGAAATGATCTTAGAGGATATGCGGCTGATTTTTGATGAAATCTGGGGCATTTGATCAGGATCCAATGGCCAAAACTTCAACAGACCTAAATAATTTGAGTTAAACTCCAAATTGAGTCCAATAAGGACTCATAGACTCATTTTTTCCTCTATTTAAGGGATTGATATGCCAAAACTAGAATAGAGACCCCCTTGAGGGAAAACGAAGCCTCCAAGCCTCTCTCCTCTTTTTTTCTTCTTTCTTTTTTTTCTTTCTTTTTCTTTTTTTTATTTATTTGGTGATCTAAAAATGCCGGGAGCCAGAGAATTCTAAATCATGAGTAGCTAAAGATCAAATTCTGGGATGTAGATGAAGTCTTCAAGTGTGGTTGTATTTTTTTTCTTTATTTTTTATAATTTTTTTATGTAATGAATAAATTATTCTCCTATCCAATCCTAAATTTTATATTAATATACTTATTATTGATTAATATCTAAATAGACTATATTTATGGAGATAGATTATGATCGAAAGATATGGTTCATGCTCGATTTAATAGTTTATATTAGAGAAAATCAATAAAAAGCTATATTATCAATTTTTAAGAATTAAAGTATTAAATAGCTTATGATTCTATTAAGATGGATCATGATCGAGAGACATGGTTCATGCTTAAAGAAAATAAGTTATAATCATAACTAAATTCTAAAAAATATTAAATTCTTGCATTAAAAAAAATTACCATAATCATGTTAGAGATGGATTCAAAATTTTAGAATATCTTTAATTAATCTCAAAATCCTAATTAATTAAGTTATTGCTTTTTTTTAATTTACTAAATTATAATTAATTTTTTTAACTTATTTAAATTTTTATTTTAAAGATTAATTTAATTTTTAATTAAAATTTAATACAACTCAACCTTCAATCCTCGAGAAAATCGACACCTAACTCATCACTGTCCTACTTAACATTAAAATTAGGTTTAAATTTTATTTGATACTATAACGACATGCAGTCAAATTTATGACACCATTATCAGGGATTGTAGTATGGTTGCTTTAATTAATTAGAAATTAATTAATTAATTTTAAAAAATAAAAAATAAAAAATAAAAAAATTAAAAAAAAATGATCTTTAATTTTATCTAGTTATTATTGCCTTTCATAATTGATTTTTGCTCTCTATAGTTTAGATTAATTTATTATTTTCTAAGACTTAATCACTTGAATTTACTTTCTTTTGCAAAACCACACAACCAAAGAACTAAAAAAGATATCTATAAAAAAATAAAACCATAAACCCTTAAAAAAATCACCGACATCTCATAATACTTAATTAATATAAAGTAACCATAAATATTATATAATATTAATTTTCAATATGTTTGGATATGTTGTTTTGGTTGCATTGCATGTTTATAATATACTTTAAGGGCATAATCCATTAAACAAGATAAGGTGAGGATTTGATCATCCTTTCTTAGCCCACAAACCACCATCCTTCATATTGCATTAACCCAAACTCTAATTCTTAAAATCAATTAGACGTTGGCCCTTTAAGATATTTGAGCTCATTAGGACAAGAAAATTCTAGAGTTAGATCGAGTTTGAATTGGTTAATTCAATTCAACTGGTGTCTAAGGCAAGTGGTTTCAGGGAAGACTGGGTCCAAAGGAATGATTTATCAATTGATTTCCATTAGTTTGACCTGGCCAAGCATCAGTTAGTGTCTAAAAAAAGTAATGAGTAGAGAATCTCCCACATCTTATACTTACTTGACCAAATCAGTTAGCCAATTTTGAGCTTAGAGTGCTCAAAGATGATCTTAGAATAGTTAGGAGCTATCTAGATCTAGGTTAACCCTAGGATAGAGAGTCCATGCTTGCCTAACTTGTTTGCCTTTACAACTCAAATCCTAATTAAAACACCCTCCTCTATTATCCTTAGATCTAGGATCATCTAGGCTCTCATCTTTAGAATTTTCTCTCTCCTCATCTTTTTTCTTAAATTCTTAAATAATAATTAGAAAAATTGCCTTGATCTAAAGTCCTTTATTAAATATTTGAATAATGATTAGAGATAGACTTTGAGAGTGCTGGATGAGCTTATCCAAGTAAATTAGATCATCTAGAAGCCAATAGTAACCTCTTTACCTATCCATCCTTTTCCTTCTGCACAATAAGTTTGTGCAATTTTTTCGAGTTCCATCCATTATGCAAGTGAATACCCACACTGATTTTCTGAGTATATGTATGAGCAAGTTTATTAAGATCACACCCAAATAGCCTACAGACTAGAAAATAACCCATACTTTAATACTTATAATTTAGGTTGAGGGGCTCAACCATATTTTTCATGGTAATCACAACCAATGGTTATCCCGATGCCACAAAGATCAACTTTCATGGATGCACCTTATAATATGCCCTACCCATAATATCAATCTTCTCCGGATAATAATGAGTCAATTTGTGAGAAGTGGATTCAGTAAGCAGTAGATGAGTTAGAATTTATCAATCAACTCTTGAATAATCTAGAGGAACAAAGGCTTAATTCTTTAGGAAAATGCTTAGAAATTATGATAAAGTCACAAAACGATCTTATGCAAACCACGAACCAACTGAGAAGTTCAAACTCCCAAGCCATAAATTCAAATTTCCAAGCTATTGCTTGTCTGAAAATATAGTTAGACCAGTTAGTCATGGTTGTGGTGAAAGTGAGTTGCCTAGTCAACCCAAGAGTGATCCTGAGGGATCATATCTAGCTAGAAATCTTAATATCCCTATAACTTTTTCTGAACAATCACATATACCTCTTGAGAAAGAAGTGGTCATGGAACAATCTTACACAACCAAAAAGACCCTCTTAGATTGTACAACTGAGGCAAAAACATATAGAAAACCATTTACATCATCATCTCCTTTACCTATGGTTATAGAACAACCTAGCAAAACTAAAAAAATCCTATTATACCATATAATTAAGATAGCAAAATATAAAAATGATCAAGAATGGTGGGATGAACTAATTCCATCACCTTACTTATATATGAACCCATCCCTAAGAGCTCTAGAATCACCAATTTCTTTTAACAGGAATGGACAAATTGATGAGATGATAGAATTAATAGAGACTTCCCAAGAATCATCGATGAATTCCACACTAGAGGAAGCTTCATCCATAATTCTTTCCCAGGATTCGTTAAATCCCTATTTGTCCCATTATGAGGTGGATGATTTTGATGATGATAGATACAATATAGAAGTTCATAATCAAGTAGACACACCCTATCCCAAAACCATCCCATATTGGATTGAAAAACTTGAGCTACCACCTAGCCCACCAATAGCCCCTTTGTTACAACCATCAATTGTTCTAGAATTGAAACCACTTCCTGATGAATCCATAGACACACTACCAGTGATACCTACCCAAGAAGACCAACTTATAGGTGTTCTAAAAGCATATAAAGAAGTTGTTGGATGGGATATTGCTGAAATAAGGGATAAAAATTTAGAAATAATTTTTTGATATTCAACATTATTTTTGAGGATGGCCTTCAAAATTTATCAACAATATTAAAATGATGTATAGAGGAAAAATTTAAAATTAATTTGGAATAAGGTGCCATGATTTTGATCAGCGAGAGAAGTTGATGTTCAAGACATATCATATCCGAGAAAAGGGATTAGTGGGGATAAGATTCAGGTTATCGTTGAAAATATTCTTAAACCACCACTCCCTGATTTCAACTCCATCAAAGCACAATTCCCTTCCTAATAATTACTATAATAATTATGATAAGGTTAGATTCTGGTTCTAAGCATGCTTGCTTCCAAATGCACTTCTATTGATCAGGGTTAAAGTCTAAATCACTGTAAAGCATTCCATGAACATATTTTTCTGCCATTAATGACCAAGACCTCCTGATTGGTCTTATCTTTTTGGAACTCTGAAAGGATGTGCATTAAAAATAATTATACATAAAACTCCTTTCATAGGGTCCTGGATTGAAGACGTTAAAGTTAGCGCTTACTAGGAGGTAACCCAGCTTTTTGCTTTTGAATTTATTTATTTTTTTAGTTTAACTTTCTTTCAGGACTAAGTTAGGGAGAGAACTACAAACCCATGCTGAGAATGAAGAACAAATAAAGCCCAGACCTAAGCCGAGACCAAAGACCAACGAGTTAAATTAAGTGAATTTCTTTCCTTGTTATTCTTATTATCGTTTATCATACTCTATTTTCTTTCCTCCATTGAGGATAATGAAAATTAAGTTGGAAGGAAGGATAAATAATATTTTTATTAAAGTCCTCAAGTATGATAATAATTAGTCTTATGTACCTGATTTTATGCCGATTTAAAATTTTTCAAGCATTTTAATTGATGATTGATTAATGGTCTAGGGAATTTTTGAAATACTAAGGACCAAATTATTAAGAAAATCCAATAAATGGTTAGATCTAGAATAAAATAAATTTCTGAGTGATTCTAAAATCTTTTTCCAAGCCTTATATTTCAATAAAAGAATCTACTTTGTATGGGTATGAATGAAAAAAAAAATGATAAATTTTTTTAAAAAAATATAATTTTTTTTAAAAAAGAATAAAGAGCAAGTTTTAAACATTGGTCTTCCATCGAGTAATCGGATCCCTATTGTCTAAATAAGCAATATTATTCGCGTAAAAAAATGGGCAATGTAAAGAAGCTTGTTATATAGTTAGTTTTAACCTATAGCCTATTTGACTCGAGTCAGTAAGCCCGAGAGGTATTCTACATCTAATGCCCTAAAATCAACTAGTTTGGGAGTCATTGATCCAAAACTCGGTACAAGGATCAGATAGAAAGCTTAAGGGGTTAAAACATTATACTAGCTGTCCAAAAAAAAAAAAAACTTCTAGTCCATACTAAAGATTAGAGGATTTAAGAGAATAAAATATGGAGAATTGATCAAAGAGATACTCTAAAATTTTATGTTCTTCACTAAACCTACTATATTGGGATAGAATTAATAATCTGATGACGTATTTCTTAAATCTCTAACCAGATATCGACTGACTTTAAGGTGATCTGAAGAAACTTTCATATCCTATCGAGTTGGTACATATCTCTAATTTTTCTCTTTTTACTCGAGGATGAGTAAAACTCAAGTTGGGGGGTGTGATAATCATTCATAAATTACTAAATAAAAGAATCAAAATATATAATAATTTAATATTTATTTAAAAAAATTAATATTTTTATTGATGTTTTGTAGGAAATAAGTCCACCAATATGAAGAGCTTAATTTTTATAGGTTCAAATAAAATAAATTTTATGAAAATTAGAGCTAAATTGAAATTATTATGGATGCCAAAAGTTTGAATGAATGAAAGCCTAAAAAGTTAAAATAACTAAGAACGGTTGGTTCAAGCGGATCGGTCCTATGCGAAATATGTGCAGACCGTCCAGCTTAGCAAGCGTGGCCAATTAGCATGTGCCATGATGGTGAACCTAGACATTGCTAACGTGGTCCTACCAGAATCGAGTTACTGTGCCAATAGACCGGGTCTTGTTGCGGTCTGATCCGACGTAGCGGAGCATCTGATTGGCATGATCGTGCGGCTATGCGCACTCCCGGATCAAGATCGAATGGTTGGTCCATAGTTATAACCAATTTTTATCTGATCCTCCCAGCATTCGATCAGGCGTCTGATCAATGTAGTTGACGAAGATCTGCAACGACAGGGCAATTGAATTTTGACTTTGATCAGGAATTCCCAGCTCCCCTCTAGTGCACGATCCGAATGATCGAAAATGCATCCTGCACAAGATCCAACGGTCCAGAAATCAATTCAACATTGATCAGGAGCTCCCAGCGGTGGATTTTCTATGAATTTCTCAACCATTTGATCAAGATTCCAATGGCTAGAACTTTTCATAGATATAAATAATTTCGAGTTCAAACTTCAAATTTGAGTCCAACAGGGGACATACAAGACTCCTTTTTTCCTCCCTATTTAAGGGACCCTATGACGTGACGACAAAAGGGAGAACAGAGACCCCTCCTTAAGGGGAAAAATAGAGCCTCTAAGCCCCTCTCTCCTCTCTCTTTCTTCTTTTTTTTTTCTTTTTTTTTCTTTTTATTTATTTATTTGATGATCTGAAGATGTTGAGAGCTAAAGAATTCCAAATCATGAGCAACTAAAGATCAAATTCTGAGATGTAGATGAAGTCTTCAAGCAAGATTGTATTTTTTTTTTTTTTATAATTTTTTTATGTAATGAATAAATTATTCTCCTATCCAATCCTAAATTATATCCTCTATATATGATATTTTATATTAACATGCTTATTATTGATTAATATTTAAATAGGCTATATTTATGGAGATAGATTATGATCGAAAGATACAATCCGTGCTCAATTTAATAGTTTATATTAGAAAAAAAATTAATAAAAAGCTATGTTACTAATTTTTAAGAATTAAAGTATTGAATAGCTTATGATTCTATTGGGATGGATCATGATCGGAAGACACGATTCATGCTCAAAGAAAATAGGTTATAGTTATAACTAAATTCTTAAAAATATTAAATTCTTACATTAAAAAGAATTACCATAATCATGTTAGAAATGAATTTAAAATTCTAGAATACTTTTAATTAATCTCAAAATCCTAATTAATTAAGTTGTTGCTTTCTTTTAATTTGCTAAATTATAATTAATTTCTTTTAAACTTATTTAAATATCTACTTTAAAGATTAATTTAATTTTTTTAATTAAATTGAATGCAACTCAATCTTCAATCATTGAGAAAATTGATACTCGACTCACCACTATCCTACTTAATATTAAAATTGGATCTAAATTTTTTTTGATGCTGTAATGATAAGTAGTCAAATTTTTTATTTTAAAAATTAAGAAAAGAGATGAAGTGAAAGAATTCTAAAGATAATTATCATAAATTATACCTAGGAATAATAAATATAATTATTAAGTAGACGATAATTTTATTAATTAAGTAAGTGTAGATATTTTAATTATAAATCAATTATGATTAATTTTTGAATTATTTTTAGAAATAATAAAATTATATTTAAATGTTTTTATAATTTTTAGGTTTTTTCATAATTTTATAATTTATCTTTAATTTAAAATTATTAGTTGGCTTTTAGTGGATAGGAGTTTTAAATCAAAAAATAGTGAAAGAAAAAGATTTGTGTAGTTATTCAATGAGTTTTTGGCCGTCAAGAATCTTGATCAACATGAATTCAAAAAACACCAAAATACGAGTTTTAAAGCCCAGAGTCAAAGTTGGATTAATTTCTCGATCATTGGAGTCGTCTTAATCGATGAATCTCAACCATCACCGATCATGCTAGAGACAGCTTTAATTCATGCTAGGATGAACACCAGTCATTGCCATACCGCATCGGGCAGCCTCTAGAGCATTCGAGTCGTGCATTGGGAAGATACCTAAATTCGAATCACAATCAAGATCTAATCTCAAAACATCGATCTTCACTGGCAAACTAACCATAGCCATAAGATGGCCAATTACTATTTCATATGGACCTCATAGATTGAGGTGTTATTGTAGGACACATATGCAATCACCATGCCACTTTAGCCTGTGAAATCCACCATTTTATCGCTATATGCTCGTGAATGACACTTTTTTTAAATCCTTTAAAAGTCTTGGATCCACCATACTATGGCAGTGAGTGACTTGACCAAACTTTTTAACGCTGGCGGTCCATGCCTGTTTCATGGACTCGAACAAGTCTGGCTCATGACTGCTGAGTTGCTTGAAGTGCTATGCCGATTGAGCTGCTTATCGGCAACTTCGCTAGGTGCACCGGCTTGCTGGATGGTTGGCTGAGTCGATTTGATTTTTATATATTTTTTTTCTTATAAAATATATTATTCAGTATCCGTTTTTAACTCCTGATTTTGGCCTCCATAACTTATTTTTGTTGTGATACAAAAATGAGCTATTTCTTTAGTTATACTATATTTCCAAAAAAATTAATATAATAAAAATATTTAATTTTTAAAATAAATAAAAATTAATTATATAAATTAATATTATTTATTAGTACAATTATGGTACTTATCCAACTCTCCAACTTAAACTTGCTCATCTCTCAAAGTATAGAAACGTATTTAATTTTCGATACCATTTAAACTTTAAGAATTTTGAATTTTATCGAGCAATTTTCAAATGTGTCCATTGATATTCAGTAAGTCGTAAGTGAGGTATGTAATTAGAGTAGTTAATACATACTAATTTATTAAAAATTAAATGAAGAACCATTAATTTTTTGAATTTTTTTAAAAATTATCTCCTATCTTTATCTCTAAATTGTCTAATTACTTTATATGGGCAATAAATATTGCTACTTTCATCTTTATTTATTAATTTTTTTTAAAATTCAATATTGTCACTTTTTGACGTGAATAATCATTGCCTATTGTTAGGCAATGGGACCGTTACTCAATTAAAAAATCTATATATTTTTTTAACATTGTACACTATTAAGTATTCTTTTAATTCCTTAAGCTTTTATATTTGATCTATGATAGCGAGTCTTGGGCCACTGACTTCCAAATCAGTTGAGCTTTAGGACACTAGATATAAAATACTGCCTCGACTTAGCAGCTCGAAATCAAACAAGGCTAGGAGGTTAAAGAAAAAACTACTTTATAATGAGCTTCTTTGTCTATTTCCATCTTTTGATGTGAAAACTCAATGTTTCTTAGCAAGAGGCCCAGTTACTTAAATATTAGAAGTACTTAAAAATTTATTTTATAATTTTTTTATAAGAAACATATAGTTATCCTACAAATTCATAAAAAATAAAATTTTCTTTGATTCTAATAAAAAAAATTAGAATTACTAAAAAAAATTATTTATATTTTAGACTTAACTCTTTATTATGTTTTCTTAATATAGTCCCTCAATATATCATAAATTCTCTAATTTATGCATCAATTTTTTTTAAAAAAATGCTTAGTTCAACTCAATTCTTAAGCATAATCGAGTGTCTAAACACTAAATACTAACTTCTTTGAGGACTTTAAAATTTTTTTTATATTATTCTTCTTCTTAACTTAATCAACATTATCCTCAATGGAGAAGAAAAATAAAACGTGTAATAAAGAATAGGAAAGAATACACATGACTTAGTATGTTTTCATGGTCTAACATGTGACTTTAAAAATTTGGCTCTCCATTCAATTTATTCAAAATATCCTAAAAATAATAAACTAAAAAGATAAATTAGACTAAAGAAAACTAAATATTGAGTTGCCTTCTAACAAGCGCTAAGTTTACCATCTTCAGCCAGACACAAGGTAGCTTACTTATCCTATGTAAAAAATTAGATAGATAAATTTTAATGATTTTGGATTGCCAATCTTTGGAAGATAGTTTGTAATCCCTTTATTGATAATATTCATTGTTAATTATGGGAATATAGTTCATTCTCATCTATCCTGGAATTCTCCTAATTATCTTCTAAAATAATTGGTTGATACGAATGATTTAAGACAATGGCTAGAAGAGACTAAAGATGGCATTTAATTCTGGATATAATGTAATAAGATTCTTGCTTAAATAAACTCCGTTGGATACTTCTATTGGATGCTCTGATTTTTACTTGAGAACCTGTTTCTAAATTAAAGGAAACAGACATATAGGATTATAGGATCTCCAGATAAATCATCTATTCTCTTCTTTTTTTTTCTATCCTCATTCAAAATCGAGACTCAACATCCAAAGTTACTAGTTTTCAGGGCTTCAGGTTCTTCTTGTGGTTAGTCTTCAGTACTAATATTTCTTAAATTTTTTATTTTGCTTAGTATATACTATACCTTCCTCACTGATCTTGGGATTTGGGTTCCATAAGAATCTATAACTTTTTAAGTTCAAATTACTTTGGAATTTCTAATTGAAGTATTTAGTGGGATAATTAGATTATGATATAGAGTTCCATTGTTGGTAGGACATTAGGTGGGTTTGTTTATAAGAATCGTTTGGCTTAATTTGACCTTAGATTCTCTCCTCAATAATTAGATTCAGCTAATTATCCTATTTTGAGGCTTCTAGATATGGCATGAGCATGTTGTTGAGGTCAAGATCATAGATTGATTATTATGTTTGATTTAAATCTAATTGCAAGCTAGAAATTGTCTTGAGGAGGTTGTATAATGGATTGATATGCCGATGTTTGGGTAGTACTGACTAGGCTGATCTTATTATAGTAATTTTTGAATTGTTAAGCCTTAGTTCGGTATCAAGATAAATTAGAAAATTGTAGATTTCTCCAATCTAGGGTTATATGAATTTGAAAAAGATTATTAACCGTTTGGAGTAGGCCTTGAGCAGCTTGAACTTGTTCTTGGGATAAAAGTAAATAAATTATGCAGGCCATAGAGACATTCACTCTCATGAAATAGGATTAGGCCTAGCACAAATTGAATTAAATTCTTCTGATAAATTAGAGCATGATGTGAATTGATAAAGTAGCGATGCCGTCTTTAGGACACCGTGTTTATCAGTTTAATTCCGACTTCTTAAATCAATCAAAAGTAGGTAAATAGTAGCGAATCGGATCGAATTCATAGAGAAGGTAGTATTTTAGTTTTGAAATCTTTGATTTTTATAAAAAAAAATTTAAAAAATAAATTAAATTCAAAAAATAAAATTATAGATAAAAAATAGAATTTAAAAGGTGCATAAAAATAAACTTGGTACTAAGATCTACTAATTAGATCTTAGCATTTACTTGCAATAAAAATAAAGTGTAATAAAATTAAAGTACATGAATTTAAAGAGCAAAAAAATAATAAAAATAAAAGACTAGAATTAAAAAAGTAAAAAATAAAATTTATATTAATTAAAATTTAATTTAAAGTTTAAATACATGAAATTTAAAAAGAGCAGAAAAGAAAGAAAACTAGAAAAGATGTGATCTCGATCTTGGATTGGCGTCGGCATGAAGATAGCATAGGAGACGTTTCTTCTTCACAGTACCCATTGTTAGATATATGTGCCCTAGAAGCCAGAATTGGCTGACACTTGTAATACACTTCTAGGGGCAAAATTATAATTTTGACTAATATCAATAAAATAGATTATTTTCTATCACATATGTGTATTTAGTGTCTGTGATACATCCTTTGAGTTAATGATAATGATAATTCATATTTTTAAGAGTTAAAAATTTAAGACATGAATAATCATTATTTAACTCATAAAAATGCTTCCGACCATAGGGATCCATCAACGAGGATGGTGAATTGATCCGAAAGGTTGGTGTACAATTTGATTCTCATTTAATAGTGAGTCCTTAAGTCTAGTGTGGAGGACACTGAAGCGAGAGTACAGATACTCGTTAGGAGAACGAGGGCACTGAGCGTGAGCCGACCTCGAGTAGTCATTCGGGATCCTACCTTGTCGTCAATGACTGACTCGAGCTGCGTTAGTGTGTCCTGGTTCTTGACCTGAGGTGCATCAAGCAGTTCACCTTGAGGGTGTTATAGTTTGATACACCATTACTCGGTCTCCTGAGCATTCGGGAACCCTGAGGTGTATGTTGGCTATAGCAATTTCATTGTAGAACTGGATTGGCATCAAAGATGGAATCTATCTACCGTGCGGATGGTAGAGGAGCAAGCCCTAATGATAAATCATGAGAAATCAAGTCCAGAGTCCATGGCTATGGAAGAGTAAAAATAATAGAAGAGTTTTTCTATTTAGATTTTCACAGGATCGACTCGAAATCGAATGATTACATCGTTATGATAAGAAAATAGGGTTGACGAGTTACCTTAACCCTAATCTGTTACGGAGCTCAAGAAAGAAGAAAATTAAAACCACACAGGTAGTGCAACCAAGAGGTTCGATTCAAGCTCTGATGGTTGCCAACGCATATACCTGTTAGGATCACTGGTGGATTTTGGGAGTAATTAGAAGATTTAAGATAATGCGATCATTCTAGCTGTTTGAATCAGAAGAGTTGCTGATCCATCGAAAGGAGTTTCGATGATGCCGATGATAGAAGATCATGACATATCCATTACATTACAGAACTTGAACCTAAATTGGCATTCAAAGAACAATAAGGGTTTGAATATGGTGATACATCCAATTGAATTGATCCAATTTTAATTGATCTGAATGAGAATTTCCATTAGGTTGAAAAAAATCGTGCTTAGCACTCGATTGAATCTAACGTTCTTCTTTAGCTATTTCATAAATTGTTGTCCTGACTGAGCCGAACAGTTTGTGCTCATCAGGAGGCCTTCATATGGTCTGACTGGAGGTTGTCTAAGTTAGAAAAGGTTGTCTTATTTTGTAAGACATTACCTGTCATTTTTGGTCACTACCATTTCTTGTTCTTTGACTTTGGTCAAAAGTCTACCTTGACTGGTCAAATATTGACCAAATTGATACTTTGACTTTTTGACCCACAATTCATGCAACCTAAATTGGAGAGACTGGTTGGGGCCTGTCCCCCCCTACCGAACCTGGCAAGGAAAGAGGGGGCACGCCAAGGGTGGCGTGCGCCAAGTTGAGGCGCCTAGGAGTCCTTGTTGACAAGGACTCCATGCTCCTTTTTGGATTCCAATTAGAGTTCTCCTAAGAACCAACTTTGATGCTGGTCTTAGGCAACCCTCTAGGAGAAATCCAGGGGACTCTATTTTCCCACAATCAGATTAAGATCTGATTTCATAAAGAGTTGTGATTTGTTGGGAAGAAGGAATTTGGATCATAGACAGTTTAATTAAATAAGACCCTAACCCCAACCCTAGATGTGATTGGAAGTGATTGAAAGGAATCATAATTCCCACACCCCAAGGCTGCCTCTTCCCCTTTCGTCCAATGCCAAACCACCTTCTCGCCTCTCCTCTTTCACGTTCAAAAGGAGTTTTGATTTTTTGGTTGGTGTGATTCAAGATCAAAGAAAGGCGATTGAAAGCTAAGAAGGCTGCACTGGCTGCAAAGAACGATCTGCTGATCTTCAAAAAGTTTTGAAGATCCTCCAGATCAGATCCAGATCTAATTTTTTTGGAGACGTGATAATGAGAAGAAGAGGATCTCTAGATCAAGCCTGAGTGGATACCGGTAGAGGCCAGGCGCTTGCGTGGCTAGATCCAGAACCTTTCGCTGCATAACAGGATCATCAATGGATAATTTGATTACCCGAGTTAGGTAAATTAAATTTGATTTAATTTATTCTTATTTATTTTATTTATTAAAATAATAAAAATTAGATCTGAAATATTTCAGATTTGATACAGATCAAAATTTTTTTTTAAAAAAATATATTTTTTGATCTGATCAGATCTGAACGAACTTGGACCGGGAAATCAGAATTTTCCTTCAACTGGTATCAGAGACAAGGTTCTAAAAGTGTTTAGATCTGATTTTAAATTATTTTAATCAAAAAATAATGATTTAGATTCACATGAGATGTTGATTAGATCTGAATTAAAAAAAATTAAATTAAATTAATTTTGATCTAAGATTAAGAAATATGCATGACTTAGTTCTAAATGGAATAGTTCTATAGAATAGTCTTGCATGTTTTTTAATTTAATTTGATTAAATCATATTTTAGATCATATTTTTTACTAATTTTTTTGATATTATAATGTTATATAATATCTAAAATAGCAAATAAAAATTATTTAATTTTAAATTCATATGAAATATGATAGATGTATGTCAGACCTAAGTTGTAGATAGTTCTACATAATATCTAGAATTAGAATTTATTTTTGATTAGATAATTTAATCTAATTTTTTTAGATTATTATGAATAATTTAAGATCTAAAATATGCATATTCGATACAGTGAGTAATGTAATGCAAATATCCAATGATTAGATTAATTTATATATGAGATATAATGATATAGTCTAAAAACTGTTTTTGTAGTATGCTGTTTCCTGATTAAGGCGTTCCTCTTGGCCATCCGGTCAATAAGAACAAAGAAGGATTAAGACCCTCTCTTCCATTACGATGGGGTGTTCTTATGAGTGTAGGGTGCTGCAATGTTCATCTTAAATTCAGAAACCAAAACTTACTTTCTTTGCAAAAATCCTATGATCCTGAGAACCCTAGGATTTATTGTGCATATTTTGTTTTATGAACCATACTTAAATGAAAATTTAAGATTATGGAAATATCGAATTAGGTCATAAAATTTGAAAATTTTAGATCTAAGACTATTCATTAATACAGGGTCGGACTTTGGTAGCTCAATTAGGTCTAAGCGGTTGAATCAAATCGAATCAAGAGTTGGTAAGATGGGATCAACAATGCTTAAATTTGATCGGCCTAATAGGATTAAGTCTGGGTCAAGATCGAGTCACGATCAAGCAAGACTAATTAGGCTCCAGAGGTAGAGTCTGGATTGTAGGCTAACCTAATTTGTTTCTGACTCAACAATTTGGTGTCTAGGTAAGGTTTGGCATATACGATCGATGATTTTTTAAATTGAAAGCTACTCGACCTGAATGCATTCTTGAACGAGTTAATGCATATTTCTTTCACTCGGTCTCACTTACCTGGCCAGTATAGTTGAACAGTTCTGAATCTAAGGTGTCAATATATCCGAGCTAAAACCCATGCCACTAGGTTAGTCAAATTGTTATGACTATGACAGTCCTATTTAATTGAGACTTTTGAATCAAATCTCCCTAAGAAAGATTTAAGTTTGAGGTCTTCAACCATTGTAACGTTGCGGGCCCTTTCGGGGTTTATTGTTCTCGGACTGGATACAGTGGCTTAGTTTGCACCGGAAAAGTGCAACGTGTCCTATTAGGCATTGGGATGCCTATGGTGGAAGGATGAGTTGGGCTCAATATTTTGGATACGGTGAAGACTACAAATTAAGGAAACCAGTCTAATGCAAATGTGGGTCTAGACTTAACTAAGGAGTGGAATCAATATTTCGGAATAAAACGGTTGAAGGAATTCATGAATTAGAGACCAAAGTTTGATGCACCATGATTAGAGGAATCATTGAACAAGAGTTGTTCACTCATTGGCTAACCCATCCAATAACTGTTAGGTTGAGGTGATGAGTCAAGTTGGTAGACCGCACCATCCACTAAGAATTCATTAATCGTGGAGAATTTTCGCATCTCTACAAAGAAGTATAGGGATCCTAAAAAATAGTGGAGAGCTAATTTGTTTAAAATATAATCTCTAAAATAAATTGGTTAAGTCAAAATTAATAGTATCTAATTAGAATCTTTGACTCTCTAATAGAAAAATTTCTGCGTCCACCCATCTAGCACGTATCCTGAAGACACACATAGACTGACTGACCAATTTATAAGAATTGGCTCAGAAACCTAATAAAATTGTTTTAGGCTCTGAGAAGTTAACCCATGTACTGGACCAAGACCCTCCAACTTTACAAGCAGTCCATCTTTCGAATAGAGAGCATCTCTGGAGAAATGGATAGACGAAGATAATAAGGCCAGATATATACATGTTGGGCTCGATGTCTGATGAGCTTTCAGCACCAACATGAAGATATCAGGACTGCTCGCGAAATATTGGCCTCACCTGCAGGAATGTTTGGTGAACAGAGTCGCCAAGCCAAGTATCAATCACGAAATGACTTTTTAAGGCTAAGATGCGTGATGGGCAGTCAATCCAAGATCATTGTCTGATGATGATCAAGGAATGGAAAGAGCTTGAGAAGCTCGGTGTGAAGTTAGACTTGGACCTGCAGAACGATATTATTCTGCCAATCCTTGACTGACTGCATATGGGTAATTCATCATGAATTACCACATGCATAACCTCAAATTCTTTGGCCGAATTAGTGAATATGCTGGTTACCGCTGAGCTTTCTATGAAAGGTTCTAGAAGGCTCAGTTTTTACTATGGAATGGACTTCTTCTAAAAGAAAGTCTTATGGAAAGAAAAAGAAGTCTGCGAAAAAGCAGAAGGTGGAAGGAGCAAAGAAGAAGAAGGCAGACCCAAAGAAAAGGGCCGATGTCAAAGGAAAGTATTTCAATTGCAACAGCGACGGCCATTGGAAGCGAAACTGCACATATTACCTGGCCACCCTGAAGAACAAGAAGGAAGATCCTTCTGGAGGTATGCTCGTTTTGAAGTCTAACCTTACGATTTCTTCTGCATCCAGTTGGGTGCTTGACTCTGGTTCTAGTGCTCATCTGTGCACTTCCATGCAGGGCCTTGCGGATAGCAGAGAGGTTAAGGGATGGAAACATGATCCTATGCATCGATAATGAGCAAGAGTTGCTGCAGTAGCGTGAAAACATATCCTCTTGATTACCATCTGGTTTAGACTTAGTTTTAAAAAACTGTTATTATGTGCATACAGCTAGCAAAATTTGATTTTGTTTCATGCTTAGCACTAGAGAAGGCCTATGTGATTACCTTCTTAAGGACCATTGTACAATTCTTTATGAAAGAAATAAATTGCAAATATGTTTCCTTATTAATGGTCTTTATCAACACAATATTGATGTATATTCTAACTATCGACAAAACGTGACTGCCAAACGACCTAGGGATCAGTCCAAATGAACAAGATATTCTATGGCACCTGAGATTAGGTCATATAGCAGAAGATAGGATCAACACAATGGAGAAAAATGGCTCATTGAGTCTATTGATTTCGAGTCATGTCAACTTTGCGAATCTTATCTCAAGGCAAATGACTAAACTCCTTTTGTTAGACATGGGGAGAGGCCACAGATCTCCTTGCCCTAGTACATATAGATGTGTGCGCGGCCATTTGATGTGTCGAATAGAGATAATTTTATCTACTTCATTACCTTTATCGATGATCTGTCTAGGTATGGATATGTGTATCCTTATGAGACACAACGTCTGAAGCTTTTGAAAGTTCAAAGAATTCAGACATGAAGTAGAAAAATAAACTAAAAAATCAATTAAGGTTCTTTCGATCAGATCGAGGAGTGAATACCTTAGCTAGAAAATTTCTAGACTATCTAAAGGAAAATGGCATAGTCTCTCAATGGATTCCACCAGGAACATCTCAACTCAACGAGATTTCAGAATGGAGAAATCAGATCCTATTAGATATGGTTGATCCATGATGAGCTTCACAGACCTCCCTAATTTCCTTTGGGACACTCATTGTTAACTTCAATCTATCTACTAAATAGGGTTCCCTCTAAAATCGTTCCTTATCATACCGTATGAGATATGGCATGGTAAGAAACTAAGTCTGAGTCATCTCAGAATTTGAGATTGTTCGGCTCACGTCAAAAGACAACAAGCGGACAAGTTAGAGTTTAGATCCTTCAGAGCTCGATTCATAGGATATCCTAAAGAGTCATTAGGATACTATTTCTACATTCCAGAAGACCACAAGGTGATTGTGAGTCGACATGCCTTTCTTTCTTGAAAAATAGCTTATTCAAGATAGCGGCATTGGAAAGTAGATCAAGTTTGATGAGAAAGTCTCACAGGTACAACGAGCTAAGGACCAATTGGAACCAAATTAGGTTGAGCCAATAAGAATACTACCTCCTCCACCTCGTAGATCGGAAAGAGTTTCCCATCCCCCTGAAAGATACTTAGGTATTATTTCAGAGAACGTAGAGGAAATGTTCCTCGTAAGCAATGGTGCTCATGATGATGATCCCAAAACCTACAACGAGGCGATATCAGATATCGACTTCGAGAAATGGCTAGAGGCAATGCAGTCAAAAATTGACTCAATGCGCTCAAATCAAGTCTGGACCTTGGTAGATCCATCAGAAAGTATAGTACCTATTGGGTGTAAATGGATCTTCAAGAGAAAGATTGGTGTAGATGGGAATGTGGAGACATTCAAGGCTAGACTAGTGGCAAAACATTATAGTCAACGCGAAGGCATTGACTATCAGGATACCTTTTTTCCAGTGGCTATGCTAAAATCCATCCGCACATTGCTTGCCCATTGCAGCCTATTTCAATTACGAAAATATGACAAATGGACGTGAAAACGACGTTCTTGAATGGTATTCTTAAGGAAGAATATCTATATGGAACAGCCGCTAGAATTTTTACATTCCAGTGATACTGATCACAAGGTTTGCACATGGAAAGATCCATATATGGACTTAAGCAAGCATCTCGGAGCTTGGAACACTCGTTTCAATTATGTATCAAAAAGTTTGATTTCATCAAAAATGAAGAAGAATCGTGTGTTTTCAAAAGGTCAGTGGAGGCTGTTGTCCTTCCTCGTATTGTACGTGGATGACATCCTCCTTATTGGGAATGATGTTCCCATGTTAACGACAATCAAAATATGGTTTTGTCCCAAGGAATTCTCCATGAAAGACCTAGGTAAAAGCATCCTTTATTCTAGGAGATTAAGGTTCTATAGGGATAGCCGAAATATGATGCTAGGACTTTCACAGAAGATGTACATAGAGAAAAGTACTAAAGAGGTTTAGTATGGAAAACTCTAAGAAGGGATTAATACTCTTCAGATATGGTATTCATCTTTCCAAGAAGATGTTCCCTAGCACACCTGAGGAAATGAAATGCATGAGCAAGATCCCTTATGCTTCTGCAATAGGGAGCCTCATGTATGCCATGGCATATGTACACGACCTGATATAGCTCATGCTGTGAGTGTCACAAGCAGATATCAGTCAAATCCTGGTGAAGAACACTGGACTTCTGTGAAATGTATCCTTAAGTACTTGAGAAGAACTAAGGATATGATGTTGGTCTTTGGTAACGGAGAACTCCAAGTCCAAGGATACCAGACTCAGATTTTATGTCCGATAATAGCTGATCGAAAGTCGACATCTAGGAAGTTTGTTTTGTGCAATTTGGTGGTGCTGTCAGCTGGAAGAGTTTCAACAAACCGTGATAGCCAGATTCCACCATGGAAGCAGAATTATATCGCTGCCTCAGGGCTGTGAAGGAAGCATTCTGGTACAAGAGTTTGCTTGCAGAAATAGGAGTAATGCCATCAGATGCCATTCCTCTATACTGCGAACACAATGGTGCCATAGCCCTTGCCTAAGAGCCGAGGTCTCACCAGAAATCCAAGCATATTAAGCGGCGATACATCTCATCCGTGATTACCTCGAGAAGGATTATATCGAGGTCAAGATAGTGAACTCCGCAGATAATGTGGCAGAACCCACTTACAAAGTCGTT